>VZTA01012007.1:77982-128630 GCA_013398855.1 Mohoua ochrocephala
AAGGGGCTGCGGCCGCCCAGGAAGGGCGGGGGGCGGTGGCGGCGCAGCGGCTGTTCCCGCGCCCTACCGGGCGCTGACAGCCCAATGAGAGCCCAATTAGTCCCGTTAGAGCCATTAGTTAATAAAGGAATGAATGTGATGGAGTGCTGGAATGTTAAAAGCTTAACGGAAACTGCAACTTGATGGTTACCTTCAAGCGTGTGCACAACGCAGCATGCTCAGCCGGAGTGCCCTCACGTACCCCATACGCACTCTCTTAGGTTCGCTATGAGACAAACAGGAGGGACTTGGTGTGAGACCAGTAATTCAGAGAGCCACATATTTATTTTTACCTCTTAACATGGCCGCATATTGCAAGAGCTTGGTATTTCACGATTAAGTTGAATAAAGGGAAATGAAATGCCACAGTTGAGGCACTTGGCCCTTTGCTTGAAATTCAGAAATTGAGTCAGTTGGGGAGACAATACATTGAGAGCATGAGCAAAATTGGAAATCGCAGAAATAGGAGTGCAAAGAGTCACACTGAGAAAAGAGACACCTAAGACGACCCACACCATCTGACCTTCGGCATTTGGCTGAAGTGCTTAATGCAGGAGCTTGACTCAGATTATAGTCGAATGAAAGCACTACACTTTTAATTTAGATTCCCCCAGTTGCTCTCAGGAGATCACTGACTGTGCCTGGAACTGTTGGCACAGAGATCAGACACCTATCCTGGACAGCTTGAATAAGACAGCATAAATACCCCCTTCAGTGTACTGGTGGTGAAAACACTGGACTGAAAGGTAAATTTTCCATCCTGTCCCCCAGCTCCAGGGCTTTACCATGAGCTGCAGAGCAGTGCCACCGTACCTTTGTGGCCCACTGCCCTGAGCTGCCGCCAAAGGGAAGGCACCTCCACCTTCTCCTTCGGAATACCAAGGGACAGCTCGCTCCTCCAAAACACAGAGCCACAGGGATGATGTCTTCTGTCTGTGCTTACCGTTTAGATCACTTGGAGCATGACAGCCCTTATTTCAATCTCCTCTTCCTGAAGAGATTCGCATCCGTGTCCCCGCTGTCATTAAACAGCCACCAACTTACAGACTGGTGCTGGTGAGAGTGTTTTCCTCAATATTCTGTCTGCAATCTGGACAATGGTGCTTGTCGCTGCAGCAAAAAAGGAACCATAAAGTGTGATGCAGATTGGAGGAAAGTACGAAGCTCTTTGGAGAATATTACTTATTTAGTATCATTTCTAGTGGGTCAAGGAAGTTCAGAACCTGACACCGCTACATCACTCATATATGGTCCCAATCTAATCAAACTATTAACAAAACTTAAGGTTAAATGAAAACCTGCGCATTTGCAGGACTTAGGCTGTAAACACTAGGGACATTAATATTAAACTTAAGATCTGAAATAGCCAAAGTGTGTGTTTTTCATTAGCTGGTAATAACAGTGATTTTACCATTTGCCCTTATGTGAACATCTCTTGCCTGAACACCTTGCCTTGCCATTTAACTAGGAAAAGCCAGCCTTGAATATTAAATATTATCCAGTGTTGTATCTACAGATGTGGACATCACAAACCATCCCTACGGGAGACGCTTTGTCATTAGGAGCACCACTGTTTCTTCTGAAGGATGAGATTTATACGCAACAGGTACAAAATGTTATTAGAATCATTTGTCACAGAGCGTTGCCAGTAAACTGGTGAGGAAGATGTGTGCTCTCTGTCATTTTGCTGCTTAAGATGCACACACTGGAATACCGGTTTTAAGGCCTGTAGCAAAATTTGATCAGTCCTGTCTCAGAGAAAAAGAGGATTAAAACAAACCCTTTTCAACTCTGCTTATCAGTCCAACCTGTATAAAAACAAGATAACAACGCTGAAAAAGAAATCATTTAACTTTAGCCTTGGCAGTTCTGCAATGAATGATATCAAGACGTGCAGGCATCGCCAGACTTTTGACTGTAAAGCTGATGATTCAATGCAAAGGAAATAGTAAAACTTCTGAATCTAACCTTAAGGATATATGTCCACAAATCGGTGTAATAGCATCTGTATTATGCTTATTCTAAATACTGAAATTTAATTACTGATAAAAACATTGCATCAGACACTAAACTAGAAAGGTTGTGCTAGGAAGATGGAGGTAGCAAATAATTAATTCTCCAAATCTAAGATTTCTTCTGATGACCATTCCCTGATTTTTCTTATTGTCCCATTCTGTTCTACAGGACTTCTTCAAATTAGCAAGGTGTTTATTCAGATGCGTTTTGAATGCCTAAAGTTGAAAAATAGATCCATATACAAAAGGAGGCGTTTCTGATAAACCAAATTCCAGAAACGGTCACCAAGACTGAGCTACTCCATAGAGACCTTATTTATCCCCGTGAGTTCCAGTTTCCAAAGTAATTCGTGTAATACTAATGTGAACTGTATACTTTCTTTGCCACAACTTTTTGAAGATCAAGGGGTGAAGAAACTTTATCATTATTCAATAGCGGCCTCAGCAGGCTCTATTTGTTTAATTGTTAAATGAAACAAGGATTATAATGGAATCAAAAGACCCTTCTGAGACAATATTTAACTGTGAGAACTTGCTGTCATGTGCACATATTAGCTATTTTCATAAAATCCTATTAAATATCAGAGTTCCACAGCTAAGCTAACATCACCCATTGAACTTTTCTAACTCAAATAGTGTGGCAGTAGAAACATGCCAAAAACCAGGATATGTTTAAACCCCTAACCAGTGACTAAATGACCGTTGTTTAAAGAAGCCAAATACCAGATTATTGCTAATACACTAAATACTTTTTATTCCAAGCATGAAAAACTTTAATTAGCAATTTTCTTGTTTAAATGTTGCTTTTCTGACACCTCTGCTTGAAATATGTTTTTTCATTATTGTAAGTATCTCTACAATTCTGGTGATAATTTAAATTGCTTGACTTGATTGTTCAGGTCACAGTCTAGCACATACTTGTTTGTTCTACTTGTTTATAATTAAGTATACATGTTTAAGCAGTCCCATTACAGTCAGGATCTGATTCATAATTAATCCACAGCAAAGTTTATCTATAAATAATGCATTATTGTATACAACATCTGTAAAGTACAGGTGTGTCGTATGCACATAAAATGTGCAGACGGTACAATGTGCACTAAAGATGGCAAAAAGAGGTAGGCAAACACGGAGGTAGGCAAACATATTGACAGATTTGTCTACTGCAGAGCATTTATTAACATTGTGTACATGAAAATAATTTTTTTGCAATTTTGGAACGTAGCAGTGACTATAGGAGTAAGCCAGGAGTTGGGCTTCGATGATCCTTGTTGGCCCCTTCCGACTTAGGATATGCTATGATTCTATCACTCTGAGGATTTTTTTTTTTTTTTAATCAAGCAGCTCAACCACTCTAGCCTATTAAATACAGCTTAAGGAATGTTTGCTCTCTATCCTACCTATAATGCCTTTTAGTTTGGCTACCAGCCTACTCAATGTGATGGTTGAGAATTAACAAGAGCTTAACAGTAAATCTACTCTTCCCCTACAGACTCTTGAATCCAGGAGTGTTTTTCTAAATCAAGATCATTCAACAGTTCTTCTCTAAACTGTCTAAGACTATCATGCTGCGGTGGTTAGTTGGTTGCAACACACAGCTTTAAATCACATTGCTTTGAAAATGAGACCCTTTGTAGATATGTTTTTAAAAAGGTCAAGGTTTTTAAAAACTGAAGGACATCATTCCCTCCCTGTCCATTAAAAGAGGAGACTTTAAGGGAAAGTTAAAGAGCAAACAGGAAGGGCTTTCTGGATATCAGAGGCCTCTGTTAAGACCTCAGTTTGCAAACAAGAAATTAAGTCTTTTTAAAAAGTCTTGACCTAGGCACTAAATCTGAGTTAACTCTTTTGGGGATCCTGGAGTTGTTTTAAAGGGAAATTACAGCTTATCATATTCTAATAGCATGTTGTTAGTTTGCCATTCTTGAAAAGGCTGAAAATCAAGTCTTCTTCGTTTGACTTTATTATCACCATTTGGAAAACTTATTTTGTAGCAGTACTACTTGAGATATTGTTGGACAAAGTTTCTATAGAGCAAAATTTTCATTTTCTTCTGCTTGGAAAGGCAGACACCGTGGAAAAGACTTGCATCCTGCCCATTTCAGCATAGGCACATATGTTTTATCGGAGAGACCAGGACAACAAACCTGTTCTTGAAGTGTTTCTGATGCATCATTAAAAAGAGCATACAGTGTTTGCCATCTCCCAGCGTTGTACTCTGCCCTCTAAGGAGAAGTTAACAGAGTTACAAAAACAGGCCGAGAGCCAGGATTCTGCAAAGGATTAGATTTCATTTTTTCCCTCCTTACATCTGCTAGTAAGTACTGGGTATATACAGAAGCATTTGACTTGTGGGACATAAGACATTTCATAAGCCATCTATTTTTGTCATTTGAAGCATTTGACTCCGTTATTACAGGAGCATGCCAATAAAATAGCCCACAATGAGCTTTTATAACTTCTTCAAACCTAAACTTTTTAAAACTAACGAAAGTGTTAATAATGATCAAAAGCTTTCATTAAATTTGCACAAAGAAAAAAACATAAAGCTTTTAATTTGCAATTTCAGCATTCTGTGCTTTGTGAATTCTCATCATAGCAGAATATTAAACGCTTTCCCTACTTTGAGGAAAACTGCATCTTTTACATTATAGGTGAGTAAGCAAACAAAATCAGTTGAATTTTTTTGACAGTCTGAGTTCCTTCTATAATTGTCTTCATTTTATCATGTCCATGAGGGTAAACACTGGGTCTGCATGTGCTTAGTAGGAGTTGCAGTGTGTTATGTCTTCACCTTTGAGGAGAGCTAACACATACACCCTTCTGCTGACAAACAATTAACTGTGTGCTGGTGTCAGCTTGTCTTGTTAGAAAGCTTGCGACACAATACCACAGGAAGAGGAATATACATGTATAAAAGAGGAATGAAGTTATTTTATTGAATGGCAGTCAAAATCCACATCATTTACTTTAGCCTAGCAACTTTCTGAATTACAAGAAATCACATTTTGTTCTTAGCATATGCTCACAACAGGGGTGGAGAGAGGAGTTGCTGAAACTTGTTATACTCCAAGACATAAATGTATTTCTTTTCATTCATTTGAGAACAATAACACAGAACAAATTATTTGAAGCAGGTTTTAAAAGGTTTGGTAACACATGGGGAACATTGTTTTTCATGATGTTTGGCATGGATACTGGTAGACTGCAAGACAACAGCCAGTGAGATTGTATCCTGTCCTAAAGCCTGTAATGCAGTTCCTTAATCCCATTAATTTTTGTTTTGCTCACATTAGCAATTAACATCAGTTCCTGTCCCTTAGGGATGGTAGATTTGGGTATGTTGCACTAACCAGCACAGTTCTTAACAGAAGTCAATTCCACCATTTAATTTTTCATCCAGTCTTCCAACTTCTGAAGCGTAAGTCAACAGTCATATTTGTTTTCTTTATTTTTAGCTCTAAAAATGCTAAAAATTTACAGTATTTATAGATGGTTTCACATGCATATTCAAAACTTCTTTACTAGAAATAGGCTTATGGTTGAAACTTCAGGTCAGAAGACCTTAACAAAACATCTATTGTACAACTATCACAAACTGACAGGAGTCAGTAGACACCTAAGAGTCTTCATAATTTCTCTGATACATTTATATTTTGCGTAAACCAGACATGAAATTCAGGGTCCCGACTACTAATGTAACTTTTCCTATATTCTCTGGATTTTCAGAAAAATATATATATATATCTCTACAAAATCTGTCTGTTAATACACAGCCGCTTCATTTTCTGAGTAAACAGCAGCTGAAGTAAGGGGAAAGCACCACTTTTCTTCTGCCAAAAACCAGAAGGAAATTCCCAGCTTCTGTTCTGTTCTGTTCTTTGCCATGGCAACCTACTCCTGGAAGAAGAGTCACCAGGAGGGAGAATCTCTTTTGGGATAACAGTAAAACTAAGCACTATTTGAAGATTTTCTAGTTCTCTCACCTTTTTGTGTTCATGTATCAGGAGGCTGTGAAAACAAAGTTGTTGCAGCTGGCACTCCTCTAACTCCTTTTTGTACAAGAAAAAGCCCTTCCATCCTTCCTCTTCTCATCCGACTTTCCCTTTCTGTAAGGATCTACACATTTTTCTTGAATTCATTGTACAAATTGCTTTTTCCTCCTCCACCTAAGATAAGAAGCTGCAATGAAGTTCGATCCTCTGAGCGTTCCTAAGTCACTGCTCAAGGACAGAAGACACTCCAGAAAAGTTAGGAAAGTAGTAGGGGAAGAGCGTGAATGAAGAAAATTAATGGAAAGGGACAGCAGAGAAGGACAATAGAACATAATGGTAAAAACATTAACATTTACTTATAATAAATTTCAGGATTACTGTTATCATATTCCATAGCACTTATACAGAGACAGGAAAAAAGAAAAGATTGAACACTGAGGGAAAGAGCAAGTCAAAATTAGAGAGGGAGATAAAGGCAAGGAATTGGCAAATGGAAAACCATGGTAGCAGAAAGAGAATAAGAACTGTTAGTCGTTAGAATTGAAAAACAAATTTGAAGACAGAAGAGGACAGAAAGAAATTAAACAAGATTGATCAGATGGAAGAAAAATATGTTATTGCAAAGGAAGTCTTAATATATAATATTAAAATAAAATTCAAATAACTTAACTTAGCTGTCGAGGGTTATGACTGTACAGGGGAAGAAGGAAACTAGACCAATCACATGGAATGATTATGAATGCAAGAGCTTCTCACATTCAGATGCAATGAGGAAGTAACAGACACAAGCCAAAGAAGGGATTTTCTCTTGCAGATTACATTGCCAACGCTGATATGTTCCGTATGTGTTTTGTCCAGCAGAAGCAGCTGAGGCCTGAATGCATGCTTCTTGACTATTTGACATTGGTCATTTCAGTACTTAATAAAGTCACTTTCTGTGGAAAGAGGTGCTGTGGTTTTGCTCCATTTAAAATTCTTTCTTTTTTCCCTCTTAAGTTCCTAAATTCTTCCTAAGCAAGAAACAAGGCATGAATTTGCCTATCAGTGAAGAATGGAATCAAATTACTGATTTTAATCTTTTTAAAGTTAATTATGTTTGTATCTGTGTTACAGAGAAGTGTAAAAGCCACAGTCAACATTAAGGCTCACTGGTGTTGACACTGTATAAACGTATGGATCCAGTTCAGAGCTGGCATCCAGCCATCCAGTTTGGAACACAAACAGTGTGATCTTGCATCTGCTCACAAAAGCCCACACAGATATTCTCTGGATAATGCAGAAATCAGGACCTCCAAAATTTCTGACTATCTTCCTGAGCACGTGGTCATCTTTCTCGAGAAAGATATTTTCTGGGTCATATGTGTGTAGCTAGAAGGAATTTAGGGTAAAGAGCAGCGAAGAACTGAAGCACTGTGTGTGCCAAAAGGATTCACCAGCGTATATCCTCTGGGTCCACTGCTTTCTACCAGTCTGCATCTTTATTTTTTCATTTGTTTTAATTATTTTAAGGCACCCCATACGCTTAAATCTTATTCGAAGTCACAAGTAAGAGGCACTATAATAAAACCAGTCATTTTGCATAAATGATTCTGTACAGGTGCAAAGGGTGATGGTGTCAACGAAAGGAAAATTATCTTGATTAATCTTCATTAAGTACAGCATTTTAACATAAGATAGGCAATGAAATTCAGGGACTGATTTACTTAACTTCCTGTCTTTTAAAGCTTCACAGAGGTTCCCTGGGCATTTGGAAGTGCAGGTGTGTTTAACCCAACTCCTCAAAACTAAGTTCAGCTCTTTTTCATACCAATTATCTCAGAACTCTCAATTCTGCTGATTTCAGTAATTTCTTCTGACTGAAGAGGCACCACTTAAATTGCTTAAATATTGTTCATCTGGGAGAAGAAAACAATTTCTTTGACTTTTTTTTTTCCCCGCTGCCTAGCTTCCTGAATTATTAATAATGCTTTGTTTCACATTGTTTATCAGCATGATTTCTGGATGATGACTATGCACGCACAGACACACACACACACATTCACAACTATTTTCTTTGTTTTCATTCTGAGTATCCTTGGTTTTCCCAATAAAATACAAAGCTGTGCTCTGGGGAAAAAAAAAAAAAAAGCGTGAAGTTACATGAAGAAGATGATACAGATGTTTCCAGCAAGACAAACTATGTGAAAGGAGCAAACGAAGCTAAAGAACAACGTACTGCACTGTTCCCCAGTACCAAGTATGGAAAACACCTCACAAATACTGGTTGTAAATGTAAACATGAGTTGTCCAAGGAAAAGAGAAAAATTGGCCGGAAAAACAGTAGGTGCTTTAAATAGGTACTTTATTTGAATTTCTGGGTTTTGAAATCAACTTAAGATTTTGATATGTGAATGACTTACAAATCCAGGGGGAATCCAAAATTAATTCAGTGGAAGAAAAATCTTTACCCCAAGGCATTAAAATTGTTTCATTATATGTGAACTAGTTTTCCTGAAATTGTCTAGTATATTTTTAAATTTAGATAGGGGTAATGTAAGATATACAGATATTCTCCATAGTAATTCTTCCTTTTCCTTGTAGATAACGACTGACCTTTCAGTTCACTAGCACAAATTTCTCTGAAATATCTGGCAGTCAAAGCAAAGCTTCCATCTTGGTTGGACACTTCATCACAACCGTTTGACCATTACAAATCCACCAAGTATTAAAGCATTCCATTCTACATACAGAGCTGCTTTCCTTTCAAATGCAGACTATAATTAGCTAAAGCCTCCTCTCTGCTCTACCTGAGCTCAAAGAGTAGTGCTAGCTGTGTGTGGGAGCATGTACAGTTAGGTATAACTGATATACTCATTCCTTGGTTCTCACACTGGCCAAAAGCTGGTGTAATGCAAACAGGACAATTATGCCCAGAGAGGCAAAAACTGCTGGGCAGCAGCTTGACATTACATATTTTACACCTTGTGAGCTGTGACTTAATTAAAACTACCAAGATTATCTGAATATCTGTATTTTGCTCTGAAACTAAGAAGATTTACGTACAGGACATTTTTTTTTCTTGTACAAAGGCAGCAGTTGAGAAATTTGCCACACTCTCAATTATTAATGTGAGCATGAAGTTAGGTTGGCCACACCAACTGAGAGTGTGACCTGCAAAACCACAGCTACATTAGCTACCCTGAAGGGCATTCTATTTGATTCACAGTGACATGCTTGGGCTCACCTTATATTCATTTTCATCAAGGTAGGGACGATCACTCGTGTTTAGGTTTTTTCCTTTTTTAATGGGGCTAAGAGCAATCCTCTACAATGGACCTTTGTGGACAGCAGTTCATGGACTTCAGACTCTCCAGAGAGATAAGGATCTGGAGGGAGTGTACTCCATCCTCAGGCAAGCCAGTTTTGAAGCTCCATTGCTGGGACTCCAGAATCAGAAATGCACTAAATAGTCTCCTACTGCAAAATGATTTCCAAAGAACCCCATAACTCTGAGTTGCTGATAAGATAATCACTATCTCTGTCAAAGTCCCTTTGCTTTTCAGGCCTATTCCATGTTTCAAATACCTGATCATATTTCCTAATGTTACGGCCTTTAAATAGCAATAGTCCTGTCTGCAATAATGCTAATCATTAATGATAAACTACATTCCTTAAATAAATGAACAGCTAAGTTATAATGTGATAACTTTAACTTGTCCTTTTTTATTTTGCTTTGCCTTTCCGGGACACTGCAGACCACAGCCATTTGCAACAGGTCTTCTTAGGACCTTGTCTTACAAAAGACAAAACGTTCTGGCCCTAATCCAGGAAAGCACTTAGATACATGTTGACATTTAAGTAGATGAGTGGCCTTAGCGAGGTCAATTGGACTACTTACTTGTGTAAAGCTAAACCTGTCCTGAAATACTGTGTTCGATGGACACAGTCTATTCAACACTTTGAATGATTGAACCCTTCATGAGATCATATGCAATTACTATTGTTACACAAATATTTTATGTGATAATAATTGCCTTCCAGATTATTTGAAATATGCAAGTTTATATTCAGTGAATAATTAATGTACCAAATTTCAATCCAACCCCACGTAAAAAGTACACAGTTACTTCCAGTAAACATAAGGTGTTTCTAATCAGCGTTGTGTTTTTCTGCGGTGTTTGGGTGTGTTGATATTGCAAGGATAGGACGTACTAGGGTCTGAGTGTGACCCCAAGCCTGCCCCACAGAGCATGGCTAAGTCTCTGTCACCCCTCATTTGCTCTCTGGCAAACGCTTGCAGCAAGGGTAGTTCCTGCATCTCTGTGAGGGACTGGGTTTTGTAAAACAGGGAAAATGACCAAACCCCCAGAAATTTGCAGCATTTTTTAAGGAAAAATAACATCAAGATACCTTGGCATTATGTTGCCACTCTAGTCATAAACTAGTATTGCAGCATGGAAGCTGAATGTTGCTTCTTTGCCCTGTAATCCAGCAAGTCCATTTTTTAATGACACGAGACATAGCTCAGACTTCGTTTTTATTCCTCCTCTACAGTGACTGAATGGCTGTCTGCCCTCATTACTGACGTACATTTCCTATGTAGCATCATTAACAGACATTCACAAAGAATGAGATTTTGTGGTCACTTACAGGTTCTTTCTTGGAGGCACTGAGCACAGAAGGGAAAGAGAGTACACCTTTTATAATGTTTCAGAGGAAAGTTTAGCTGTGGCACTGGCAGGCCTCTCCAAAATAAGGAGAGGTCTATGAGTGGTTTCTGCTGGGACATACTGAGAGCAAGGCTTTGAGATCTCAGTGAACCACTCTGCTAGGAGGAAATAATTTGTTTAAAAGGGACATGGTCAGGGAGTCAGAACAACAGGGTTTATCTTCCAGCTTCCTCCAGATTTCTGTCAAATAACTTAGATTAATGATTTTAGCAAAAATTCCAAGGCTTTCTATTAGAGCTAAATTTCTCCTTGGTCCTGATAGGTATACATTACCTATATAAGTAAACAGGAAGTATTAATCAGTGAGATCCTAATTGAGAATTTTCTAGTGCTTGTCTACTTTTATTTTTTATGATCTTCAAGTTGTTCTAGAAGAGGAAATGTGAAAAACTAATACACCAATTCGAAGAGTATCATCTTCTTTATGCTTTCCTCATATTGTCCATGAACTCTCTGCCACCAGCTGAATGCCACAGAAGGTTATAACGGAGGAGTTGATCTCTGACCTTAATTTTTCCAGTGCGCAGTAATCAATGAAGTGATCAACATCCAAAGGCATGCAACTCCTCCTTCCTGGAATTCTGATGTTCACATGAAGTAAAACACTACTCCACAGGTACAGCCAACAATGTTTACAAAGCTTCTGAGTTTAACTAGCTGCCAGAAAAAATGAAAGTTATGTTCAGTTCTATTCAAATTAACATCTTGAAATTCGAAGACTGTCTCCAATCGCTCTAGGGCTACACAGCCCTTTTCACTTCTCAAAACTCTGTTGTAGATCTTGCAGCAATAAACGGCCTCGCAGTTGCTCAGCACTTCCTGCTCTCTCTGCGGCGAGGAAGGGCCACGCAAAGGCCATCTGCCCCGACACTGGGCAGGAGCAGGAAGCCAGGGAGGCATCAGAGAACAACACAATAACCCAGACTCTTGAAACCCTCACCATCCCTTTGTCTGAGCTTGGCCAAAGGTTAAACTGGCTCCTGTGAGCTCATCTCTTCTGCCTTGATTTTATGCTGACTTTCTGTTGCTTGTAAAACAGGAAGCAATGGCCAGACTGAACTCCAGCTGAAATATTTTCTGGGTTTGTTTTGTGATTGTTTGTTTGACTCAGCAAATCTAACATTTGTTAATTGTTTGTATTATGATACCTAGGACTTAACTAATTCAGAAACTGTCAGAGCATTTTAGTTTTGAAAATATGTCCACGATCGTTCACAGTTCATAAGAATATCAGTTCAAAAAGTTTCTACATATTTGTTTTGTTACAACACCATCAGTGTGCTATTCTAAGGAGAACACACCTTCAAAAAGTATTCAAGAATGCTTATTAAGAAAAAAGTAACATTTTTCTTTCCGAAGTATGCAAATTGAAAAAAAATAACCCTGTTCATTAAATTCCAACACAAGAAAATACCCTGCTGGGCTTTTTAATGTGAAAAAAATTTACAGAACCCTATGAGAACCTTGACCCCAACTCCTCTTCAAATCTACCTGGAACAAATACCAGTTTTATAAGTCTTCTACTCAAGTGTGTGCAGTTGAGCTTTCTCTTTTCCTATCAGTGTTTCCAAAGTGCCTCCCTCTCACTGGTTACCAGGCAACAGAACAATATTGCTCTGCATGCATATCCAGCAATAAATGACATTATACTGTATTTTTGCAGAGTTTCTCAAAGAAAATAAAGATGTCCTGAAATACTGTCTTGTGAGATAAATAGCTACTGCCCAGAAGACATTTAAATGCTTAAAATGCTGGGTTTTTTCTTCATAGAAAGGCAGAGATTGAAAAAAAAAGACCTCTTCTCTAATAGAGGAGCTCCCATCCAAAATGAATTTATAATGCTAAAATAGACCACACTCTGAAAGAAAGCTGCTTCAGTTGGTATTTCAGACAATTAACAGCCTTTTAGGTTCTACAGCCACTTGCATAATCCTTTATCTTACAATCAAGGCAAGACTAATGAAGCAGCAAGAGACATCAAGTTAAAGTACTTTGAGTGTCCTAAAGACTAAAATGCTGTCTGTATGACAAAGCTCTTTTTTCCTGTTTTGTTTGTTGGTTCGATGTTAACAAAACTGACGAAAGTTTAGCAATTTGCCCAAAAATCTTTGGGTTTGATAGCAGTTATTAAAGATGAGCCCAGAGCCAATCAAACCACACACCTTCTCTTAACCCAAATCATCACTGAGAGGGAGGGATGGTTTGCAGCCCTTCATCTGGAATCAAAATGCATTTTAGAAAGATCTGACTCTAGATCCTGACCAAAGTAACTCTAGATTCTTTCATGTAGCTTTGATTCAGTTTCAGCTTTCACATTGCAGGTCAAATTCACCTTTATGTAACACTAAGGTAAGAAACTGAAGGCTTTTGCAGTTTTTTCACTCTCAAAAGAAGAGGAAAATCTTTAACTATAAACAAATATCCCATGTTATCCTACCAGAACATGAAATGGACTGAATTCTTAATCTCTAATTCTTAAATACAAAGGTAGGCAGTGGTACCAGAGAATAGCCCCCACAGGTGTGTCACATAAATTTATTTTCAAACAATGCCAAGGGTGAAATCTCAGAATTCTCATCAGCCTAGTTTTTGATTCCGCAGTGGTCAAATAACATCATTTTCTAAGACAGTTTTTATTTAAATTTATGCAGAAAACTTTCATTTTTCTTACACTTCTGTTAGATTGGTTTTTGTTTGCTTGGCTTAGATGTGAAATTGTAAGTGATTAATGTTTTCAGACTAGATAAAAATCTGTTCCCAGAATTATTTGACACATGACCTTCAGGACAGACAGTGCATTGGGATATATTTATGACACCTGAAAAAATAGTTCCATTCCCTGCTGTTGTTGATTTAGTAGTGGTATAGAGTTACTTGCTAGATAGCAGCAGAAAGATTTGTGGTTTGCTTTCTTGGATCTGGGAAAACGCAGTACAGCAAAGTGATGCATTCTCAGCTTGTCTAGATAACATAAATAGCATTGCTCAATGCATACATTCGACTCTTTATTTACTCCAAAAGTCAGCATAGATGAGCACCGAGTCTGCACAATAAACACCTCAGTTCTGTTTCTAGCTCCTGCAGGAGGAACCAAATGCAAACATGGGATTAACTTATTTACAGAATGGCTGGAGCGTTGGCTGGCAATTGCCTGTAGTGGGAATATTATGCCTTGGTCAAAAGAAAGACTCCAGTCTGCACTGAAATGTAACTAGCAATCACAAGAACTAACACCTCAAGGCATGACCTGGCTCGTAGTTCACTGACATTTCTTGTATGCCAGTCCTTCCCCACGCAGAGCTTGTTTTAACTGAACAAAAAATATTATCAGCTTGTTTTACATTTCATAAAATCCAGTACACTCAAGGGTACTTGCTGGGAGTTCTATAAACTCCCCAAGCAGTAGGCAACAGCGTGTTTTCTCTACAGAAGAAAGCCAACAATTATATCAGTTGGGATGAGAGTGAGTGATAAGATGACATGTCTGGAGAAATCGGTTGCATCCCTTATGTGTTCATTCTAACAGTTGACTTTATTCATAGAATCTTCTTGATAAAAATGTTCTAGTCACACAGCAAAGGGGAGATGATGGCATCTGGACTCTTCTGAAGCCAACTTCATTTTCTATCTTATTAAAATTATATTTGAGTAGTCCTACTACATAACAGGGACGAAAAAGCACTTAAAAGTGAGTTGGTTTTTTTTATATGTTGTCAATTATGAGAAACAATATTTGCATATTGAGTCCCTTTATACACATGCAGGCACACAACTTGCAATCCAATTATTTTAAGCTAAGCTAAATGAAAAAATAGACTGGGCTATCTCCTAAAAACCAATCAATAGCAACTGTAAGGATCAATAATCTAAAAAACTATTGACTGCTCATGTAACGACTTGTACTTTCCATTACATACTGAATACTACTGTCGATCAATATTTGCCAGATGTCCATTTGGAAACGAAACATTCTGGCTATGGTCTCTGTCCTTAACCTTGCAAAAAAGTACTGGTCCTTACATTACGTTTAAACACGCCCTGGTGTGCTGCAGTATTCCACCAACAGCACCTCCCAGAAGCCTCGTTATCTTCCTTTTCTAAACTTAGTGAGGGAGTTACTTTCCATGGCTCTCATTACTCTGTCCCACATTGTACAAATCAGACTTCATCATTCTGACAGTAGAGTTGTGTATATTTGGAAAAGGGTGAGAGGAAAGTGCCTGATCTAGTAATGAGGGGGAATTCCTTATCTTTGAAGATAGCTGACTATCAAGACTAACACTTTAGACAAGCAAGAAAGATTCTCATTTACACTTGTTTTATTGAGGGATCACCTAAAAACAATCACCCCCTTTTTTTTTTAATGAAAGGCTGAACAATAGAAAAAGGCGGCTGTTAAAATCCCACTGCTACTCCCCCAAACAGATTTCAGGCACTGAATTTGTTGAGCACAGAAATGTTCCCACCTCTTAGTTGTTGGTGGCATGGGCATGGGGCACTCAGAGCTGCAGCACTGACTAAGGCTCCAGTGGCGGGGCAGAGGGACAGCGGTGGCACTGCCAACAGAATTTCTCTCCTCTGAGTCCTGCAGTGAGAACTCAGAAAGCACTGGGGCACTTTGCATCTGAAGGACGAGCTGGATTTTGTGTTGTCAGAGAGGGAGAGAAGGTTTAAATAGGTAATTTTTAGAGACTGTCAAAACTGAAAAGTGTAAACATTGTTAACATCTCTTTAAAATTCTGGCAGGGAATGAAAGCCACCTGGATGTGTGCCATCCTCCAGTTGCAAAACCGTTTAGCAAACCATATGCTGCCCTAGAAGACAGGTCCCAGACAGATCTTCCCTGCTCGCTTTGGGAGCAGCAGCCAGTAGCCATTGCCCAATCCATGCAGCAGCACTGTGTTTCCTCTTTCTGCAACAGCCTTTGCTAGATGGGTCCTAGAGACAGCGGGCACTGCTGGGGAAGGTATGGATGCATCTCCTTTCAGCCTTGTACAGTACCTCTTTCCATTTGCATTCATGTAGAAGGGATTCAAACATCCTTCTGGTTTACCTGAGGTTATTAAATGGAGCCTAAATCTCCTTTGCATTTGATTTTGCACAATATGGTCCTAGACAAAATAGTTCCCCTTTATCAATATAATTCTGCAGTAGTTTTATGGGCATCTGTAGTTCTTCGTCAGTGAGAAATGGATGTAAGTGATTTCAGTCAGACATTAGGATTTTTCACAAGTTTTCTGTAGCTTAGAAAAAACTCTGATTTAATAACTGCAATGTAGATCTTTTTAACATGCTGTCAAGGATTGCTATGCAATAAGACTCTGAAAATTAAAAAGTCAATTGCGTACATTTTACTGTCTTGTCTGAGTGAATTTGGTGAATTTGTCAGTACACCAGTGTATCTGAAGCAGAATTTGGCCCAGTGATGCAAGATGTCATCAGCATTTCAAAACAGGCAATGTTTTGCAACGTGACAAATATCCTATAACTCACATAAATTACATACACTTTCACAGACCTGTTTGGTCACACAAAAGACTCCTTTTTCCCCTCAATTCCAAGTGGCTAAATCTGGATGCCTTATCCTCAATCCTGCATGCCTACCGTCTCAACATTAATTAATTGTATGCTTCTCAACCCTGTATCTTCTCAGTCTCATAAATTATTCTGGCCCTTTCAGCCTGACATTAATTACAGTGCCTCACAATTCACACTGACACACTTTGTCTTGGACTCAAACTGTCTCTTACGGTGATAGCTCCAGCCATACACACCAGTCCTGCAGCTCGTACTGGTCTCTCCCAGCTTTGGTACCTGTAGCCTATCATGTATGTATCAGCTTCATCATCCTATCTTGTCCACTGCCCATCACTGCTCCTTCTGCACTTACCCAGGTTCTCCACTGCTTTTTCAGGCTCCGGTAGAAAACTTCAGATGTTATTCACCCCTGTCCACAGCCCTGAACACCAGGCAGAAGGAGAAGCAGGGTATTTTAGCAGAGACTGGGGCATAGAGAAAGCTGAAAAACATTGGGAGCTCTTACTACAGGTTAATGTCTTTTCCTAGTGGATTAATACAGGAGTTGGTTTGAGCACTCTACTCACACAAAGAGTGGTAAATTTTCAGCTGCTGGTTATAATCTGGATTTCTGCTATATTGGGGAAAATGCAAAGTTCTCGAAGGGGACTAATTTAGACATCCTGGGCAGGCTTGCCTAGTCGGGTAAAAGAGCAACAGTGTGGTCAACTCCTGTGGGAATTTTCCAGCCCGGTGGCTCTGCAGCATCTGTATTTTGGCAGTTTCACCAAACGCTCCCGGGAGCACACAGCTGCCAGCTGGAGGCTGGCAGAGCCTGCGGGGATGATCTCTGCCAGCAAACGCCCTGGAGGCCTCGCTGCCTTCCCCAAAGGCTTTTTCCCAGCTACGGGATGCTGGTGCCGAGCAGGGAAGCCACAGCTCCGGAGGCAAAACAGCAGGGAGACAGAGAGAGGACTCAGGAAGGCTGCAGCAGCAGGAGGGCTGCCGAGCATTGCACTGCGAGAAAGAAAATGATGAGGTGAAGGGAAAGGAAAAAACCAACCTCTTTCTAGCTAAGTACAGTCTTCTTCCTCTGTTCCTCCCATCCCTTTTTTAGGATTTTGAGGAAGAAGCAGACCCCTCCCACCCTTTCAAAACCTCCATCTTTCCAGGAGCCCACAGCACTCCCGGAGCTCTGGCTGTGCATTTCAGGCATGGCCACTGTGAGGCTGTCCCAACCACAGCCAGACCATCCCAAGGATACAAAGCCTACCCTGCTGTCTCAGGAGATGTTTCTATTCCCTGCAGCTGCAGCAAGAGGTTTAAGCTGGATGTTTAACATCAGTTAAGGAGCTTGGCACCGTGCACTGCCACACTGTAGTGAGAAGCAGGATTGGAAGCAGAGAAATGGAGCAATATACTCTATACTAAAGAGCTGTTTTCCCCTAAATGTCACAACTGCTGGCCTCCTTGTGACAAGAAAAGAAGCAGAGAGTGGAACAGCAGAGCAGACAGAGAAAGAATCCAGGCTTGGATATAAAAACAACAAGAGAAGCATTATTTCCAGTCAGAGAGCAAAATCACAGCTTAGAAGAAGGCTCCAGCAAGGGACAGTGTCCCTTTGGGAAGGAAACCTGCTCTGAATATGCATTTTAGTAGGGAAATCTAGTATGATTTTTACAAACATGTATGCCAGATCTTTCTCTTACACCAGCAGGTTATTATTCTCCCTCTCAGCTTTACGATCAGAAGCCTAAACTCCAGTAGCAAGTCCCAAACCTTTTTTAAAATAGCCTCCTAAAACTCTTCTTTATTTGATTATAGGACCATGAAAATTTCCAGGTGCATTTTCTGAAATTATGCTGCCAAGAACCTGAGAATCTTTGCTGTCACAGTCAGCTAGTGCAGTCACTTAGGACATCTGTATTCCAAGGAAAACTACCAGCATCCCAATTCAAACAAAAATTACTTGGAGAAGCCTGAGAAAATCAGCAAGAGCATGATGCAGAATGCTGTAGAAATCATCCATGTGTTTTACTAATTAGATTAGAATTAGCTGGAGTTTTAGTAAAAACACGTGAACATTTACTGTGTTATGTACTCTGCTGACGTTAACATGATGTTAAATTACAGCTACATACTAATAAAAGCTTTTTCAATGAGTAATGAAACCAATATTTTCCTAGTGAACTTTTGAACCTCTATTATTTCAAAATGTATTAACATTGCTGGTAAAGGACGAGAGAGAGATTTATGACTGATGGTTTGGAAATTCTTGCTTCGTGAGGCATTCTGAGGACAAAGCAGTCATGAGAAATCTACCCCCTATCTGCCCAAGCAGTGTGTGCTCCAAAGCTAGCCGGGAAACCATCCCAGCCAGTATTCAAACAGATGCCAAGAACACATATAATCTGTTCAAGAAAATGTATTAATAATCCTTTAATCCTCCATGGATGGATCCATACATAAACAGGCCAACAAACATGGCTGGAGATGTCACCATCAAAGACTGGAAAGAATCGAGCTATCAAAATCTACCCTGATGGTAATCAAGGGACCTCTTGTGCTTCTGTAACTTGCTGAAGAATGTCCCTGATATCACTGGATTTGGTATTACTCGGTAATTTATAACGTACTGGAGTATTCAGCATAGTTTTCCCATTTGTAAAGGGAATTATGAAAGTTTTCACTAGTTTACTGGAAAAGTTACTTCAGCTCTATTAGTGAAAATCACTTTTTTAACAGAAAAGTACTAACATCAGTTTTCATCTTTGTTACTCTCTTTCTTGCATCCCAGTTCTCATTGATAGCTTATCTTCCGTGCTATCTTCTCCTGAATATGCTGGTAGAGACTGTCTGGCCTGCTCGCACGCATGACAGGCCAGAGGACACAACACAGCCATCTATGCGTCAAGCCCACAGAGTCTGCTTGGGTCGTGGCCAACAAAGATGCCTGTTTTTCACTCTTTAGTTTCAGTGCTCTCTCCCCACCCTTTTCTTCTTCTCCAGCAGGCTGAAATAATTCATACCACTGGAGACATAGGAGCCGTGTGACGCATTTCCTCGCCTGTGGGGTCCATCAGCTGAGAGATTGTGTTTGATTTCTTTTTCTTTATTACATAATTTACAAATATAGTAATAAATTGTAGCGTAACTTTGAAATTTACCACAGGCCACAAAGAGATGTAGTTCATTTTATCAGAGTGGAGTCTATCCGCACATATATTGCAACAAAATACCATACTTCACAAAACCCATAAACCGGGATTTAACTTAATAGATTGGGAATATTGGTTAAATAGTTAATTTATTGACTGCCTCTCTAAGACAAATTATGCAGAGAATTCAAATCCCATTTATTCTAGCTTTGCAAAGAGCTTAGGGACTATCCGATAAAAGATGTAATGAACTGTGTATAGTATTCTATATTGATACTGTATTCGATTTTTTTTTTTTTAGATAAATCACTTTTTTCAGTGGATTCACACTTACAGATTATTGCAAAATTTCTCCTTCCTCCTCTTCTTACTGTCCTTATTTGCCTTTCCCACTCCTTCACTTATTTTTAAATACCTCCCACACTTCCTGGCCCTCATGCTCCCCCTCCCTCCCACCTCCATCTTTTCCACCTTTTTGCAGTATTTTTGTTTTCTTCATTCTTTCTTTGGACATCCCATCCAGGAGCTATGAAATAATTCCTTCTGTACTGTTCATTATTCCCCGCCTCCATACAGTATCCGAAATACCACAAATGTCTGCCTGCGTCTCTCGCTCCCTTCTCAGAGCCTCTCCTTGTCCCCTGTGCCTCGGAACGCTTTCTGCACATGCTGCATACCCTGCAATCTTCTCCTATTATCCCTCCCGCTATTCATTCAAGCTCTTGAAGCCCATCCAGTTTCTGCTCTGTACTCTGGCTCTTTTTGCTGCCAGAAAATGGTTTAGTTCTCATATTTCTGGGCAAGGAAACAATCTCCATTTCCTATCTCACTTCCTAGACACTGTTTCACCATCAAATGTCTCTGTCCTTCATATTCAATCCCTCTTTCTCCTCAGTCCCAGCAGATCTTAAATTTCTGTCTTGCTTTCTGCCATTTAGAAGTTCAAGTATCACAGCATCATTTATCCTCAATGTGTCTCTGCCTTGTTTATTTGTAACTAATCCATTATCAAATATAGATAACCAACCTATCCCAAACTCCTCCAGGAGTACACAGTTATTGAGAGACAGTTCTTTCCAGACAAAATATTTTCAGGTTCACTTTCATTGTAGAAAAAGGAATGACATTGTCCCCCTGCATCGAAATCACTACCTCTCAAAGGTACACCTGGAATTCCTGTTCAATACAGTTTCATGTTCTGCAGTGTTTTGAATTTAAATCACAATAGGGATTTTCATTAGTGTGTTGGCCAGGTTAAAATCCTCAGAGAGCTAGTAGTTATTTTCTCTGAATACCTTTGTTTTCCCCCATTTCCTCATTCATCTGTCAATGCTTGTTTCTTGTGAACATCAAAGATCTTTTAGGTGATAACTGCTCTTTTGGTCAGTACATAATTTCAATCATAATTTACTTCCAGTGTCCCAGGTCTCTAAAACCAAGGTCAACCTTCTCTTTTTTCCTCCTAAAAATGCCCACTTTACAGATGACATATTTAACCTTTGACTCAGAGGCTTAATTCTCTGCTAGATTTTTCTGAGATGACAGAAGTCATATGTGGCCTAGCTGTCTGCTGCTTCTTTGGAAGAATTAATTACAGCAGTGCTTGCTTCAATTCTCCACTAAAGTAGCAGTATTCCTAGATATAGTATATGAAGTTTCATATTCAAGGGGGAAAAAGCGAGCATTTCACTTGGGCTTACGGTTAACTCCTCTAGTCTAGACTTCAAAGTAAGGCTGTATTTATGAGATTCTGTAAGTCCTGAGGGCTCTTAGTCTGAAAGTCACTGAAAAAGTCTCTGAAAAGCAAAAAATGTGGGGTCTTCCCTTCCTCTTGGAACAAAGCTATGATTCATGATCAGTGAGAAGGCTAAAACCAAAGTTAAAAAACAAAATCAAAAAGAAAAACAGTGATTACAGAGTCCAGTCATATCATATTAAGGTTCAAGTTGTTAATTCTCAGTAAAGGTAAATTCTGCATTTTCTCCTAACAATTGCTGAAGAGATCTTATCCAAACTGCCTTCATTATGGAGAGATATTAAGCTCAGCTTCTTAGGAATATGTCTGTAAGAGTAACCAGGGATGAACCCTCTGCTATTTTTCAGTGCTGCTAAGTCTACAGTTAGGATAGAAACCTGAAGATGAAACCTGCCCATCACCTGTACTCGTGAATGCCACAGCTGCTGGTTGCTCAGGATTGCCCCCTTTACCTTAGAAGCAGCTTCTTGTAGGTCACAAAAACTGAAAAGATCTTTAAATAGACCTGGTCAGAGAATTCATGTCCTTCAGCCCCTTTCCTTTGCTTTGATATACCAACCACAAGGAGAGGGAAGTAAGAATGTTGCTGGATGGTCTCTACAGCACACAAAATGAAGACATCCTCCCCGTTTATTTGCCACTTACTGGGTCAGGGGGGCAGCTACTGCCGCAATTTTATAGCACAAAGTGGCTGTGCAGCATTAAAGAGCGTGACCAATTATTTTCATTACTGTCTGTATGACTCGTCGCAGGCCGCTGCCAGCTTCTAACCCTAGATGTTAAACAGTAGTTTATATAATATACCATAATATTATTGTATTATATTTTATTATTGGAAGAGCAATCTTCTTGGAAACATTTCCTCCTTCCCTCTCCTCCAAGACACCCATAAATGATTTCAGTTCTCTTCAGCACAGGGATTTCAAAGTGCCCTTTCAATTAAAAACCATTTTTACTAGCTTGCATGGTTCTCTGGTTACAGTTTGGTTTTTATGGTTCTAATTTTAGGAACATGGTAATCTGAAACTACAAGGGAGGGAATACCACTGGTTCTTCCAGCAGCTGAAGATGAAGAGCAGTACAGGGTTAAATGGCTCTTGGTTAATGCTTGAACTTATTTCATCTATAATTATTCTCAATGCCTGAGAAATGTCTGCATAAGTGGGAAGATTGTGGTTTTGTGGTTGTTTGGAGTTTCTGAAATCCCTCTTGTTCTATTGTGCTGCATCTGTGCGTCTGCTAAAAAAGATAAAATATAGCTGAAATTTGACATTTCTAAATATATGGCTGGTGCAAACTTTGAGGAGTAAAATTTGTGTGGTGTGATTCAAGAGAAAAAAGGTAGCTGGAATTCTTCCAGACGTGCCATCCTTGAACACATTGCCATAGATATTCAGGATCAAACACTTCTCAGTTGGCAACAGCTTTAGGAGGGGTGTACATATATCCTGCCTCCTCCCACACTGAGCACAGGTATGCAGCATTATGCCTGCTCACTTACACAACCCCAAGAGATTAAAGAGACCCTGGAAGAGGGAGGAAGGAGAGTAAATGATGAAAGTGCATATGGACAATGTATCTTGAAGGTCGCTGTTTGCAGAGTGGATCTATGCACGGACTGCCATGCTCACTATAAACCACAGGCACAGACGAAAGAAGAAAATAGTTAATCCTTTTGAAATAGAAGGACATGGCTTGTTTGACATGCCAGGTGTGACATGACCCTTTGTCCCCACAAATGAAAAGTCTTGGAAAAAATATAAGCAGGTTAATGTTCTGGTTTTGGTGAAAATCTGATTTAGCATAGGTAGAAACTGTCTGGGAGGGAAAAAAAACCACATCAGTTTCACTTATTTTGTGAAAAAGTTTATACCCAGCTTTCTGTTTGCTTTAAAAAAGAAGAACAAAATAACCCAAACAACAACAACAAAACTGCAAGGAGGAATAATGCTGCAAAAAAGAACTAACCTAAACTCAGGCTGAGGAAGGCAGAAGAGAATAATAATTTTTGAAAATTTTGAAAGTCTACATGGGGCAAATCAAAACTCACAAGACCAAGTGAAACTCTGAGCAGTGTAAGAGAAGTTAAAACCTCTATTATCAAATCCCAGCTTGATCTACTGCAGAATTTCCTTCAACTCAGTTCAGTCAGTACCAATAAGCAAGATAACTGAGTCTATGACTTGTATTTCTCCACATTCCAACTGTTTGGTTTTTTATTAGGTAATTAGGTAATTTGGGCGAGGTTTTACATTACATGTTCCAAGAGAAGAGGGGAAACAATAGGTGAGGAACGTTTTCTGGGTGTATATATAAATATATATATATGTGCTGAGCAGAGATAGAGGGTGGATGACACTGAAACAGTGCAAAAGGGATGAGATGAGGTAGGTGTGACAGGTAAAACTGGAGCCCCCCTATGTACAAGGTCTGCTGACCCAGTTTTAAAGATGCCTATATATACCTTTACCTAGGTCAGGGAGAAGGGAGATCAAAACAAGACTCCCCAAAACCTTGTTCAGAAATTAAATGAAAACTTTCCCTCTCTAGGACAGCCAATTGTATTCACAACCAGTTGTATTTTATTTTTTACTGTTTTTTTGGTTTTTTTACATCATATTACATAGTTCTGTAGGCATAAACAGAGATGCTAAAACAGCCTAGATTTATGCTAGAAATTATACACATACATATAAGGAAATGCTTCTTGCTTCAAAGAACTTGAATCTATTGTTGGTTATAGATAACAATTTTTTTTAAAAAAAAGGTGAGGAAGAGAAAGTCATGAACAGAAGTATAACAATCACACAGCAAGTGAGCAACAAGGTCTGACTTTGATGTTACCTATGCTGGAATAAATCTGGAGAGGGTTGACTTCAGCCAGAAGTCCTAAACCAGTTTAAAAGCTGCATCAATCAGGAGAAAAGGAAAGGAAAATCTGGGATGTGTGGGAACTAAGGAAAAGCCACAAATGTATTTTTCATCATAAAGAGGGAAAAAGAGAAGTTAAAAAATAACATAAGGTTGAGAAATAAGATGTTGCCACTTGTTCAGGAAGCATTTGAGAGCATTTATAGCACACGAATGCCCTTTCTCTGAAGTGGACCTAGATGAGCCCAGAAGAGACTTCATATAAGCAAAACCATTGGAAAACAATTTATTTGGTGGAAAAGTAGCATGTTGACAATCCTTCAGGCTAGAAAGAAAAGGGGAAAACGAGTATATTAGTACAACAACACACAACAGGAATTATGATGGTGGGCAGCTAAAGACGCAGCTCAGCAGGATTGGAGTCTTCCCATTTTCCTCCCCACACTTCCCACAGGTGTTCCCCAGCGAGCCTTCCCACGGGTCTGACTGCTGCTGGATAGACATGAAAGGTGCAGAAGGACACACAGGAGGGTAAGCCAAGCGAGGGCCTCACATCCCCTCCTCCCTGGCAACCAGTCAGCAGCTCTTGTCCACAAGGACCTTCCCAGGAGAGGACAGGAAAAACACAATTTCCTATAGGTGTCCCCTACAGCCAGGACCTGGGATTGTCAGTGTGAGTGACTGACAGCAGGAAAAACCCTTCTCTGGACTAGATTGTATTTCTTAGGGTGGTACAAAGAACCACACAAGCCATAAAAATATCTTTCAGCTGTTACAGGAAAAGAAGTTGCTTGGTGGACTAAGTAAAGACCTAAGAAAAGAGATGCAAGGCACCTCTTTTTGTCTGAGTTTCACTTTTGGGTTTTAGGTTTTTTCACTTTTAATGTGATGAGAATATAACGGGAGAAACATAGAGAATCTCTACACAACAACCAGGTGCAGACATGATCAGCAAGATAAAGCTGAAATAATGGGACTGCATGAAAAAAGTTTTTTAAGTGAATTGATTTCCCCCCCCATGTTGCCTAGAGATGAATACACAGCAAAGTGAAAGGTTTCAGGACAGGTAAAAGGGGTAATTCTAAAATGAAAACATCCTTCTTGAACCAGAGGAAAAATTAATTTCTGTTTTTGTATGCTGCTTAAGTGAGAATCACCAAATTAGGCATATTGTTTCTGTCGTTTTATTTTATTGTGCTGTAGCTAGAAGAAGAAATCAATAGACACTAAAAAGGTACATCTCCAGAGAAAGCTAATCAACCTATTATTGACTTACCTACAGTTATTTTTCGAATAGAAAATATCAAGACAATTTTCAAGACTCAGATATCTTGATTGAACTCAAAGCCTCGGCAGCACGTAGAAGAGCCATCACAGTGGCAGAAAGACAACAGGAAACAGATTTCACTGGGCAGAGGTCACTGCTGGAATACAATACTTCACTGCTAAGGACTCACTAGGCATTTGAAAGGAATATAGAATTTCCATTGCATTTGCATTATATTTCCCCTTTAAATATAACCAAAACAATATGCAAATATATTTTGGGATACATATATGCATATACACATATTCGATTTCAGTAACACTAATGCTTGTACAAAGCTAGATGCTCAGTCACCTCAATTTTCTTGCATGTAAGTCTTTCTGGCAGGAAACTATTCATCAATATCCACTTCCAGAGTGGACAAACCCTGAGAAGTTAGGAGTAATGCAAGAGCCCCCTCACACTTGTACAAGCCCCTGTACAAGTCCCAGGACAATGTATTACATATGACATAACATTCCTTCGTTTTTCTGCAGCGCAATGATTTCATCTGCAGTGCATCTACTCTCTGTCTGCTGAAATAACTCACCTCATTCATTCAGAGGATATTTTCTAACAACAGAGCTGCTCTCACGTCTCAGTTTAAGGACAAATAGCCCTTTTAAAAACAAACATCTGGCCAAACTCTTATAATAATTGCAAATGTTATCCCACCATTTAAAGGAGATATCTTTACTGAAAAAGGTTGTTCCTATTCATATGCCAAGAAGACTTTTGGTTAATTTTCCTGCTACTCAAATAAATTCACATTTTGTACTCACTTATATTTCAATTAACGAATTATTGGAACATGTAGAATTTGCTTCCTAAATTAAATAGGGTTCTTTTGCCATCAGTATAACCTAACAGATCAACAGCTTTAAAAACCTCAGGTCAAACTTGATTTTCTGACGCACTCAAGTTTATTGCTCAGAGTGGAACATATCTTAATATAGCATTTGAGTTTCCTTTTTCTCTACAGATCAGAACAGTAAGATGGCTTACAGAATTAATCCTCAGAATCAGATGAATCAAGTCACTGCTTATTGATTTAATAGATGAGGGTTTTGTTTGATTCTGAAAATGTTATTTGTAATTGCTAATCATATTTTTATCTGCACTCATTAGTGTTTTTATAGTGCAAAATACATGACGTGGAAGTCATCTTTAGTACACATAAAGAACTGCGTCATCTACCACCTATACCTCTAATCTCTCATCATGCACAGCACTGAAATTCCAAGTAATCCGGTATTTCCAGCTGCATTCACAAACTGTACTGGTGAAAATGTGTCCGTGGCACAGTAAATGTAGTAGCCTAGTTATCTGGAGGAAAGACTGTTTTAAAAACTACTGAAAGAAGTTGGAAATAGGTACCTATTCTCAGCCTGTAGACAGATGCCAATCTTCTACGAAGATTCATGTATCTCCATAGTGGAAGAGAGTGGACACAAGAATGTGACCTTCCACTGCTGTGGAGGCTGTCACCTCAGCGATGTTGTTCTCTCTGACTCAACAGACACCTCCTACTCTGCAAAACAGAAGTTACTGAGATATTCCCCAAAGCTGTTATTTTAAGGTCTGTTCATTTTATCAAGCTTTCTGATACCCATTAATAAATAAATTTTAAAATAAACGGGATTTTCAAAAGCATTTAAATTACATAGGGAGTATAAGACTCTAAATCCCATAGGGAGCATAAGACTCTAAATCCCATTTTGCCTAGACTTTTCTTTGTACAGGATCTGTTATGATGCTTTAAAAAAAGAGCAAATGAAAGAGATGTGTTCTTTCATAGTTTAAGTTCTAGTCCTCCATGTGGAATTCGGAATAAAATGTGCTCTCAAGGGGTTTACAGCAAAGGGGTTTATAGCAAACCCCAGGGGTTTATAGGAAAAGCCCTTTGGGAGGTAAGTACTTATAACTTCCTTTCCCAAACACAGCCATGCTAGCCCACAACATTAACATAATTCAGAATTTCACATACTGGTGGATGTATTAGCTGATGGTATTTGAGTTGCTTTGAAATGCTGCCTGAGCCTACAGATGCTGCCTCGAAGCATCAACACCAGCTTTGTCAGGTGGCAATGATTCCACTGCTGCTGCATTCAAGAATAGTTATCTCTTGCTGTTAAGGCTGCTCCATTCTGTGCTCGCTGCCTGAGACTCTCTCATACAAAATACTTGAATCAAAGCCCTTATCTCCCTCCTTCCTGGTATTTAAATAAGGCACTATTCCTCCACAATCTGCATCCTTCAGATGCAAAAAGAAAAAATAATCATGACTAATTGGCTAATTCTTGTGGCAGTACAGCTTTTTCAAACATAATTTTCTCCAGTAATTATGGGTAGTACCATTTTCACAAGGAAATGGGATGCTCCAAGAGCCAAATCACACTGGTGGTTTGCACCATCTACCTGTCTCTTCATCTTTCTGTGATTCACCTGCACTTCTTACATCAAACAGTATGATAGTAGTTGGCTTATGAATCCAGAGGAAGAATGAATTGTAAGTACGGAAAATCCTGATTTTGATTGTTCTTTTCTCTGACTTGGCAACCCTAAATATGATTCAGAGTTTAAGCTTACAAATCTTTAATAGTTTGTTTCTTGTTTTGACAATCCCACCAATCTGTAAGATTGACAGTCAGAGTAACCAGTATTTGTACAGCTCAGCTGTACTCCTCTGCAACTACTTAAATTCATGGCCAGTAAAGTGTAGCCTATGGCAATCCAGAATGTGCTTCGTTTGTAGCCAGAATTTCCTCAAAGAGTTACCAGCAATCTAAGCTGCAAATACACATTATCATTTCAGCAGAAAGCACTGTTATTTATGTAGTGTTGGAAACTCAAAGAGCCACCTGCCCACATAAGCTGGCAAGCAGAGGACTAAGGAAAAGCTGGCCTTGTAGCCAAAGAAGTGTTTATTGCCTTGATCTGTGCCTGGCCATGGACCATTTATCTGGGCCACAATCCTGATACTGTGAATTGAGGTCGTCCCTATGTCCCAGCAAAGATATTCCTGGTGATGAGGACTCCACGCTGACTGTAGCTGCCCCCCTGCCTGTACTCCACAAGGAGACCAGGGCCCCACTCCTGGTGCCTCAATTCCCAAGGAACAACCTTCCCCGACAGGTGTGAAGAGTGACTGACGGGTGTGAAATGGAGAAGAGAAAATGGAAAAAAAGGTCCTGGCCCTTATATAATCCAGACGGCACCCCAGGATGCAAAGAACAGAAGAATCCAGATGCATGAGAAGAATAGGGTCTGATCAAATCTCACCCACAGTTTTTCTAATCTGGAGTAGGCAGAGGTTAATTTGATGTAGCCTTGAGCTGCTGACAATCAGTTCGCAGCTCAGGTGAGGCAGGAGGTCACTCCATCCCTGTTTTTACTTTGAAGTGGTGCAGCAAGATGCAACTGCTCTTCATCCTTACGGAGGAGTATCTATATCAAGCTTCATAAGAGATTCCCTTGCCCTCTTCCTTTTAAAACCCAGCTGGTGAGTGGACTGAAAATCTTCCTTTAATTGTCTGGACATAGTGCTGAACAGCAGCAGTCTGCTGCTGGTATGCAACAAATGGAGTCGGATTATTTTTGCAGCCTGTCTCAACAAATCCATACCTGTTTTGCTTTAGGAGCCCAGCAATCTCCCTGCTAGCAGCTTGGACTCATTTGCTTGTCTCTGCTTCACGCATTTACTTTCCTGTATTTTAGTGTACCACCTTATGAATCTCTGTCCTTTTTCTTTCAAAATGCAGATAAAATTGCAACTGGACTGTTTACTGTCAAGTTGGAGCTGGATAACAGTCTTCTGGTCATTCTATGATAATATCTTTAGGACTTCACAAATAATTTCATCAAACTCCACATTTCTTCTATATCCAGGCAGGTTTACTTGGTTGGTTTTTCTTTGTAGGACAATATATGTATAAAGCAGTTTATTACACTGATCTGCTGTCCAATGCTGAAGACAGCATGTTTGCCACTGCTGGCAAAGTTCATTCTGGAGGTGCGGTCTGCTTGTCAATGTTTACTTCTGGATGTAAATATCCCCTGCTTCCTTAGGGAGGTTTTTGGCAATACCTTTTTGACACGAGCACCTTATGACCAGCTCTGCCTAATGCCAACATCTCATGCAGAAAAACAAAAGGCTTTTTCTGCCTACAGATGTCTGACAAAGCCTGCGACACTGCTGTGCCTCCAGGCTTTCACTTTTTAGTATCGACTACAATTCTCAAGTGCTGCACTCCAGATTTCACACTTCTGCAGGAAGACAGCTCCTTCCACGGCAGCTGTGAGATAAGGCAAACACATGCCCTCTTCACCTTCGCCTAGTCTCACCTTCAAGAATCAGACTCAAGTTTCTCCCATTTACCCTCTGCCGATCGTGACTTTTCTTTCCAAGATAAGGCGGCTGCTGCAGCTGCAGCAGCGACTGGCGCACTCGACTCCTACTTAAAATTAACAAAGCACTTTCTATTTGCTTAGAGAATGACAGTCTGCTCGGGTTATGCCGCCCTGCTCTCCAAGAGTTCTGGGAAGGGTTATTCTCTGCTGTATCATCCACACTGTGCATAGTTTGGAACTTCCCACAAGATTCATTTCCTTGACTGATGGAAATGTCTCTCCCTGTGGTACCCCAGTCACAATCTGGGCTTTTTTAATAGGATCTCTATCCCCCATCCCTAGTTGCAAAATGGGTCTTCTGCCTTAGATCAGTCACTAGAATTGCTCTCTCTCATACTGATTTATATTCATCCATTAGTGTAATTTCTTAATATATGTCTTTCTTCTGTCCCAGAGTTCAATTAAAACCCTGGAATAAATAGAAATATATTTCACTCAGTGTGTGGTTTTTTAAATTGATTTTTTTTCCTTTTTTTTCTGAAACAAATTATTTAAACAACTCATTCAAGGAGCATGGTTTACAGAAATACTATAGCTTTCAGTAAAAGACAAGCACCAGGATGCAAAGTGTGACAGCCTGATAATTGACTGTGTAACCTAGGCATAGTCAAATACTTTCTTGCTCAGAGCAGATGTTCTATAGAGCAATAGGGCTGATTTTGGACAGGCAACCTTAGCTTGATCTTTTGGGTGTAGCATACTTGACTAAAATCAAGATAACCTCTGTGTATATATTGGCTTATATTATTTTTTTTTTCAAAAAACTTCAACAGATCTCCCAGAAATACTGTAGTGAGAATCTACTTAGTCACACATCACATTCAAAATTTTAGTGTGAGAATTACACAAGCATCATGTCTTTACCCTATTTACTTATCACTCTTTTTAAATGTCTTTTCTGCTATTCTCCCATTTTCTTTTGTCTCTAACCATATTTCACTGCAGGATCATGAACATTTAGTCTGTGTAAGTGCATAATAAGGACACTAAGTGTAATTAAAATCCTTGTAAGCAAAATAATTGCTTATTCAATTAATAGAAACATACTTAAAATTGTTCCTTGATTTTAATCTAAAGTCTTCTTTGATTTTAATCTGTTGACAATGCAACTGCTGCTTCCAGTGGTCTTTCTGTATGCATTGACTCTTCTAGTCAGCAGTATTACATCAATAAATGCATATGCCTGACATGCCCTGATTAAATAACAAAACTAGACATCTGAATATTATCCAAAACCTTCTATCTCACTTAATTTAAATTTTATTCTTCAATAGTTTGAACTTCAGATAGCTACAGTTAAAGCAAGAGACTTTTGATATTATAGGAAATATTAAATATGAAATACTTAGGAAAAAGAATATATGTTATTTGCATGTTGCAGCTACACCCCCAAGATCAAGCTGCAATTTGTTCAGTAAGTTGTAAATGCTTTTAGAGGGAGCATATGAAAGAGTTAAAGTAGACACTACACTGCAAGATACAACCACTTGATTTTACTTTGTCTAGTAATTAGCATATCGAAGGCAGAAACTCAGCTGGGATTTCCATTTACTACCATCAGAGAAATCATCATATAAATAGCTGTAACAATATTACATTAAAAAACAAGTACATAAAACAATAGTTGAAAATACTGAAAAATAACTTGCAATGTGAAGAAATACATTGCTATACAATAGTGAAATACAAGAAAGGACAGGCATTGTTTTCAATAAAAAGTATGGGAAGTATATAATTTCCAGAATTTATCATGTCAGGATAATTTGCTTTGGTTCTTCTTCTCACAGAGATTTTCCATTTTAAAAAAGTCTTCATAAATAGCACAACAAATTGTATGTAAAATTAAAAGAGAAACTGTATTATATATGTTGGGGAAAAAAAAAAAAAGGCAGTAGTCCCCAGAATGCTCTTCAGGACTTCAAAAAGCCCTGGTATGTGGTCAGTGTGGTGTCTGCTTTTCAGGGTTGATCATTTATTCACTTTGAAAACAGGGATTACTTTTTTCAAACTTTTAAACACATGGAAACACCACCTGGAGTAAAACAGAATTTATGAGCGAACCTTTTGAAACCTTTGAAGTCTTTGGGCTCCCTCTTGCATTTGAAAATATCGGTGCTATGCGTGCACCGCAAGTGTGTGGCCAGCTGTCGGAGACACCCGATCCGCGGCATGCTGTCATCTACGCACTTCGTACACGTGGCCTGGAACAGGGGTGAAGGAAAGCACTGGAGAAACACAATGCCACAGGATCAGGTTTTGAGCTTTTGGCTCAGGAGAACATGTTTACACACCAAAACGACACAATTTTACTCTACAAAAGTCAGGAAAGTATGAGTAGCTCGAGCCATCCCTGGTGCTCACCTTCTAAGAGTTTATTCCCTCACAGAGCAGCTCTAGCAGTCAGTCTGTCTATGAAGGCTGCATGTGAGGGGCTGCACGATGTAGCTCCACTGGAAAAGAACTTGCAACCCAACCACCTCACGTTCTCCTCATGTTGGCATAAATAGGTGTTGATCAAGCCTTAACAGGGACAGCAATTTGCCAGGCCAGAGAGTGTCCCTGCAGATATCAGAGAAAGGCAAAACAGTCATGGGAGAAAAGACTGAAAATATATCAAAAAGCATCAAAACTGAATAAAGTCTTAATAGCTAATACATAAAATAAGCCAATACTTTAAATGAAGGCAGATAATAGTTGAGAAATGAAAGATGAAGCCTTTTTCTAATTCAGGAAGTGCTCAAAACTGATTGGGGAATTGGAGTGTGTATTTTTTATGGTTTAGTGACTGAAAATGATGATACAAATGAAACCACTGAGCAAGAAAGTTCATTTCAGGCTAATGCTCAGAGCTAGAAAAACTCAGGGCTCTATTATCTTATAAAAGTAATAATGGCATTCATCTCCACCTGATGTAGCATGCTTCTCTGGTTAAACAACCTTACAGATGATGAGCATAACCATAATTTTTCAATAGCGAAGACATTATTCACAAATTTAAACATAATTGTAAAAAATCAGATTGCTAAAGACTGACTTTTCAAAACTTGTAAGAAGAAGAATGTCATTAATTAGAAACAGAAAACTGCCCATCCTGCCTCCAGAGATCAATGTTTGTCACTCAAGGTATGTCCCTGTCACACTTCTGTTCACTTAACAGGGAGAAGGAATGATAGACAGGAAAATGCAATTACCTTTCTTAAAAAAACTTTGTTCACTGCTAACCACAACTAAATGAAATATAGAGTGTAAAACTTCATTTTTGCTGATCCAAACAGCATCATAAAAAGGCAGCCAGAGAGAAGGTCAGGGCAAGATCTATCTTCACCTGCACAGCCCTCATTGCCCTCTGCATGTCCCAGCTCACTGTGACAGCATAATTGCAAAAATCTCTTTCCTCCACTGACTACATTGTGGCCACATCAATCTCCAAATGCATTTAAAGCAACCCCTTCACATCAGTAGAAATGTTTGGTTGTCACAGGAGGGAATTTGACTCAAGGCATCATGCACTCCTCTAAGCGTGTGGTGCCCAGGCAGCCTCCCAGCCACTCACATACAGGCTCCAAACAACAGAGGTTAGCTGTGCTCATGCACACAGACCCTGTTTCAGGCCTCCCCTGTTGTCCTTGCCGTCCTAAATCATTTTTTTTTAACCCCTGTCTTTTTCCATTCCAAGTGCCAAAAAAAAAAAAAAGTGAGGACAGTGTTATTGTAACATGATGCTGAGGGCATGTGCTGCACACCATGAGGGCATGGAGGGGTTGAAATAGGACAGCAATGGAGGGCTGAGGAGAGAGCAAGGAGCCGAATTTAGTGCAGTCTCTACTGCCATCTAGAACAGCAACTGAGGTGGAGCCTGCAGGCACACCCAAGTTTTCTCCTACGGGGAACCAACTGCTTTGATCCAGAAGAGAAGCTGGGTGTGAATCAACGCGTGTGCAGTGTGCACAACTGACCACAGACACGGGAATGAAGCAGAAGACTAAGGTAGATGCATCCCACTGTAGCCCCTCACAAATCCACAGTGCGGGGACAAGCTTGGTATCATCCTATCCTGTCTGTCACCTAGCAGAAGAAGACAGTAAACTAATGGAAAATGTAGCTGGAAAAATTCAAATCAAAGCAAGATAAACACGGTAAAGGCATAATTAATTACTCATGCGAAATGATATATTTATTGTAACTGTATCTGCTTTGACATTATTGAGCTCCTGCTAAGAGTAATGTGGAGTGATGGGCACAGGATAACAGTTCGTGACAGAACAAAGATAAACACCCACCACTGAAGCGGTCCTGAAAACCAATTACTTAACTATGTAGGTTTGCATCTGTCTTCTATAAAATATTACTAGCTATGTATGACACTAAATAAGCTAAGAATGCCTCCACAACTGAGAAAACGTCTAGTCTATCATTATTCAAAAAAAAGGACATGCTGTTTTTCTCTGAAAATTCCCTCTGCCAGTATGCTAATCATATTATTGCTGATACACGAGAGGTGAGAGGGTGGAGTAACCTAATACGGTGAGAGAAACACAAACCAGGGAGCACAACACAAGGCACGGACGTGCATTCTCATAAACCTCACTTCACATTCAATACAACCGCTCCATTCTACTGACAGTTTAAATCACGGCAATGAAACTGAAGATTCCTATTGACTTTAATATCACTATCCAGCACTTTATTAATTTCTTCCAGCAGCCTGAATATTATTCACAGTAATAAATAAAAATGTGTGTTACAGTTTATAGTTGCTGAGCTGATATAAAATTGCAGATACGGTTTTTTTGTAAAAATAACGGGTTTTTCCAGCCTTCAAACCAGTTTTCAGTTAGGCTGGGTTAGTAGAGGTCAGAAAAGACAATAATTTTGTAATATCTTTCAAATATCAAATCCTTTTCCAGAACAATTCAAATGACATGACACCTCCTTGGATGTCTTCTAGTCCTCACTCGAGCAGTAATAGCCTCTTATCAAGGATGGAATGCAACAAGCTGTCCCCTATTGCCAAGATATTCCTTCCCTACAGCACTGCAGAATCAAAGCACAAAGCTCAGGAAAAAAATATTTAGGTAGCACACTAGTTCTCTTTCTAATTAAAATGCTTGAAGCCTACATGTGTTAAAACCCAATTTTCTGCATAATGACCTTTCTCTCCAGGAACGTTCAACGATGAACACTTCTATGAATATATAACTCGCAGCTTGTCTGCACAAGGGCACTCATAAACCCCTGCTTCTGTCCAAGCATCTTCACCAAGTACCACATTTACTTCAAAAGGCTCCTTCAGGGTGCCCCACAATAGCTTGCTTTTGGTGAGCAAGGCAACTCATTCTGCTTTTTCTGGTGTGGCCTTAGCTAGATTGTCTGATAACCAGATGGTCTTTGTCTTGCAAACAGCGAGTCAAGAGCTGAAAAGCTGCAGACACAAAGCTAGGTATGGCAGGTGATTGTTAAATGTCATGAAGAGCCAACTTTATCTGCATATGTGAAACCACATCTGGATCACTCGTTGCTTGAATAAGAGAATTCAGCCTTTTGTAAATTTTTTCTCCAGAAACATCAGACATAGGAGTGCAAGTCCAATGTTATAAAAAAAACCAAAACCAAAACCAACAACCCTGTGTCTTTAAAGCGCTATTCCACTGTGTATTGTCAGACCCCAAGTACACACATACGCTACAATCTCTTTCCCTTTCATCCCCTACCCAGGAGTTTGGCTCCCAATCTTCGATGTCAGCTTCGATACAGTGGAGTTGAGTAACTTTGAATCAGACGGCTTCTAAAAGTGAGAAAGAGCTGTAAGACGTGTTATCTGGGGCCTCTGCCCTTGGCTCAGGGGCTGCATTTGAGCTCAGGCCTCTGCTATCAGTCCTTGCCTGGGCTGCATTACAGATATGGCTGTGCCTGGCTATTTCCTTTGCTGATCCTGTGATTGCTTTCTGAGTTGAATTTGCGGCTTGGCCTCAGACCTGTCTCGCCATTACGACTGCTTCTGCGTAATTTGGTACTTTGTCATTCAACAAGCAGTGGAATCAGTGAATCCTGGTCTATTATGGATTCTCATATGCTACAGTTACTCTCCTCCACCCAGTACATCCTTCACTCAGAAAGCAGCAGAGCTGCCCTCACTGTGTCTACGAGAGCTCACTTATATTAAAAGCCTGAGCTCCCAACACACATTAGCTCCCCATCTCCACCATGCCTCCAAATCTCTGATGGTGTGTAGTTTTCTGAGCTTCTTTCTTTGCTGAAATGAGTAAATGGAAAGTCAGGACCAAAGCAGATGGACCTGTGACAGAGGCTATCTCTGGCCATTTACGGAAGAAATCCATTAACAGAACACCATAACTTTTGTCAATGGTAAATGAGCAACAAAGTCTAAGGAATAGACTGTCAGCTTCTCAAATAAGAATTTGGGCTGGCATCAGCTGGTACCAACTCATGCTTGTTTTGTCAAGCAAGAAAAACTTTTGGAGCAGCTTGAGCATCCAGCCCTCACTACTGATAGAGAATTTATAATCAGTGTTATGACAACTCACTGATGTGCATCATGAACAAAGTGTATTGATTTTGTCTCTAATTCCTCCAGAATGATACATTTATGAATTATTTTCTTGCAGAGAAGCTCCAGTCCATCTGAAAGCAAAGCAGAGATAAATTAAATTTGTTATGATTATTAGTCTATTTTGCTGTCAGGATGCCATATAATTTCTGCTCGACAACACAGACTAAACAAGCACCTTTATATTACTCTTCTGAAACAGCAGCAAAGACTTACCCAACTTGTTCAAATGTTTCCATAGTGGAAGACAGTACTTCTGAGTGTTCAGAGTATTCAGGGAAGATAAAAGTTAGCAAAACAAACAGTCAAACATCACATTTTTAATCTCCTGATTTGTCTTCTATGACATATATAAAGAAATACTACTTCGCACTTCTCTGAGTCTTTTCAGCGTTGGCTGTACAATAATGGGCAAAGGAACAAGATTCTAAGGGTTAGGGCTAGGGTTAGGGTTAGGATTAGGGTTAGGGTTAGGGTTAGGGCTTAGTGGTGGGGCTTGCATAATTGTAGTGGTCTATGCTGAACCTGGTCCAGTTCTAATGGAGAAATTATGTTCCCCTGAAAAGACAATTCTATCTGAAGTGGCATTTGAAAAAGTGAAATTTCAATTCAACTAAGCTGATATATTGCAACATGTCCTGTAAATGTTCTCCTTGTTTCACGACTCATCAGCTAACACTGGATTTCAGGCTGCTTATTAAAAACACTAATCATTACTTCATTTAAAAACATTAGATTCCATTTCAAATGTATGGCATATATTTTAGACGCAAAAATGATCCAGTGAGCATCATTTGAGGGCTGTGAGGCCTCTGTTAATTTGAAAAACACAGTGCAAATCAAGATTTTAAAACATCTTTGCCCCCTGAACTCTTGCATTAAGCCTGTGTAGACATGGTTGTATTGCAATCATTACAACTTTGTTTAGCCCCTTTAGACCTAACCAAAGACAACATTTTCTTCATTCCTTGTAAAAAGTGGTGAAAATACCCACTAAGGAGATATGATTTATTTGATAGAAATGTTCAGAGCAGATCTTTCAGCTCTGGCAATGCCTCATTCCTGCAGAAATTGACAGCCGACTGAGAGCTTATTGCCCGGTTATCACATGAAGTAAAATTCTAACGCTGAATAACGTTTTGCACAGTTGCAACTGCTCTCTGAACTAACTCATGTAATTGATTAAAACTGAATCGCTGTTATGGGAGTATTTTACAATGTGGAAGTGGTTTTGCTTGTTCAGTGCAGCCTACAAACTTACCCCCTGCAGGAGTATACGTGTCAGGGACGCCAGCAGTATGAATCAAAAATCACATTTGCATACAGGCAGCTGAGCACAGGATTTGTTTCCTCAAGTGGTTTATAGCATTCAGTCTTGATTAAGTGACACCCTTCAAAAGCATTGATTTGACCAGAATGGACACCCCGTTGCACATCTCCAACATTAAATCTATAAGCTTGCAGCCACTTTCTGAACGCAGCAGAAATAAAACCATCATCGCTCGCTCACAGCACGCTGTACTCGGTCCAGGGACAAGTAACTTCCCACTGCTGCTGTTCGTGCAGCCTTTATTAAAGTGTCCAAGCAGCTCAGAGTGTGCGAGTGAGCCCTGCTCCAGGCCCTACAGCGCAGGGTGCGTGGGCTTCCACAGCCTCGCTGCGCTGGCAAAGTTCTCCTCATGCATTGGGAGTTCGCCGTCCTCTGGCTGTTTCCAGCGTCCATAGCCAAGGTCTTTTTTTGTCTCTGGCTATCTGAAGGGCACCCTCTTCTGTCCAGCACCCAAACTGCAGCGCCACCGTGATTTCCCCAGATGTCTCTCGATTCTGCAAAGGAAAATTGCAGCACTGAGGTTTTTCTGTGAGGTTAGTAACACCATGACCCAGCCTGCTCCATTACGGATGCAAGACTGTTCTGCACATGTTAATGAAGACAATCGGTGTAAAGGAAAATGAAAATATTGCAGGAAAAGCAGGAAAGTTTACAAAGGGTAGGATTGATAGAAAGAGCTAGCTTTCCAGTGGAAATACTGGCAGCTGAATTATAAGGACTACAATGAATGTTATTGACTGCATAATTCTCTGATGAGCTGTCTTTGCCGACTAAATGCAAGAAGTTTACTGGGTTTTGTAGGAGAGTTGTCAAACTCCAACCTTTCATTAGAGAAGTCCAGGACTAGGAATTGCCATGTCTACTTCAAAACCAGGTTATTTTGCTTGGTTCTGTCAAAATTTTAGAGAGGAAGTGTCTGTCCCAGTTCACACCCATTCCCACAGGTATGTATTTATTTACTTGAAACAAACAAAATGTTTGTTTGCTTAAACAAACTTTAAGTTACTTCATTTTCAGGTGATTTTAAAGTGGCTATCCTAAGGAAACAAGGCTTCTATGGCTACCCTGTATCTCCACTGACTCCTGATAATGATGGAAGCCACTGGCCCATTTCAGACCAATTTGGCAGATGGACAGAGATCTCAAACATAGCAAGCTCTGGCAAATGTTCTGATAATCGGCAGCTGGATAGAAGAGCCTAATAAAAAGGGGCACCTTAATTAGTGCCCCCACTCAGCATGAGTCCAGAGTCTGGTTAGATCAGTTCCAGTCATGCCATGTGTCCCCAGTGACGGCAAAGGAAGAGGAGAGAGAATGCAGGGGAGGTGAGAGGAGATACGGAGGAGGACAAAGTTGCATGACCACACGGATGTGGAATACAAATCACCAGGAAAGGAGATTCCATTAGGTCAACCAACAGATGAACTTATTTTCTCACTCCCTCATGACTCATAGTAGTTTAGAGTCATGTTATTTGGATTGACTTTGGCAGCAGGTAACTAGAAGATCAAAATGCTGCCTGTCCATCTGTTGTGTCAATTACTGTAATTTCTTCCCCTATGTGTTGTTTATATCATGTTTAGATGTTATTTAGAGATTTTTTTAATCAATAAACATGGCAATAACTACCAGGGGATACAGATCTTTGACACTATGAAGGGGTAAAATAAAGCTAAAATTATGTGTTTGGTAATGTTCAGTGAATTAAGAGATGGCTCTTCTAAACATAGGGGTTTTATGAATTGCTTGAGTGCTGTGTGACAGCTGCTAGGAGAAAAAAATATTTGGCTTTTATCAGCTTCGGTACTGTTCAGCTTTTAGGGGAGAATAAACCTAGAGAACATTAGTTAAATATTTTTCACTGATCAGGTTATGCCAGGTTCAAATTTTTTTCTTGGAAAACAAGTTGACTTTTACCTTCATGTCACATATAACACACCAAGGCAGCCATGGTCATAGAAAAAGAATTTCACAGACTTTACAAATTCAAGATTTCATAACATATCTGTAGATAATAGGAGACCAGCTGCCTGTATTAAAAAGAGATGCACTGACATGCAAATGCATAACCAAGCACTGACCTGACTGAATTTTTATCAGATTTCATTGCTACATCCTATGTTATTTTAGATCAGAAGATCTACTTGGATGGGGTATGAAACAGAGTATATCTCCTTTGATCCTGCAGTTTTTCATTTTATTACAGCCACCTAATCATGCAGTTAGATTCAGATTTCTTGAGAGGATAAAAAAAATTTCCCTATGTTTTCCACAATTATAGGAATTTAAACATTTCCATTAAATATATTTTCTTTTGCACAATTTATCTTCAGAGTAGTAGCTAAAAATAAATACTTTAAAATAATTTCAGAATCGGTAATTCTATCCTTATGCTTATAAAGAAAATTGCTACAATGTGGAAATGTTCTTTTTGAATTTTAAAGACAGGCGTTGGTAAAAATGTGTATTGTAGCTAAAGAAGTAGCAAAGATAAGTCTCCTTGCTTCGAGAGCTTTTACACACCAACCGGCCTGCCCCTCTAACCCTGGCCAATACAACTGAGGCTTGAATGTGCTTAAATGCTGCACTAAACGGTGTGTTTAGCACCTGAGGGGCGCCGGAGGAGGAGAAGGTGAATGTCCCTCCTCTTCTGAATGTGCTCCTGCATACGCGGGGCACCGAACCAGGAGGGAGACTAGGAAGATTTGGATGCCCTTAATGAACGGAATAATAAAATGGAACGAAAAGCTGGAGTGCAAATGCTCTGTCATGCTGCTGGGAAGCAACAAGAAGAATCTTCACAATGAGCTGAGCTGGAAATACAAGAAGAAAAAAAGACAATCACCGAAAACTGTCAGCCATTCAAACCATGAGGCAAAATGTGCATAGCTGTGAAAAAGGCAAGTATCACAAAGAATGTAAAAGAGGGGTGTTTCTGGTAGATACCTGAATACTACTATTTTAAAAAATGATGAATTCTCATTTCAAATGCTGTGTACCCTCTGTGCACACTTCAGAAGAGATGAATTCACATTGAATCACAGCTACTTGGATGACAAAAGAGACCACAGAACCTCTCTCTGACATGGGACTGAAAGAGTGCAGTTTACCTTAGCCTGCAAAAAATAAAGGGAAAATGACCATGCAGAAATCAGCTGGTAAATGACATTTTGGAGAAAGAGACACAACCTAAAGGACAGGGGTTTTTATATGAAATGTAATATGGTATAAATGGATCATGAATACATTTAACCTAGCAATCAGGAAAATACTTTTAATCTTTAGAGAGTTTGGAGGCTCTGGAACAGCTTTTCTTTGGGAGTAATGGTAACAAAAAACTTAGTATTTTCAAGATGAAGAATAATTAATCTGTAAATCATGGAATAATATATGTGGTGTGACCTGCATTAGGCATAAACTAGGAAGTCGTTGTCAGGCCTATGTTCATATTGCGTGGAAAATCACTCTATGAAAAGCCAGTGTCCACAAGGGTGACAGAGGAGTCCTGCAACTTTATTCAAATAAAACGAGAGTGTCCACTGGGGCGTACCCCCATGGGGCTTCTCTCTCTCTCGGTTTTGGAGGATCCAGCAGCCTCCTTTTATCCTAAACTCCTGGCCGCACGTTGCCTTTTCCTCGCACCATTGGCTGAGTGCTAGAAAGGTACAGCTTTCCCGAACCGCCTACCACATATTCCCCCCTTGAAGACGTCATTTTCCTCCAAAGTTTGGAAATTCAGGCTATGTGGGTTCTGCAATTGACTTGGTGCTGACCCATTTGACTATTACCCTAAAGTTCAGGAGTCAAACTGTCTGGGTTCTGTAACAAGCTTGTGAGGCTTGACGTTGGTAGAGACATTAACGCCCATTTCAAAGACATTAACACCCATTTGTCCTAAAGACCCTCACCCATGGAATTGTTTGTAAAGACGTTAGCACTCATCTTTCCTATCAATATCAGCATCCTCAGAGAAACGGGAGCTGTGACTGGTACAAGAGTGCTGTAAAAAGCTCCGAAACATATTTTGGAAATCCAGGTATCACCACAATGCATTAATTGTGATACTGCTGCTTATTCTAGTGGAAATCTCTGGGCAAGTCGGGCTTATGTCACAGTGATGTATTTTCTTCCGAACTGAAAAACTGAGTTATCTCCGAGCTATCAAAGTTCCTATTTTTTTAACACTCCTCTTGTCTTGCATTTTTAAAATTTTCATTTACTTAGTTTCTGGACATGACATCTTCAGTTTTAAATTTTCTTGTAAAAGGGCAGTGTTTCTCTGTGATCTTATTCTATCTGTAGACTCTTTTCTACTTCAGAGATTTTCAGTTTAATTCCTCATAACTTTTCATATTTGTCATTATCAGTGTGGCTTAGTGGAGCCATATAGTCTCTTCTATGTAAAATTATGAACTAATTTGTGCAGAATTGTAAAGCAGAGATTCAAAGGTTTTTCCTTTAGTGCCACTGCTCTAATTGCTCCAAGGATAACTTTATAATATCTGCAATCCCAGTAGGCAACAGCACAGAAAGAAAAGCCATAGCAGCTTTGTTTTTCAAACCTGCCATGTACTGTAAGCAGTGATGACTTCAGATACAGAATATCAAAAGACACACACAGTGTTTCCCTTCATTAAACAAGCATTTGGTTTTAAAGCATGTATTGGCTGCCAACCACAAATATACTGTTTTCTAGATCAAAGAGTCTCTGTGAGGTACAAAATCATTGACAGTGGTTGTCATCACAGCACTGGATACGCATATTCTTTCAGGAGACTTAGAACAGGTGCAGCCAAGTGTATAACCAGGCAGCAGAAGTGGACCAGCTTGGTAAGAAAAATTAACCTGTCTGAGCTCCAAGCTGCTGCCACCGGGACATTTGCAATACCTGTGCATACCCACGTATAAGTAGGTGATTTATGAAACCACTGCACTGCGGTGTGCAGCATAAATATATCTGCAGATTTGGAAGAAAAAAAGGGAGTAGATGGTGATGCTGAAAATGACTCATTGGATTTCAGGCAAGCAGCTGGGATGCTGACTTAGCACAACAGTTGAAGAACAGAATGGAGGTTAACCACCCTGCACCACCCCTGCAGGGGGACAGGCACTGAGGGCTGGGGCTGAGGAAGGGAACCTAAGGAAAATCCGGGGGGGTTTTAAGGTGAGACAAAACTGCTGAGGTCTCTGTTGCCCTGCTGTTTTCAAATCTCTTTGAAACGGGGCTAGAAATGGCTCATCTAACCGATGACCACCATTCTCCTGATAAGGAGATTGAGTTCAGGATTGTCAGTTTGAGTTGGCAGAAGTTTCTACAATTAGCATAGAAGTTACCGCTTTGCTGATGGCCTCTGTAGTTGTCAGCAATGACATTTCTTTTCATCCAATATGCATTGATAAAACCCCAGGCAAAGGAACATTTAAAAAGAAAGTAAAACGTCTTCAATTAAAAAAAAAAATTTTACAATGTTTAGAATGCCAGGATTAAGCCTGTCTGTGATGCCTTATTTCCACTTGTTGTGCTTATCCTTTTCACTGCTAATTTGTGTATCAGTCAGCATCACGGCTGGTTGTTCTTTGACACTTGGCATCTGGAAGGTTTCAAGTTGCAAACCTGGGGTGACACAGCTGAGATTTCTGAAAGGTGGAAGATTGTGTTCATAGTTAGGCAACAAATTGATCCTCAAAAGCAAACTGACTGACAGATTGTTGTAGACTCAGCAAAAACAGAAGGCTAACAACCAAAATATTAAAAATTATATCATAGCGCACACACATAAGATGTCTAAAGGTAATTGCTGTTACAACATGACCAACGCTTTATGTAATTTTTTGTGCTCAACTTTGCAATACTACTAATGTTCCTTCAACAATATTTGCAAGCTTTATAAGCTTAAGATGAAAGGTACTAAAGAATTACAAAATAGTGTTATAACATTAGGCTGAAGTACAGCAACACAATTCAATCTCTTTCAGAACATATCCATTAGGATGAGAAATGGATGATAGAATTTTAGGTTATCCAGTTATGCCAAGAGTTATAGTTATACAAATTACATTTCCTTGAACAAAGCTGAGATCAATCTTTGCCTAAGAAAAAGAGAGCGCCAGGTCAGTTGGGGTATAGTGAACAACTACCCATTTGTGGTATGATTGACATTAGGAATTTTCAGTACTATAAGAGATTAATAAGAATTATTTACATTTCCAGGTGTGCTGCAGTTTGGCTATATTGTCTGATGTTGCTGTACACTTTAAGCCAGATGCCTACAGATTTATTCTCATACTGTATCTTAAAACTTTTCTGCTTTGACAGCCATAGCTGGAACTCTGAACCGATGCTGAGATTTCAATCTCTTCTTTGCAAAAGACCGTAGTTTTACTATGTATTTGTACTACAAAACAGCGGTGCTTTCCGGACACCACAGCAATATAAGTAAACTAATAGATATCACCAGAAAAAGCAAAATACAGTAAATCACTATTACTCTTAATCACTTACTAGTGCTTAATGAATTTAATCAGTTGGATTTTCTGAGGATTACAGAAGGGTTTTTTCCAAGGATTTAAAAAGTATCACATATTGGGACCAGTAATTTTCAATGGAATTCTATTGGTATAAATTAGATGATTATCAGGCCAATAGATAAACATTTATCCTTGGTTTACTAACATCAATTTTTACAGTATTGCAAATAGAAATGATATCTATGTTTTACAAGTGAAGAGAGAAAGAGCAAGCAATTTTCCCTAGCAATCAAACAAATTCTACATCAGAAGTACAGAAGCTCAGCTGCTGCAAAGAATATGCAAAATGCAAGCATGGAGAGATATATATGAACATTCTGCTCTATGTAGGAGTATATTATCTATATTCATTTAGAACATCAGAAGCATTTTAAATCTCAGTTTGAATCCTTGCAGTAAATCATTACTGTAATAAAAATTAAATTTCTGTTTTAATTTATGTCAAAGAAATTTCTTGAGAGAGTAATCACCCCTAGGAGTTTAAAAACATTGTATTAACAGTTGTTCAGATTATAATTATACATACACTATGCTTAAAACTTTGCTTTGTGAAGCCTTTTTTTTTTTTTTTGCTTCGAAACAAATTTTTACGCAAACCACATGCGAGTTGGTGTCAACAGTGAAGAGAAGCATCTTGGTTTTGAATACATGACCCAATGAAGAAATATGTATAATTCTTTCAGATGAAGTGAGTTGCTAACACCCACAAATTTACGGAAGTCAAAACATGAGTGTCAGTATGAATAGTCAGGAAAGGCATTGGAAGGGCTGAAAGAACCAAGAAGCAAATGAAAATTAGCACAGATGTGGAAAGCTAAGAGGAGCTGGCTGGATCAAGACAAGAGAAATAGAACTGGGAATCAAGTGATATAACAATAAGCCATTTAGGAAAATAAGTAAGAGTCATCATGAGAATGATCATAGGAGTATTAGAAAGAAAACAATTAAAATGACAAAATTGAAATCTGTGTTTTCTTATGTACTTTTTAACAGCACCCAAGAGGCAAAACATAATTCCATGTTAAGACAGAATATATTTTGGATTTAGCTCATTGTCAAAATGATTTATGAGCCAAAGATCAGACACTAAAGGTGAATAAATAGTCAGGCAAGGTCTTATGGCACTGGAGGTAGAAAGGGATGTGGGGAGCTGCACAAGAAAATATTGCAGTGATAAATGAATGCAGATACATTCTGGTCTATTTTAGTATGCGTTCAGTTCTATGATAAATATGAGTTTCAAAATGCAGCAAATTGCATACATAAAGGATAAGCAAAGAAGCATTGCCGTATGAAGATTTTACATTTATCTGAAGAAGTGAACTGCAAATTCAACATTAAAATTCTATGTATTTCACTAATATATCTCCATCAGCTATGGAAAAGAAACATTTATCATGCTACATATTAAAATGCATACTTTAATGCTATTCTTATATCAGATATAAACTAACTTCACTGCTTACTCATTTTATGATATCCCAGTTAAGAGACAAATTCTTCAGATCATGGACATGCCCAACTGTGGGCAGTTATTTAGCAAACGGAAAAAAACCAAATAGCCACATATTCCAAATATATATTTTAAACCCCTCTTTTTTTAGAGAGGAGAGACTTGATTTACAGTGTGGTTAACTACATATGCACAAAAGACAGGTCTGCACAGCAACTAAGGAACATGCGATTGCTGTGTTTACCAGCAGCAGGGCTTGAATTAACCACAGCAGTGCAGTTGCAGCAGCACAGACTTCTCCCTCATGGAGCAGAAGACATCTGTTTCCCTGGTTTAACCCTATCCATCACCCAAGTGCCTTGCAGTTGGTTGCTCACTTCCTGCCTCCCTCCCCCGGTGTGATGGAGTGGAGAATCAGAAAAAAAAGACAAAAACTGTGGGTTGAGATAAAAACAGTTCAATAATTGAAATTAAATATAATGAGGATGATGATGATGAGGACGATGATGATAATGATTAAAAGGGAAATGAAAAAAAGAGAGGAATAAAACCCAAGACAGACAAGCAATGCACAATTCAATTGCTCCCCACCTGTTGACTGATGCCCAGCCTGTCCCTGAGCAGTGATCAGCCTCTCATTGCCAACTCCCCCCCGTTGATATACTGAGCATGATGTTCCGTGGTATGGAATATCCCTTTGGCCAGTTTGGATCAGCTGTTCGGGCTGTGCTCCCTTCCAGTTTCTTGTGCACCTCCACACTGGCAGAGCATGAGACACTGGAAAGTCCTTTGACTTAGACTAAGCACTATTTAACAATAAAAAAAACATCAGTGTGTTATCAACATTATTCTCATCCTAAATCCAAAACACAGCTCTGTACCAGAAAACAATGGGCAACCAATCTAGGGATGCTGACATCTGCTGCACTCACAAGTTTCTATGATCTCTAGATATGCCTTCAGAAAAACCCAAGGCCCTCTAAGGGAGGTACCTGAGAAGACCAAGAAGAACTCGTGAGTGGCGTGAGGGAGAATGATAAAAGGCTAATTTGTAGTTCATGTTCTAAATGCTCCACTTATTCTAGCCTCTGAACTTACCCATCAGACCTAACAGAACTTTTACATTTACAGTTTGCTTTTCAGGTGTGTAAATTCTGCTTGGAACAAAGTTTGTAACATTAAAGCTCTACTAAGTAATCCCTTAAGGATAACTTTGAAAAGAAGAGCCTGTAAAGAAACAGAAAGGATACATTTACTCTGAGCTAAAAATACAAACTCGCTATGTAGCCTGGTGTACAATGTTAACTTCAAGTGATGGAAGAGTGAAAATAAAATCTCCAGGACAACTATATTTATGAACTGGGACTTCTATTCAGAAGAACACACAGTAAAACAGTTTTAAGCCTTGGAGAATTGTCTACCTTTGAATTTCTAAGCAGGAAACCTTACAAAATTATAGAAACGCCTCCAATAGTAGGAGGATGAAGTAGATCAGACACCTCCCTAATCAAAAACTGATATTGGTTAAATTGTTCAAAATCAAGAAAAAATTTTTAAAATCTTATGGTACATGTTAAATGAACCATTACAAGAGGGCAGGTAGTCCAATGGAATGAATAGTCTGCCTTATAATCAACACGACATATGACAAAAAAATCTATAACTAATCTTATTCCCTGTTACACCAGCTACAAAGGTGGACATATACTCTTATTTTTAGGAGACTTATTATCAAAGTAAATAAAAGCCTTCTTTAAAGGGGTTTGGCAAAGTACATAGAGAGAAATAACTAAGCATTTAATCTTTTCAAATATAGTACAGCATGAAGACTCCTTATGAAAAGGACACAATTAGTTCTTTTATTTAAATTTAAATATAAAAGAAAGGTTTTATATTTGGAAAGGAACAGCATAAATTTCGGGGTAAAGCTCAGAAAAAAAAGGACAAGTGATTAAACCGGATGTTATGTAAAAGAAGCAAGGACAGTAAGATCACCTAGGACATTAAAACATTCCTAGACATCTCTCAACAAAATTATTGATAAGATGAATATTCTTACAAGGTAATAATTTCACTCAGGATTCTTTGTTCATATAAGTACAAAAACTAACTTGCTTTTCTTTTAATTATATGGTTTTTGCTATTTTACATTGTTTGGCTCTGTAGTGTCCTATTCTTTCAACCAGTATTTAGAAAGAGTTTACTTCTATTTCCAATGTATTCACACGAACACAGACTCACAGAATGGCTGAGGTTGGAAAGGATGGCTGGAGGTCATCTGGTCCATCCCCCATGCTCAAGCAGGGCCACCTAGTAGGAGTCACCCTGAGCCATGTCCAGGTGGCTTTTGAATATGTATCTCTGAGAATGAAGACTCCGCAATGTGCCTGGGCAACCTGTGCCAGTGCTCAGTCACCCACACAGTAAAAAGTGTTTCCTGTTATTCAGAGAGAAAAGACTTTCCTCCCTGAGCAGCAGCAGGAATGGGATGTGATGAACTGACCATAAACCCTGTTCCCTGTCTCCCTGTACTGCTGAGGGGGAGGAGGAAGAGCTGGAAAGGAAGGAGAGGGGGGACAAGGTGTTTTTAAGATTTATTTTACTCCTCACTCTCCTGCTCTGATTTTGCTAGTAATAAATTCAATTAATATCCCTAAGTTGAGCCTGTTTTGCCCATGATGGTGTTCAGTGAGTGATCTCTCCCTGTCCACAACTCAGGAACTTTTGTTATATTTTCTGTTCTATGTCCACTTGTGGAGGGGAGTGATAGAGAGGCTTTGGTGGGTGCCTGACATCCAGCCAGCATCAATCCACTGCGTAGAAGGGTGCCTGGAGCTGTTCCTCTCCAGGTGCAGAATGTTGCAGTTACCCTTGTTGAACACCATGAGGCTTCTGTCAGCCCATTTCTTCAGCCGTATAAATCACCAAATTAGAACTCCTTGACAGCTGTAATTTACCAGATGCTGTTGAACAGCTGAGTGCATAGCTAATCTCACAAGTTTACTTCACCTTCTAATGCATTTGAAAAAATAAAGAATGGTTATAAAAAATGTAACAAATGACATCACCATAAAAAATGCTTAGCATAATTCTTATTCAAATCCATACAAGCCAGAATTAATCCTCAAAAAGTAACTATGAATCATTGTTTCTTAAAGAGATGAAATTTAGGGCTCAGAGAACATGGCTAGGGCAAAAAGGCAATCATACTGCAACTATAAACATCGAATCTGCTAAATTCCAGCCTTACATTTTTTTACCAAGACCCAATTATTCCTTCTTGCTGATAACAATAATTACATTTATGTACACCTAATATTTACCATAAATGTAATAATAAAAATACAAGATGAAACAAAACTGAGAAGTAGGTGCTACATTTTGACAAACATTTCAGGCTAAATCCTGGTCTAGTGAAGTCAGTATTAAAACTAAATACAAACTTCAGCTAAATCAGGACTTCATGGTTCATGCAGTTGCAATGGGCAAACTGGCTCTTAAATCATGCAGTCTTGATGAAAATGGTAAAGTTATAAAAGTATAATATGCAAAGTACATTTGGCAAACAGAAGATAAAACTTTCAATGATTTTTTCACAGAAATGTAGGAGTAGATGAGGCCTTGGGAAGCCACCCAGACTGAGCCTGTTCATTTGTTCTGCACCTCCTATATTTGTCTACATCTTTTTAGAGTCATGCAAAACACAAACATAACATTCCAGCTGAGGTCTCACCAGTGATGAGCATACCAGAATAATTTGTTTCATTATCTCATTCATGACCTTCCTGCAAGTATTTCCCAAAACTACACTGTTTCACTCTTTTGTGCCAGCACTGTATGACTGCCTTATAATTATCTTGCTATCCAGCATAAACTCTGGATTTCCTCTGCTGTATAACTGACAGATGGTCATTCCTTGTTTTGTTTCTGTGTATCTGAGTTCTGATTTCTTAAGTCTTGATTTTCCAGATCTGTTAAGTGAATTTATCCTGCTGATTGTGGACCATGATTCCAATTTGTTAAGACAGTTCTGCCCTTCACAGTACTTGCCCTCTCTCTCAGCTTGCTCTTACTCATAAATTTTGTAAGCACATTCTTCTCTCCACTATCCAAGTGTTTAATTATAATATGAAATAGAAATGACCTTAGGACAGACTCTGCTGGAACTTAACTTAAAAGTCCCTCTCAGTTTGAAGCAAAACACTGGTAACTCAACTTTGAGAGTAATTTTTCACTCTGTCTCTATATTCTATGCCACTGTTTTCTTGCAATATAGAACAATGTCAAACCCATTTCCCAAGAGCAAGATCACCCACAACCCCTTTGGCCATGAAGCCAATTATTTCCATACAGTGTAGCTCTTGATGCCTCTCTTACTCTCTTCTCCTAAAGAAAGTATCCTGGAGATTCATGGGCTGAGAACAGGAATGCAGTGCTGGATTTGTGACTCTTCTTACCCATCACTAAGGCCCTCAGCACTGCTTTTCTCCTCCAGACAGTAGTAAAGTGTGCCTAGAGAGCTCAGAGGAGAAACCCCGCTTTACAACCCTACACTCCTCCCTCTTCCCTATCCTGTTACCCAGATCTGCAGCATGGAAAATGTCTAGAGAAGAAAGAAGGCATTGCAGATGGGGGGCATTACAAAAAACCCTGCCTATAATGGTTGGGAATCAGTCTAGGAAAATCTGATTATATTCTCCAGTTTTGAACATCTCCCACTCTAAATTTCCTTTAATCTGTTCTGCCTCCCTTTGGGCTAAATTTTAAAATGGAGCAGAAAAATAAAACAGCTTGTTATGATCTGGTTTAAACCCAGAAGAGCAAAGAAAACTAGGTCTCTGTATAAAACAGAAAGAACTTTGGAGGTTCAAAATATACCCAAAAAATGTGATTAAAAGCAAATGAGGTTAGATGTTGGTGCCAAAAAATTGATGTATTTTATTTAATAGTAAAAGAGGCAGAGGGAAGAGGGAGAGAAAGAGAGAAAGAAAGA
>VZTA01012008.1:0-29942 GCA_013398855.1 Mohoua ochrocephala
CTCCTCCCGCAGCAGCCCCCGGGTGGCGGAGCCGTGCCGGGCGCTGGGAAGACCCCCGGGGAGCCGGGCGTGCCGCCGGCTCAGGACTCGGAAGGTGAGGGGGGCCTGGGGCGGAGGGAGGGCTGGGGACGGTGGGGGCGGCCGGGCAGGGACCGGGTCCTCCCCCAGCGCCCCCTCCCCAGCCCCTCGCTGGCCGGAGCGCCGCGCTGTCCCCGCTCCGCTGAGCATCCTTCCCCTTCCCCGCAGAGCTCTTCCAAGACCTGAGGCAGCTCCAGGAGACCTGGCTGACTGAAGGTAGGCTCCTTCCCCCGGCTTCGGCTGGTTTTGCTCGCCTTTGAGTTGTTTGTCTTTTGAGGTTTGTCCCGCTTCTTCGCTGTTTGCCTGGCTCCAAACAAAAGTGGTTTTTTTCAGACTTGCCAACCTCTGGCTTGTGTAAATTAAGACGCTGAATGACACTATTGTGCTGGGCATTTGCTTATGAATGGAACTTGGCTGCCGGCCCACTTTCCTGGGTACAATTTTCGCTCCAGGCTGTTTGTAACTGGGTGGATTTTATGCTAGTTTGTCACTTATCTTTGCTGGTTGCCAGAACGTTGATATTTTCTTAAACAATAAAGCAGTCTTTGAATTTGGGGAACAAAATGCTTCTCTTATTTTTATTTTTTTAAAAAAATATAATCCTTTGTGGGGACCTTCCTGGAATTTACACACTTTTCAGTTTGGTGTCTTAATTATTTTGACGTTGAACTTCAAGGAAAACTTCGAATGCCAGGGAGTCGCATTAATTCCAAGTGAAACTAATTTTAAACACGGTGATTTTGCTCTAATTCCAGTACTACAGATGATCCATTTTCTAGAAAATTCAAAACACATCCTCAAGTACAGACTCTTGATAAATGCAGAAGTACTTACTGTGATCTAGGTACTTTAAAATATTTAACAATAACGATATAAAAATATACGTGGCATTTTGAACAGGTCCTCTCTTCTAATCTTACCACAAGTGAGGGACAATCTTCTCAAACAATTCTTTTTTTAAGCCTTCAGAAAGGTTTTTGCCAACTAAGTAAGATTATTAAGGAAAAAAATCAAATGTTTTATGTTCATTTATGAGGTGACTTTGATCAGGCAATGTCTCAGGAGTGTGAGGGTTGTAAGGACGCAATAGGAGCTACCCAGAGGCTGTTTCAACAGTGAAATATGAATGTAACTTATATCAGAGCAGGAAAATAGGAATTAATTGCTGGTCCTGTACTAGACCTGCTGAATGTGCACACATGCTCGAGACTGATTTCTTTTAAACCTTAGAAGAACTCGAGCTGCCAAAAAGTTTGCCTCAGAACCAATTTTTGGTACCTTTTCAATTTTAGATTTTCTCCTGTTTGATAATGTTTTTAGCTCACCAATCGAAAGGATTTGCATAGAATCTCTTTACAATATATTTTTCAGTAGCAGGGTGTTTGTAGGGTGAATTTGTGAGTCCCCTGTGGCGAGGGGAAGGTCACACATGGGCTCGGAGCACTGTAGGGAAAGAGGTGCTCTGCTTATATCCAGGATTAGTGAATGATGATGCAAACCTTACTGCATGTTTTTGGAATATAGGCAGAGTTTTTTTTATTATTATTTTTCATAGCTCATGGCATCTAATCAGAGTCCAAGTGAAACCCCTGAGATTTTCAATGTGTTTTAACATTCCAGTTTGTGATTTTAGACTGCATATCAGGGAACTGGTTTCTCCCATTGCTACTCCCATTTCCAGACTTAGAACAAGAAAAATGACCCTCTGAAGCAAATTATCTTTTGGTTTTTTCTATTCACCAGTGTGTCAAAATATTCTCCTGAATGGTGAAAATATTTTTTATTGATGTCCTGAGTGTGTCTCCACGTTAACATTTGTTCATGAGATGAAGGCATCAGAACAGCTTCCTAAACAACGCAGAAGAAAAAGTGAAAACATGAAATATGTTATTTATTCTTTCCCTCTGTCACATTTAGTTTTAAAAAATATTTATTTATATTTTTTTTACAGTTCTTGGTGTTCATTTTTAAATAAAAGAGAAACAAACCCAGGAAGGAAGCAAACTAGCAATAAGGCATCAGCCCGAAATGTTGATGAATTTAAACCACATATACATCTGTGTATGTGTGTTCATGTGTGCCACTATATATATTTGTGTGATTTCAGCCATAGGTACATCTGTTATATTTTTTAAATATTTTTAGTAGTGTCAATTAACACTTGATTTCTCATTTTGAGAGTCAAAGAATAATTCTGCATATAGATATCCCTTAAAAGAAACACATGCTGAAAAATCCTGGGGCTGGTGACTAAAAATCTTGTTTTCTTTTGCACTGTTTTGACCAGGATCTGGTGGACTGCACGGGTGTGAACCTGGCAGTTGGTAACTGTGTGCAACTCATTTCCAGCCCAGTAATGCACAGAAGTGCATCAGCATTCAGAGAAACAAAATAAATCTTCCTTGGAGCAAAGTGGCAGAGGCCTGTGGTGGCTGCAAGGAGCAGATTCACATCTCCAGCTGTCCTCAGGCAGAAAATTTAAGTTCCAGTGCTCCAGCTCTTGGAAGTTGTGTGGGAAATGGTGGGGTCTGTGTTGAAGCCTTGCAGTCTGAGTGACTGGAACAGGACCAGAGCTGGGCTTCAGATGGGATGAGTTATCCCAGTTCTCCCAAGCACAGGTGTTGGTTTGGGGAGAACAAGAAAATACCTGGTTGGAACTGTATGAAGAGAATGTAAAAATTGGAATTGTCTTCTGGCAGCTGTGTCTTTAGCCTTCGAGCACAGGACTGTGGCTGTCTGCAAACATCACTGCCCAGCAGTGAGGCTGGATGCTTTCATTCCAGCCTTGCCCTTCATTTCACTTCGATTCTGTTGCTTTCAGTGTTTAATTCTCTTTGTGACATCATCAGTGGTGCCATGGAGAGCCTCAAGGCCGAGGGCTGGGAAGTCCAAACTCTGCTCATACAACGTGATCCCCATAATTTCTTCTATTTCCATGTTGCTTTTAAAATATAATTCATAGAATGAATTTTCTAGATTTTTTTTTCCTCAGTTCCTCATCTTTTATTATTTCTATTTCCAGTTTGTTGTCATACAGGTTATTTGAAGGAGCAGTGACTGCAGAATGAAGAGTTTGGCCAGTTCCATTCTTATTCACCACCTGTCAGCACAGTGTTGCTCCCTGAGGTTTATTTTTGGCATGCCTGGTCTAGCTTAGTTTCCAGTGACTGAGATTAGTGGGCTTCCATCCCTTGTGTCCCTTAGCTTTGACTACATCACCTCTGTTTGAGAGCTGGGAGTGAAAGCTGTTGTCCACTCTGCAATAACAAACATTGTAGGTTTGTCTGTTCTGTCCTAGCAGCAGCATTTCTATCAGCAACAGTGACAGACTTTATGAAATAACAACAATCTGCTGCAAGCTCTCCCTCCCCTGCAGTAAAAGGGATGGAAAAGTAATTGTTAGAAGTAATAAAATAAAAAAGATTCTCCCCAAGGTTTCTCCCAGGACACGTGTGTATTCATTAATCCCAAAAGGAAACTCTCCTTAGTCACTGAAATCATCCCAGCAGAAAGCTCAGACCTTTCCTGCACAGATTTATTTCTGCCTTACTGTTAATTATACTGTACAAAGTGCCAAAACTAACTCTTGCCTCCCTCTTTTTCTCCCTCCCTCCTTTCCTCCTTCCCTCTCTCTCCTGACAGCTCAGGTTCCAGACAATGATGAGCAATTTGTGCCTGACTTTCATTCAGAAAACTGTAAGTAGCACGGGGATAATCCTGTCTCTTGGGGGAAGGGCAAATCTGAATTTTGGAGCCTTCTGTGTCCCTGGCCCAGGCAGTTTCCCCCACAGAAACTGAAATGAAGCCCTTTCACTGGTTGCACTTGTTCACCTCCTTTCCCCAGGCTTGGCCCTCAGCACAGCCTGGTCTCTGAGCCATAGATCTTCTTTCTTCCTCTTTTTGGCCTAGAGCTGAGCAGAGGGATGGTCCCACGTTTCACTCTGGGTGAGCTCATGGGTCAGGTGTAACGTGACAGCCTGTTCCAGCTCCCAGGGGCTGCAAAGAATTGGCTGCTCCTGACACATCCAGCTTCTTCAAAGTTCCATGGAGTTCAGTGGACTGGAGAGAGCCTTTTTTTCTTTCCCCTGAGACCCAGCTGACCCATCAGTATTTTTAGACGGGTTGTATACATCCATGGTTTGGGAAGGTTGCAGGGAAATGTAGCAGACACAAAAGACTCTTTTCTCTTGTGGCCCTTCCTTGGGCCTGGGCTGTTTGTGTGGATGCAGGAGCATCGTGCTCGGAGTGCTGAATCCACTCTGGGTCAGGGTGTTCTCCCCTCTCTCAGCTCAGGCAGTGCCCAGAGCTGTTTTGGATGGGTTCCTCTGCTCCAGCTCACGGCAGCCACAGGATGAGCCACGGGAGCCAGGAGTGCCTGAGGAGCAGCAGGAGCCAGAAACGACAGGAGGCTCTGGGATCTTAAGGATTTATTTATGGATATTGATTCTGTCAAGCTCTCTGAGTGCTGGCAAGATCGGCTCTTCTGGTGTAGGATGAAACCAGAGGCAGCCAAAAGGAGTCAGCAGTCAGTCAGTTTTTTGGGGGAAGGGGCAGATATCCCCCTCTCGGTGTAAGAATTAATTTTGGGGAAGGATGTTGACAATGGAAACGTTCTGTGCTACAAGAGGCAGCAAAGCCCTTTTTCTGGCCCTTTAGCTACCTGCTTGCTTCTGAAGGGACACTTGGAACTTTCTGTGAGGGAGAACTAGCCTGAAAATGCCTGGTGCCAGTAGGGTTCAGGTCACTCTTGAAGTAAACTCAGCAAAAATACGAGGGGTGAATGGATCAGGATGTTACTTCCCATCCTTAAAAGCAGTCACAGTGTTGAACATCCCAGACCCAGAGCAGCATCATGTCAGCTTAAAGAGGTGGGAGTAAGCTGGAGATGAAGGACTGGAGCCTCACTAAAATATTACAGTTCTGATTTGGAGGGCAGATCCTTCCCTAGTTTGAAAAAGTGGCCTGGACTTATGTTCCTTTCTGGGGTAAGTCTGACTTTCCTTCCTAAATGCCAGTGACCTCCTAACAGCAGCAGCAGAGCCCAGGGGCAAAGGTGGGAGGTGCTCAGCCCATCCTTCAGCCAGGACAAGCCATTCTGAGGAACCAGGAAGCAAGTTTTGTCCCCTGCTGGACTGAATAAAGCATAAGAAGTAAATACCCACATCCTCCTTGCTGCTGCTGTAAACTGCATCCCACATTTGTTATTTATGAGATTCTGACAAGCCCAGAAATATCCCTCCTTGTCTGCATCAGGTCCTTGCCACAAACCATGCACTGAAAATGGAAAGAAATCTTTTTTTTTTTCTTTTCCCTTGGGCTGTCACTGGTATTTTGGATGAGCAGGGAGGTTTTGAGATTCCCCCAGCCTCACATCCAGGGATGCTGGACTGTTTGATAGAAGAGATTCAGCAAAGGGACACCTGCATTTGGAAATGCCTGATAATCACAGCTCTCCACACAGAAGAAAAGTGTCCATTTGATCTTTCCTTTCTCTCCTGCAGTAGCTTTTCACAGTCCTCCTGCTAAGATTAAAAAGGAGCCCCAGAGCCCCTCGGAGCCCACGCTGTCCTGCAGCCATGAGCAGCCGTTCCAGCACAAGAGCGAGCAGTGCCTTTATGCCAGGTAAGGTGGCTCACGCAGAGGGGGGACAGGAGCTGTTCTGAAATCAGTGCTGCTGCCTGATCAATAATGGAGTGTGATGACAGCCCTGCCTGTGGGCTGAGTGCAGGAGAGCAGTGCTCAGCAGCTCTGGCCCCCAGCGAGGACGGGCAGCTCAGGCCTGGGCAGATCAGCTCTGGCCTTGCCTCTTTTCCTCTCTCCCCAGTGCTGATATTCAGCACTCCTGGCATCTGCCACACCCTCCCCATCGCTGTCCAAAACCCGTCCCACACCTGACCCCGCTGCCCACAGTGCCAGGCCCTGCCTGAGCTGTGCTGTGGCTCCTCCAGCACCGACACCGGCCCCAGTTCTCTGCCTGGAGGGTGGCTGCTGTCAGTCAGCCATCAGCAGGGAGTTCATGCTGGGTGTTCTGGCCCAGCACGGAGGGACAGCGTGCTGACAGGCTCCCTCATGCTGCCACAAGTCCTTCTGGAGACCTGAAATGCTGCAATGTCTGCTTGACTGTTCCAGTGCCTACGATCAACCCAGACAGTCCCCCAGCCCAGGAGTGCTGGTACAGCCACCGCCCCAACAGTTCCCCAGGCAGGACAGGAGCTTCCTGAGCCCCGTGGGGCCGCCCCACTCCGCATCCAGCTGTGGATACCTCAGTGAAAACGGGTGAGTTACTGCCAGGAGGAGGCAGCCACTGGCAGGGATTGCCCTCCGTGGTGATGAAGGGAGGAAGGGCTGCAGCAGGCAGATGGAAGTGTTCTGTGTACAGTGAGAGCAGGATCCCCTCCTGTGGCACCCAGCACTGCTGCCCAGGGTGTGAAGTCCATAACCTTAACCCTGTTGGTGCCTTAAGTGGCCACCTAAAACACAGAGACCAAACAAGAATAAGAGAATAAAAGAAGGCATTTATTTGAAGGCCTTCAAAGGCTCACCCTGGGCAGTCCAGAGGCTCCACCCCAGATGGACCCTGGCTCACGGGTTCTTCACCCTTTGATAAGTTTGGTTCATTTGCATATCAGGGTTCATTCTCCAATGATCACCTCAGTTCATGATGGAATTACCCCAAGTTTGCCCCCCTTGAGAGGCTTTGAGTTGACACATTTGGGGCCCGGTGTCCTTGGAGTGGGAGCCTGCAGAGGTTTGTTGTGTGTGAGCAGCAGGAGAGAACAGCAGCTCCCAGGGCACAGGGAACTGCAGAGTCACACACCAGGCAGGGCAGGGGTTGGGAAATATAAAAGTTAAAACCTAAGGCATCACTGTCAGGTTCTGGGAATGATGGGCTGTGTAGCAGCTGCCCTTGGAAACATCCTTCCCTGGGGTCCCTTCCTTGCCCCAGCCCTGAGTGAGCTCCTACAGCTCTGGGAACAGGCTGAGGAAGTTTCTGTCCCTCAACCAGCCCCGTGCCAGGGCTGAAATCAGAGGCCCAAAAGAGCAGCTGTCTCATGTCCTCTCCCTTCTCAGCTCTGCGTATCAGCCACCCGTGGAGATGTGCCATTCCTTCCCATCCTCCCAGGGCATGGCCCAGGAAGACCCCATTGCCTACCAGTGCCAGCTGCACAAGCCCTGCCTCCAGTTCCCCCAGCAGGGCTTCAAGCAGGAGCACCACGACCCCCAGTACGAGCGAGCAAACCGGGCGGGCAGCGGCCTCCGGTACCCAGCGGCCGTGGTGGTCAAGCAGGAGCAGGTGGATTACGTGTACGACTCAGGTAGGCAGAGCTGGCTCCCTCTGGCTCCATAAACCAGGCCTCAGTGGGGTGGGCAACTCCTTGGTGAGCATCCATCACTGGTGGTCCTTGAGCTCTGGAGCAGCTCAGTGTCAGGAGCGTGTGTTGACCGGGAGAGCAGCCTGGGTGTGTAGCAGGAAACTGAAACACTTCTGTCTCTTCACTGCANTGTGTGGTCTGGGAGAGTAGCCTGAGTAACTGGGTGTGTAGCAGGAAACTAAAACACTTCTGTCTCTTCACTGCATCCAAGGTAAGGCTGGGACATTCACCATGTTCTGAGAAAGACTTTCTGGTTGAAAGTTGAAAGTTTAGCAAGCTAGGAGGTAAAAGGTGATGTTAAATCCATTCAAACTTGATTAAAGCATGCTTCTCCCCCTGCCAAGGGAATAAGGAGCCAACACGGAGACTCAAAATTCATGATTAGCCCACTCACACCATCAGAAATGAAGAAAAAGGTGTCTCCAGTTTCACAGGGAGTTTTTGTCTTCAGGGGTGTTTGTGAGCTGGAAGGTTGCAGAATATAAGTGAGGTCAGCTTTGAAGAAATCATACTGAAAACAGTCTGTAAATGGCAGCAGAAAGGAAGGGATCAAATATGTTGGACTTTGTACAGAAAAACTGTCTTGGATCCTTGCAGCAGAAGGCCCCTCCAAGCCCTGGCAGAGGAAAGGGGCTCTGAGTGGGCTCAGCTCAGTGCCAGTGTGCTGCTTGCTGTCCCTTGGAGTATCAGCTTCCACCTGCTGCTTCCCATAGAAACAAGGCACAGAGATTTCAGGGGATGACAAGAGAAAAAAGTTTATAGTGGCAAAAGTAGCTCTCTAGGTGCCAGATCCACCAGGGGATCCTCTTGTTTTTCCACCAGGGATAAATCTTATTTTTCTGGCAAAAAATTTTTCTATCCAAAGGCTCACTACCCTGAGATCACAATACCCTCTTCCAGAGGGAGTGTTACTTCTGGTTTCCTGGTATTTTAATGGACATCTTGAATTGTTTCCTTTAGCAGAAATAAACACATAAATAAAAAGCTCCTATGAGGGTATCACTGTGGTGATATTGATATTACACTTCCACTGGGCCCTTCTGTTCAGAAAATGTGCAAAGCCAGAGGAATGCTTTTTTTGTGAGGGTAGTTTATGATTGTAATAACACCCAGTCTGTCAGCTCAGAGAACTCTTCCCTTAGCATCAGCAAAATACCTGCTGGCAGCAGTGGCCAGGCACAGGTGTGTGAGGGAAATGAAAGGTAAATCTTTCCACAGCTCCCAGTTACAGCTTCTGTTTCAGCTGTAACTACAGCAGTAAATAAATTTGATTGAAGATACAGAAGACACAAATTGCAGCGCACAGACAGCACTGTACACCACACACAGAATCATGGAAAGATTGCTTTTAACAAAGGCTGCTTTTTCTTATATATTTTCTAAACTGGTTGTGAGAATGCCCCATCATGATGTGAAAAAAGCCAGGGAGATTTGAGACATCTGAAATGACATTTGTGAGACTCTGTCTGCAGAAACATTTGGATGCTGCTGCTCTCCATTTACATCATCCCAGTACCCCTGGAAAAATGTGGTGCCTTCTTACCTGGGAAAACAGCAGAAAAGTGTGTAGTTATCTTAAACTAAGATGAGAGAGAGGTTCAAATTCAGCCTGTTCTCCAAGATTTTGTATAAAAGCGATGCAGAGGTGACTGGCTGGCTCTCCTGGCTGCTCTGAAGGATGGTGTGTGAGAGTGCCACAAAAACTTACTGCTCTAATTCATGACTGGAAGGATAACTCAAATGAAGCTGTAGTTTCCTGTCTGACACTAATCCTTTAGGAGGACCCTAAGGTTAGACAGCTGCACTCACCTTTGCAGAGCAAGATAATTCTGCCACCTGTGTTTTTTAAATAAATGAGTTTGTTAATTGTTCTGTAGATGTTCCTGACTGTCCTTCCATGTACATAAATGCTGAGGGTTATCCAAGCCATTCAAATGCAGAAGATACATTAGGTAAGAGCTGCAGTGACTGTCACATCCCCTGCACAGAATCGCCCTCTGGGACTGCCCTGGCTGGCTGTGACTGCTGATGTTGCTTTCTCTTTCAGGCTGCAGCTATGACAAGCAGATGAGGTCCTTCACTGACGATGTCTGTGTTGTTCCAGAAAAATTTGAAGGTTGGAAAAAGGATGGCTTGGAGTTTTGGTGTAAGATAGGGTTATTCATCATCTTAGCCAGCCACTTGACTGGTGCCTACGTAGTTCATGACACTGTGCTCTTGCAGGTGTGTTTGTACCCAGCTTTTTGGTGTTCCCTTTTCTGAGCTTTCTTAGCAGCAACCAGGTCTTGTAGCGTAAGTGGCTTAATTGTGGCGTAGATCAGAGCTGCTCTTGGGAGAGCTGCTTGTGAATTGGCCACTGTTTTATGTGAACTGAAATATTCCAGGTAAACGTTTGTGAAATTGTGAAATGTGAAATGTGCTGCTTTTATTTTTTCTTTTTTTCCCCAGTGGTTTTTGCACTGTTACCCTGAGAAAGGTCTCGTTTGCTCTTCCCAGCAGGAGACATCAAGCAGGAGGCCGGAGGGTACCGGGAAGGACCCCCCCCGTACCAGAGGCGGGGATCGCTCCAGCTCTGGCAGTTCCTCGTGGCTCTGCTGGACAACCCCACCAATTCCCACTTCATTGCCTGGACTGGCAGAGGGATGGAGTTCAAGCTCATTGAGCCAGAGGAGGTGAAACCATCGAGGTTCTCTACAGGCTCAGGGGGAATCAGCCACCGTTTCTGGGGCTGCAAATTCTCAAGTGGCTTTTCCTCTGCCCTGTGGAGCTTCTGCCTGCCAGTGGTATTCGCTAGAGCCTGCAGCAAACCAAGGTTTTTAGAAGAGGTCAAAACACTTGAGTGACACAAATATCAGGTTTAAGAAAGGCTGCTTGTGTGTCAGTTTAGAACCTCAGCTGTGCAGTGAGTCAAATTATCCACGGCCTTCATTTCCCTCGATACTTCCCTCTCAAGCTTGCAGTGACCTGTGCTGTCTCATCATGCTCCATACTTGAGGCTGACGTTGAGGTTTGGAGTTTTGAACCCTAATGACTGCAGAAGTTTTCATAAGAATCTGGAAGCAGATATGTCCTAGTTTATATCAAAATGACTTTAACTGAAGTATAATTTCAAATGCTGCCTTGTTCCAAAAAAACCAGTGATACCTGGCAGTACCTGGGAGATGAGTCCATGATATCTGTTCATATCTTGTTCCAGTTAGAGCTGCATTTAGCACTGTTCTTGCTGCATATCAAAATTTATGGGCACTTTCAGTGCAGATGAGTTGTCTTGGCAGGTTGAGATCGGCTCACAGTGGATTTCTGAGTCTCATGAACAAAGCTGAAAGCCATGTAGGAGTAGGAGGGTACAGGTCTCTCCCAGTGTGTTCCCTCATACCTGGTCTCCTGATAAACCTGGGACCCATGAAGATTAACATAGGATAAAGCAGCCCTTCAGCATCCTCAAGCTTTCAGAGTACTGGAGAGTGAGGAGCAGTGGTGACAGCAAATGAGCTCTGTGGTGGCCAGAATTTCTCTGTGACACAGAGTGCTTGAGTTCTACTCATGTTAAAAAGCTGCTGAATTATTGATGAGCCTATTATTGAAATGCTTGTGTGTGTCGTGGTACCATCCATCAAAAGATAATGTTCTTTTCTCTTGGGCTGGGTTCACAGACGTTCCCACAGCTGGATGCTTTATTCTGCAGGTGGCCAGGCTGTGGGGGATCCAGAAGAACCGTCCAGCCATGAACTATGACAAGCTGAGCCGATCGCTTCGCTACTATTACGAGAAAGGCATCATGCAGAAGGTCAGTTTGCAAAGCAGGAGAAAACTTAATGCTTGAAGTGATGCTCCTCTTGTTTGAGACAGGAAGTCCTACAGACAGAACGTCCTTGAGCTAGCCAGGCATCCCAAGCTTGCTCTCCCCAAAACTTCTCCTTGCTGTAGTTAATGGAGAAGCTGTGAAGGAGCTGAATGCAGGCAAGGCATGAGAAATAAAACAAAGAGGGAATTACGATTTCTTTCTTTTTCTGTGTATGTCTGCAGTCAGGAGAGGTGGAATTTATGCAGCTTCAAGGAGATATCAATCAGTCCTTCCTCTTGTGAGAGAAAGGCTTCCTGGAGCTTGGTGCTGTGTGGCAGGGATGGTCTGTGGCACACCCAGGGCCCCGGAGAGATAATTGGGAGCGTAACTGTCGCAGCACAGACTGTTCAGGGACTGCTGCCGCTGTTGTCACCTGGACAAAGAGTCAGCTGGCAGCATCCCAGCTCCCAGAGCTGTTCCAGGGGAGGTCAGAGCAGCAGAGAAGCAAGAGGGCAGCACAAGGAGAAGATGACAACTCTGACCCATCCCAGGGCAGGCAGATGTTTTTGCAATCCTCCCTTGGTGCCGGGGAGCGTTGCCGAGTGCTGCCCTGGGCCTGCAGCATTCCCCTCCCCTCATCTCGCCCCTGCAGGTGGCAGGGGAGCGCTACGTGTACAAGTTTGTGTGTGAGCCCGAAGCCCTGTTCTCCATGGCCTTCCCCGACAACCAGCGGCCGGCGCTGAAGGCGGAGCTGGAGCGGCAGATCGGCGAGGAGGACACGGTGCCCCTCTCTCACCTGGACGAGAGCGGCTCCTACCTGCCCGACCTCGGGAGCTTCCCTCCACAGCTCTACAGCAAGGGCTACACGTACTAGCACTGCTGGGAGCACGCTGTGCCTCACGTGGCTGTGGAGAGGAGGAGATGGCTGGTCAGTATTCGACTGGTATCAGCGTTTTTTCAGGCCGGTGCTGAACTCTGAACACCTGCTTTGGTCAGGACACGCGTTCAGGTACAGAAGTGGATCATCACCTCACAGCAGACAGGGCTCTTGTGTGCTTGTGATAAAATTCTGTTGCTGTGTCAGGATGGGACATCATCTGAGCAGCAGAGCTGCAGCAGCAGGTCAGGTAAACGCTGCCTCCAGACGTATCCAACACCTGTCACGATCCCTCTCCCTGCAGAGGGAGGAGATGCTGTCCCACCAGGTGGTTTTTTTCATGTGTGAATGAGAATGCTACAATTCTGCTGCTGCCTCCATTCCTCCAGTACAGGCACTGAACCTCTGCAGGACCTGCCTTCAGCTCTGGCCAGAGGAACTCGCTCTGGAAGGCCAGTTCAGCCTTCTCAGGCTGCCTGCAGGACGATGGTCACAGATCTTATGCCTTCCTTGGGGAATACTCGTTGTCTTGTATGTGCATGCTCCTGCCTTATCGCCTCCTTGCTCAGGCCAGGAGTTTCTGGTATTTGGGCATTCTGAGCAGGGTGGGTGGAGGCCGTGGCCAGGATTAGAGCAGTCCTGGAGTACACGGCCCAAAGCCATTTAGGGGAAATACAGAGGAGCTTGATTGCACTGGTCTGGGGCACAGGTCAAAGCCAATGCCACGTTCAGGTAGAGGGAGTGTGGGAAGCAGCAAGGCCAGAGACACCAGGTCAGTGCAGTGTTGTGGCTTTTCCGAACTGAAAACCTTCTTTAACAAACATTCTCAGGATATTTGAAGAGCTGCCAGGCTCTTGAGTGTGCCCATCCTGGGCATGGCTAGAAAATTGTCTGAGGCAAGAGAAGAACCTGGTGGAGGTGTGATTAAAAAATCCTATACAAAGTAACCTAAACCATACATAGATCTTAATATAGGAATTAAACTCCACAGATATTTGCATGTTTGAGGGGAATTCGGATGTGTTGAAAAGGCAGCTCTCTCTGCAGTCCAATGCAGCACATGCAACTTAACTAAACTGGCAGGTTTTCCACAAAAGCAAACATTTATAACGAGCGCCACATCCTCATTAAGAGGTGTTTCATTTTTTAATTTGCAGCTCCACCATGTTCACAGTTGGACAAGGAGCAGTACAGTGCACCCACACAGAAAAAGGCTGTTTCCTACTGCTTCAGATTGATGTTTCAGTTGCTGAATACAGAGCATTGCCAATCCTGCCAGCATGGTAGCCTGTAGAGAAAATTCTGTATATTGATTGAAAGCCTGATTTCCCCTGATGCCTCTCCCCTGCATGGCTAATGCCAACCCTCCCAGCCTCGTCCCTGATTGCAAGAGCCATGAAAGGCAGCATTCCCTGCCTGAGGAGAGGCCAGACACTCAGAGCAGTCTGCTCTGCTGATGCCTTTACAGGCCCTGGGCAGAGACTTGGTGTTCTGACAGTTCCTGACCCTCCTGCCTTGCCCTGCACCTTCCTGGCCAGCACAGTTCCTGTGGTGTCCCAGAAGTGAGGCCCTTCCTTTGGTATAAGCTGCCTTTACTATTTATGAGTGTAAAAATACTATAATTAATAAATTGGTCTGTCTTGGGCCAGTGCAACTTCACGGATTCCCTGACTGGTCCTGCTTTACCTTCTGAGCTTGCTTTGCACATCTCCTTGGCACCAGCTCACAGCTTTGGGTAGCTGATCCACAGGGATCAGGGATGTGTGTTTACTTCTGAATCTTGATGGAGTTCAAGAAATGAACACTGCAAATACACTCTGCATTTCCAGTTCAGCTAGGCTGAGAGGCAGCTGGTATGGGAGTAATAGGCAAGAGTCCTAAATTTCTCCTGCTGGTCCTGAAAATGACCAGGAGCTTCCAGGAGGGAGATCAACAGCTCCCACACAACTCCATAAAACACTCCCACAGAAGCTTCCATCAGCCAGAGACGAAGGAAGAGCTTGTGCTTATTCCTAAGCACCACGTCCACATGCCTTTTAAACCCCCTCTAGGGTGGTGACTCCATCACTGCCCTGGGCTGCCTGTGCCAATGCCAGCCAACCCTTTCAATGAAGAACTTTTTCCTTATAACCACTCAAAACCTCCTCTGGCACTACCTGAGGCCGTTTCCTTTTGTCCTGTCACTGGCTGTCTGGGAGAAGAGGCCAACCCCCACGTGGTTCTCACCTCTTGTCAGGTAGTTGTAGAGAGTGAGGAGGTCCCTCCTGAGCCCCCCAGCTGCCCCTCATCAGACTTGTGCTCCAGACCCTTCTGAGAAAGACTGAAATAATTAATGGCTCAGACTTTGTTAAAATCACCCAAGGGCTTTGCCCATTGCAGCAAACTGTGCCAAGGAGCAACTGCATCAAAGCCCACCTCACTCCCCACAATACAACTCCTGACAGGAGCTTAAGATAAAGATGGCACCACTGTCCAATTATCTCAGGTCTAAGGAGAGTCTAACGAGGCTGGGGGAAAAGAATATCCACAAGGAAAGCCAACCCAGCAGCTGTGCTGAGAATCAGCTCTGACTGGGTTCAGCAGGAGGGCACAGCCCAGACTGATTTGCTGTGTCCAGGTTTGCATGTTCTTCCTCCCCGGCAAAGGGGGAGGAGAGGTTTTGAGTGTGATTTCAAAAGGTCTGGTACAGAGGGGTGAACACCCATCCCCTGGCTACGAGCCAGGTAAGAAGCAAACCCTGCAGAGTCTTCCCTTACACAAACTGGCTCAGTTGTAAAACACCCCTGCCCAACCCCAGAAGGTCACATTCACAGGCGCCATTCACGAGAGGCAGTCTTAGAAGGGATCATAAACTATCAAAGACCCCCAAAGTGCCCCAGACTCATTTCTGAAGACTGCACAGCATCGACAAGTGCTGCAGCAGATCCAGAGGCTGTTGTAAAAGTGTAGAACTGCCCCCCAGCAGGAAGGTGCGTGGGCATTCCCATCTCTACCTGCATGTTTATCAATCCACTGAACTCCACGTTTTGTGGAACCCCCACCGCCAAGACCAGAAGAAGAGGATCAACAGGACACCACTGGATACACAGCAGTGGTGGATATCCTTCTACTTAATCTGGCTCTCTGTCACTCTCTTTCTCTCACTCCCCACTTCTCCTTTTCCTATTTCTTTCTATCTCTCTCTACCTCATATTTACTGTTAAATAAAATCCATACTATGGATTTCAGCATGTGGTCTCATTTGCCTCCTAATTTGGGTAGAAGCATCTCTCTAACACCCTTCCCAGCTCCACTGCCCATCTCTGGACACCTTCAGCCCCTCAACATCCTTTTTGTAGTGAAGGGCCCAGAACTGGATGCAGGATTTGAGATGTGGCCTCACCGGTGCCCAGCACGGAGCCACACGATTTCTGGTGGAGCTGGTAAACTCCTCCAGGCTGTGCTGTGCCTGCCTTCTTCAGAAAGAGCAGCTGCACAAACACAGCCCTGTGCATCCCAGGCTCTGCTCAGGACGTTCACAACCATCCTCCTGGCCCCTAGGGAACTATGGAAAGTATCAGGTGAGAAAGCAAAGCAGGAGAGAGGAAGGTGTCTCAGGGGAGCATAAAAGCTGAAAGAGCTTGTGGCCCCTCAGTTCCTGCTGAGCTTTGGGTTTATGGCACCTCCATTTCCCTAAATTAGCTTTAAGCATGTTTTGGAGGCACTCCCATTCCTGTCCTTTTTGCTTTGACTCTGGTGAGTCCAAACTTAGAAACTCTGTAATTCCCTTTCATTTTATGGTGATATAACATGAGGGAAAGCTCAGGACATTTAACAACATCCCTGCTCACCTTTGTACAGAGAGATATTTCCACTTTTCAGAGTGAAACATTCTTCAAATTCACTGTGTGAAACAACCAGCCAACCTAATTCTCTTCATTTCAATGATAATTTTAGCAAATGAGCCAGCTTTGGAAAAAAATAAGGTTTCTGCAGCTACGGAATCAAATAAGTTTCATCTGTTAGCAACAAAAAAAATATTTTACAGATAGTTTGGGCATGACAGCACACACTGGGCAGTCAACTTCTCTTTAAAACAAGAAACTGTTATACAATTTTTACAGACATTTTAGCTGTAAGAGCTCATTCTATTACAAAAAACCCAACACAGTGTTTGGTGACATCACAGCTAAGTGAAAACAAAGCACATGTCACTTTGTATAGAAGGTCTAAACATCTGTAACCAGTTACATTTTCAGACAGAACTGTGCTGCAGAGGGGATGTGGTAACTACTGGTTGATAAACCCTTCAGCACCCAGGAGGTGGAGATGAAGGGTAAGGCCTGCAGTGTGACCTGTGCCATTGTCCAAATATAAATGGCATTCTAGCTGGGTTTCTAGAATTTTTCCTGCCTTATCCCAAAGCCAGAGATACTAAATATCTCACCAGAGATGGCTTAAATAAAAGACAAATAGTTAAATTGAATGGGAAAATGCATAAACGTGGTAAAACAGAGAACAGGCTGCTCCCAAAAAGCAGTCACTGTCCAAGAACATAAGTAGAAAAAAATCCCTTTTAGCAGGGTAAAGACACAAACTATTCTGGCTTCTATTTGTCTGGTCACTCAGAACAGTCAGGTTGGCGAACAACCAGTTTTAAATCACTATTTTTTTGTGTTGTTCAGCTCAGTGCCCAGACTTCTGAGCCTTAGATTTTGTCTCTTACAAGGGGAATCACTAAAGTGCTCCAGGAGCCACTTCTGAGAGGCAGCAGTGGCCTGGGGAGCTGCAGCACATCTGGGCCACAGCTGGGGTGCCCCTTGAGCTCCTGTTCTGCCAAGGCTGAGCACCTGTTCCTTGCACAGGTGAGCTTCATGGGAATGTCTGTCTCCCAGGACGTTGGCAACAGTGCAAAACTCCCAGTCCCACAAATACAAAACCAGCCAGAGGCCAGGAGGGAGCCGAGCTCATCGCCGGCGGAAGGCGCGGGATATCCTCCAAGCGTTGGGCTCCTCGTAGCGGTTGTAGAGGGGCTCCAGCCGCTGCTGCTTCTTCTGCTTGCTCAGCTTGGTCGGGTCAGAAACCTTGAAGAAAGCTGGTGCAAACTCCACCAGCCAGCGAGGATCGATGGTTGTCACCTCACGCATGTATTCCTTGGTGGTCAGCACCAGTTCGTGATACACCACCCTGTGAAAAGGGACAGCAACTCTGGAAATCAGGTTTTTCAAACAAGAAGCAACAAGACAAGGGCTGGAGCAGCTAAGCTTGCTCCTTTATCTCGTTCAACATAAGGCTCCCTTTAAGCTCCAGTCAGGCTCCAGAAGAGCTATTCCTACCCCTGTTTTCCCCCTCCTACTTCACAACTACTCTTCAGCACAGAATTCCTTCATTCCATTTAAAACAATCCTCTCTCCTTCTTCAACACTCAGTGTTTTAAACTCACTTCCACAATAAAGAAACACACGACTGCAAACTTCAGGCCTGGCCTTGGTTCCAAAAATCACTCTCATCTCTGCACAGGCACTAAGTTTAGCAGCAGAAAGAGACAAAAGTAGACTTGAAACTATTCTCACTCTGTTCATTGCTAAGAAATCAGCAGCCTCTGCTCAGATCTGTACTCCACAAACAGTGCACACCACGACTTTCTCTGTTATAAAGCCTGAAGAGACACAGAAAACTCCATGCTATTGCCTTGCTTACCACTCTGGCTGCCTGTTGAAGAGAGCACTGGATGGGTGGATGTAGACCACCTGCTGGTCAATGAGTGTCCGATAACCCTCCTGGGGATCCTTCTTCGCTGCGTTTCGGAAGAAGCCGCTACAAATGGCCTTCTGGACCCGAACTGTTGCCTTCCCACAGGATACCACATCCAGCTTATGCCTGCCAGACAAGAGTTAGAGAGAAAAAGGTTAGAGCTCTCCAGATTTGGATGCAGCTACCAAGATCAGTTTAGCACATTTTCTTTAGCTATTACAATGTAAGAACAGTAAGAAATAAAGTCAGTACCTGTCCATAATGCCCAACATCTGCTTGCGAATGTCCTGTGCCCGGCGCAAGGATCGAGCCTGGATAAAATTTTCATAGCACCAGGGATTTGAAAACTTATTATTCTTCCAGGAGTTGTACACGGCCAGCAGGGTGAGGTGGTCACCTTCTGTTTGATGGAACTTGGCTTTCTTTTGATCAGCAAGTGCTTGTTTATCCTAACACATAAAACAAACATCAATGGGACATCTACATCATAGAGAAAATCCCTGGACAATACGAATGACACAGGCTCCTTGTCATTCACAGCCATGATGATTTAAACCCATCATGAAATAGATGATACAAGATTAAGACAACACAAAATGTTTTATTCAATTTCAGTCCCTATTTTTGAAAGAACACGTCAAAGTAAATGGCTCATTTATCCTGCAGGAAGCATATGCCCACACTGAACAGTTTTCTTACTGCTCTAGAAATAACTTCAGTTACTCATCAAGAAATGTGCTGAAGCAGTAGGTTTGAGCCTGGTGAGCCACACACCTCTCCCATCTGCACATAAAACATGAATCAAATACTGCAGCTACATAGATCAAAACTGAAGTTAACAGACTACACTGCAGAAGTAATGGATCCAAGACAAACCTGATCCCACCACAGCAGAGTCTGCTGCTTACTGACTTAATAGAAAGCAGCACAGGACAGAGGTGCCATGAAGAAATACTTCCTGTGTATCTGAAAATGCAAAGGCAGTCTGAACTCCAGAGCTGGGACTGCCTTGGTTTAGGCTGGATGTGTTTTTTGGGAAATGCAAGAGCAATTGTAAGACTTTTCACTTCAACCTTCCCATCTGCAAAGAAACTGCCAACAGCACAGCTACAGGCCCTTAAATGAAAAGGAACATCAGAGAGGTAATGTCTGACCAAATTCCAGGTTTCTTTTGGCAAATATGCTCACCCCTGAGGCATTCACACCAAACCCATCCAGACTGCAACACTGCTGCCTCTGGGCTCAGCTCCTCACCTTGGGCCTGTAGAACACATTCTGCACAGACAGCATGGAGACGATCGTCAGCATCTCCTCGCTGCATCCCAGATGCACAGACATGATCAACATCTTACACAGCATGGGCTCCAAGGGGAACTCTGCCATCTGCAAGAAACATGTTTCAAGGCATTCAGTGAAAAATCTTGAGTCTTCTCAGTGCAAAAGAAAGCACTGCCCTTTCTTTCATATTTACTTTCCAAAGAGGTGTGCTTGACCCAGAATAACTTTACTCAACATGAAGCAAATTATTTGTCTGTATTCACTATCACAAGAATATCCCAATACTTAGAGGAAATTTTTAGACATTGATAAATGTAAACCTATGAATAAGGAGAAACACCAGCTGCTCCTTAAAAAGCAGAAGGTATGTAACTGTGGTAAATGAAAAGCTACCAATAAAACACAAGAGAATAACAGCAAAAGGAAACCAACAGTGCCAGGCAAGGCCTGCTACGACTGCTCTCACGTCATCCCCTAAATGTTGGCAACCCAGGCAGTGGTAAGAGGAATTTTATTTTGCCTACCCTGCGCCCAAGTCGAGTGAGCAGTCCCTCATCGTCCAGAGCTCCCAGGGTGTAGAGCTGCTCCATGGCAGTTATGAGAGTTTCCATGGGGGGAGCATCCATAAAGTCAAAGGACAGCAAATCGTTGATGCCCATAGCCTGGGAGGGATTGGAGAAAAGCAGAGTTAAAACACTGAGAAGGAAGACAACAAACTCCAGCCAGAGGTATAATGCCAAACAGTGAGGCACTACAACACTTTAAGCAACCCCAGCCTCGTGTCCTGATCCTGACTGCAGGTGCAGTCACAAACACACAGCTGCCTTCCTGCACTTGAAATAATGTGCACTGGCCCATGGTATTTGTGCACTACCCAGCTTTCTGGGCTGCTCCTTTGGTACTGCTCCACATATCTCTCCAGCAAGAAGATTCAGCTGAGGAGAAACACAGGCGAAATGCTGCTTTTGAGGACTTCTATCTTGTAAAGCAGTGTGGCCTGACAGCTCCACAGGACATTAAACATGTTCCCAGAAAGGGGAATGGCAGCAGCTTTCCCAGCTGCAACTGTGTTAATCCAGTTCACAGACTTCCAGAGGGATGGTACACACTTAGGCAAGCCCAAGTCTGCAGCTCTAAACCCACTCTAGAGCAATGTAAGTGTACCCTACATGGGAAATGTAACTGCTCTTGAGATTTCTGTTTCTCCCACCTCCTGCAACTAACTGTTCTGTGCAGCTGAAACTCATAATTTAGGTGGATATCCAACAGAATAACCCTCAATAGAAAAACACAGGAGCAAGCTCAGTGCCTGAGAATTGCTTTTGTTCAAGTGTCCCTTCCAAAATACCTCTGTTCACTAGAAGGATCTGAAATTACAGCACTACTTCCCAAGACTCAAAGGCAGAGAGACTCATTTGTTGAAACACTTACCATGCTGCCTTGCTACAAGCTGGTGAAACACCTACCTTCAGGGAAAGCACTGTACTGGCCAAGTTTGTTCTCTGGATCTCAGGCACGTTGGTGGTCAGCATCTCATCTCGATATGCACGTTCTGTGTATAACCTGTAGCATTTCCCTGGGCCCGTTCTCCCAGCCCTTCCTGCACGCTGCTTGGCTTGAGCCTAAGGATAACAAGGCATCTCAGTGAACAGGTACAAACTGGAACAGGTGAAAACAAGTAAAATAAAATGGTTATTCACAATTTTACTTGTAATGACAGAAAGATTTTCAATCCAACACAGGAAAGTATGTATTCTGTAGGCACAGCCTCGAGGAGCCTCACGGAGCTATCAAAACGTGCTTTTATCATTGGCTCATTTTGCTCACAGGTGCTTGGATGCCACACTGACAAGATACACAACGCCCACGGGGAGAGCCAAACACAGAATGCCTACCTGTGAAATCGGCGTCACCACCAGCTGGTCAATTCCAGTCTTGGAGTTATAAACTTTCTGCTTCACAAAGCCAGGATCGACCACATAATATATCCCATCAATAGTCAGAGATGTCTCTGCAATGTTGGTGGCAATGACAACCTGCAAATCACAGTTTGAGTCAGCACCAGTTCTCTGTCAGGCTGCCAAGCCAACCCCACCACTCAACTTCATCCCCTGGGATCATATGAGCAGTTTGTTACAAATGCAACCACTGCCACTTAATGTTGAAAGGAGAAGTGTGTTCACAGAGAACACAAGGAGATGTTATCCACAAAGATGGACAGGTTTTAAGTATCTACCTTTGTTTAAAGTTTGGGCAAAAAGGGAAAAGAGCATGATAAAAATCCACAATTAAAAGTGAGAGAAAGCTTGTAAGCAGACTGCACTGACTTCAGGGAGATTTTTTACCTATCACTCAGACACAGCCTGTATTTAGAGAAAAATCTTCCTGAGAATATCTCTCTAGATATTCACTAGTTGCTTGGTAGGAAATTTACCTCCACCCAACAGGAACTGCACTCAGATTTTAGATTTTTAGATTAACTGAAGTTAATATCCTTTAAAGACAGCATTAAATAACACACCAAGAACATTCCACACAGAGGTTTGCTGCACCAGATGTTTTGATACATGTTTTCAGAGGCTTAGATAACTTGATAGGTATACAACCAAAAATATGCTCTAAGCTGTAAATCACCTTTTCTCCAAAAACTGTATCCTTTCAGCAGTGTAACACGCCCTACTAGTAAAATGTATCAGCAGGAGGTGAAGGCACACAGAGATGAAATTACCTTTCTGCTCCCTGGTGGGGCTGGGTCAAAGATCCTGGTCTGCATTTCACTGGGTAAAGCTGAATAAACTGGTAGGATAATTAACTCTGGAACATCAGGTCCTAGAGATTTCATCCTTTCATAGAGGATTTCACAGGCAGTGTCAATCTCTTCCTGGCCAGTTAGAAAGACCAAAATGTCACCTACACAGGAAGTAAATTAAAACATTAACAGAATCGATTCTGTTTAGTACAACTCCTGCATTATCATATTTCAATTCCATATCTTTTCCATTGATGAGGATCCCCAACTTCTGCTAGTCCCTGAGCAGCAACTCTTAGCCAAAGGCAACATACTTCAGTCTTTCACCCAACTTTTTCAGCATTTTAGTTACTGTATTTGCAAACAAGAAAGAATAGTCCTGACAGCATTTTGCTCACTTTACTAACACGATCCATGACTTACAGAAAGACCCTGCACAGAGGTCCTTAAATCACCAATAACCCAAGACCATTCTCTACTCACCCGGTGGCTCTGTTAAATGGATCTGCATTACTGTGATCAGACTGGCATCCAAATAATCTGTCTCTGGCTCTTTGGTGTACAGAATTTCTACTGGGTATGTTCTGCCAGGAATGGTGAAGATTGGTGCTTCGTAGAAATACTGAGAGAATTTCACAGCATCCAGCGTTGCTGATGTCACTATCAACTTCATGTCCTGCCGTTTCTGCACTGTCTGTAGGAGGACAAAGTTCTCAAGTCATCTATTACCTTTGGAATTATTAACATATGGCACTTGACTGAAGTCAGAGAAATACAACCAGTAATACAAGGTGTTTTAATGTCTGAGTAGAGGGGCAGCTCATCCCAGCACCCAGAATTTCAGAAAATTGACCACTGAGGTCCCATGTGAAGCCTCCCTTAGCAACATTATCACAAGAAAGCTTTTGGCAGAGGAGGATGAGCAAAGCAAGAACACTCCCCAGCTCATCCAAGATGGCCAATTCTCATCGTTTCTGCTGCATTTTGCTTGCTCTGCCTTCACACAGAGGCTCATTTCACCAAGATTCAGACAACAAACCCTTACAGGCATTTGCTCTGCTTCAGAAGAGGCTCTTGAAACACATGCATGAACCTGACCTGTGTGACTTCACCTTTGCCTGTGCTCTCCTACCCATACAGAGGACACCGAAGCAGTAAAAATCCAATGCCACATTACCTTCTTCAGGAGCCCAAAGAGCACATCTGTGTGTATGGTCCTCTCGTGGGCTTCATCCAGCATGATAATGGCATACTGGGTCAGATCCGGATCTATCAAGCACTCTCTCAGTAACATCCCATCTGTCATGTACTTGATGACAGTTTCGGGGCTGGTGCAGTCTTCAAACCGAATGGTGTAGCCAACCTGGAAGGAAGAGTTGCACAGAAACAGAAGTTACACAATTATCGGCCTCATTAACTCCCAGTTTGATTACTCCACAAACTCACTTTACAGCCTATGAGGGAACAGACACGTGGACACACAAGAAAACTAACTCCAGTACTGATTTTTCCTACTTTTCCTCATGCTTATTTCGGCATGTTCTTCAACATGGAAATTCACCTCTTGTCCCAAGCAGCAACCAAATTCCTCTGACACCCTCTTCGCAACGGACATCGCAGCCACTCTGCGAGGCTGAGTGCATCCAATCTTCCCTCTTGAGGTATATCCTGCCTCAGCCAGGTATTGGGTAATCTGTGTTGTTTTCCCAGATCCTGTCTCTCCAATAACGATCAGAATCTGGTTGTCGTGCACAGCCTAGAAACGGTCAGAAAACATACACTTGTCAAAATCTTTTTAAAAATCAAATCAAAACAAACAAAATCAGCATGGTTGGTTTAGGACTAGATACAGCACCTATTGCTCTTGCTTCAGCTGACCCAGACCAAAAATCATATCAGTATTCCTACTGATCAAGTCAGCAACCTGTTTAACTGCTCAGCTGACTGATCCCTTGCCCACATGATCCTAGTATCAATTCTGACTTACATCAATAAGTAGCTGGAACTTTATTTAAGTATACAGATATATGTAATACTTTAAAATACATATTGTGAACTAAAGCTCTGCACTTAAAATTAACAGCTGGCTATTCACCTGTCAAAAAGCTAAACCAACCACTTAATTATTTTAAATTAATGCTTGCTCAAACCAGAATGCCTTTTCAAGAGTCTTACTTTGATCAGCTGCTCCTTCAGTCTGAAGATTGGGAGACTCTCTCTCTGTTCAATGATGGAAAGCTGGGTCTTCTTACCATAAGAAGCTTTGTTGCCACCAAATGCATGTTTCTTCCACTCTGGGATATCATTTGGCATCATCCCAATACCTCGCATGTTTGCAGCTATTTGTCTTCCATCCACTGGAAAAGAAACAATTTCATCATGACATCCAGGTTCACCCAGCACAGACCCTGATGATTCTGCTCCAACTGCTCCATCATCCAGGTCTTCTATTCCTTGTGTTTAAATGGTTTTTTAAGTTCCTACACGTATACCCCCACTATGACAGGATATACCTGTACACTCCCCTTGACATTTCTATTTCCATTTCAGTGGAAAAGCATTGCCTCATTGACTCACTTTTGAAGTGTGGCAGACAAACACAGTGTCAGGACATTTCTTCTGGGTTGCTCAACTAGCACAAAAAAGGCAGAGTTTACCTGTGCTCAGACATACCATCAGGGAGAGGATCCACCCAGTGTGTGTTGAGGCCCATGGGGATAGAATCCATCTCTGCTTCTCTCTGGGCTTGTTTAAGTTCTCGCCTCTCTTTAGCTAAAGCACTTTGCATCATTGCAGCCTGGGACAAGGAACCATCTGGATTCTGGAAAGCAAGAAGAAAAGACTTCAAGCACTACCATCCCTTCAATTATCCTTCTGTTGTCACTGTCCTTTAGAAGCATCTTCTGCAGATGCTTTAAAAAAAGTTACATTTTGTTTATTAGATTTCCAGGATATTTCCACTAGGCTAGCCTCATGAACTTTCACAGTCATAACTAATACAGAGCATCCTTACACTGCCCAGTCAGAAGGATTATGGGCACAACCCATGAAAAGCATTTCTCTACTACCTTCTACTTTCAAAAGATAAGAAAAAGAAGAACAGAGAAAGTATGTTCTAACACACTTATGTAAAATGGCATTTCAGTTCCATTATTCCACCTCACAGTCACCAGTTAAGTTACAACCCAGCTTCATTAGGAAGGAGCTTCAGTTCAGTGGTTATGTCTTTCAGGGCTCTCAGTAATGTGCAGCTGGGAAACCGGTTGTTAAATTCCCCAAATATTTATTTAATTAAATCAAGTACATTGGTTTTGGCCCTGGAAGTCTCTTACCTTTACTATTTTGATGGGACTCATATCCATGCTCTGTTTAGTGTGACCTCGAAGAAATGGTGGCTCTTCTTCAACCAGCTCAATCTCAAGATCCTCATCTAAAATCCACAAGTGACAACTGTTATAGAAAAGTTAAACATCTTTGGGGTACATAAAAGTGCCTCTTCAAATAATGCTTCCTGTGTATTTTAGATTATGAGGTACTGAAGAGTTTTAAAAGTGAAAACACTGCAAATAAAAATGCAGAGACAAGGCACATCCAAATGCCACTAATAATACAGCCAGAGGAACCCTGGTTCCAAATGTACAAGATGACAGCAAATTGTGAGATGCTTTATAGTTACTTCTATCATCAATACCTTTTTGAATCAAAATACATCCAGAAAGACAAGGAATTTACAACAATAAGATTACTGGGAAATATTACCTTCTTCATCATCAACTTTAGGAAGAATCCCAGTCTCCTCATCAAAGTCAGGAAACTCTTCCTTGGAAAGCACATTAGCTGCAATCATCTGGGAACAGAATGAATCCAACATGAGTATGTCCCCATGAAGGAACACGACTCATGCCTATGACTCAGTTCTAACACCAGTCCTGTAAAACAGGAACAAAGGAATGGTCCTATATCCTGGCACACACGCCCCCAGGTCATCCAGCCTCTGACCAAACAGTCCTTTTGTTATTCCAAATAGCACCAAAACAGTCCCAAATCAGCAATTCAGAGCTAAGGACTAAGTTACACAACCAATTAATCCAGGAGCTGTATTCTAGCTCATGAAACTCCCTGGCAACTTTATGGACTGACATCCAATTTCCCTGAATGCAACACCCACCTGTTTTATTTCCCATTTCTCGGGGTCTGAAATCCGGGTGAGGCGTTTCCGTTCCAGGCTGTCGTCCTCCACCTCCGGGGCGTTCACCAGGGACAAGTGGCTGGGTCTGTCTGGGTTTCTCATGGAGGTCTCTTCGTTGGTTTCTCCAACCAGGTTCCTTCTACGGTTTGGGTTCAAGTCTTCTCCAGTGTCTTGATCAACATCCTACATTAGATTGATTGATTAATTAATCAATCAGCTCTACACTTCTCCTTATCTATTAACTCTGGTGCCTTCTAATGCCGGTAACAGCCCATTCACAGAAAATGCTGGTTTGTAGGCTTTTTATTTTGTTCCAGCTGGCGCTGCCAGGTAAGAACATCCTCGGGCATGGAACGCTCTACTCTGCCTTTGCAATAGTAGTGATTTAGTTTAAAACTAGAAGTTTCTCTCCTACTGAAAAAGGAAGACAAATAGCAACAGCTTGAGGTTTGCCTTGCCTTGCCTCTTTGCTATCATGTCAAGCCAAGAAATTGTTAGGAACACTACATCAAAACTAAGAACCCAGAGAAAATGAGTAAAAAGTAATAGGCCACTTAAATACAGAACAGTAACTCAGTTTTTAACTCCCACTTGAATGGTTATGTATAAGTTTCCATCAAAAAGAGTAAAAAATAGCAAAAAGAGGCATGATTTTTAGAATTTTAGCACCTCTGTACCTTCATGCTCAGGCTGGTTTTGGATCCAGTAAAGGACAACACTTTGACTTTCACTCTTTGTCCTTTGCTCACAACATCAGCAACATTGGCAACCCGTCCTTCTCTTCGCAGCTCTGAGATGTGGACCAAGCCTTCCCAACGTTTTCTGGGGGTGAAGCAGAGGGGCGTGAGGGGGGCACATTATTACACTGACAGTCCTTCAGATCACTCAGAATCTAGATTAAAATATTTTGCTGTCAACTGATTGTTTGTGTATATTCACAAATTGGTTTTTGCAATAAGAATTTTATAATTCTCCGCTATCAAATTTATTTTTCTGAAACAGTCCATCAGTTTGACATCAAAGTCCAGCATACCTTCATAACATCTTTAAGGTACTAGCAGGAAAGAGAACTCGGCTGAAATAGTACCAGATCTATTGTGGACATCAGAAGATACCTTAGTCCTTCCAGCTGCACAAAGCATCCAAACTGCATGATACTCGTGACTTTGCCGTTGTAGATGTCTCCGATGGAAGGCTCCTCAGCTGGTGGGCGGTCTATGTGCTTGTCTCTCCATCTCTCGTGGCTCTTTTCACTGTACTTTTCTCGATCCCTGCGGTCCTTACTGGGACTCCAACTTCTGCTCCTTGACCGGTATCTGGATTTTCCCCTGCTCTTATCCCAAGTCCTGGAACGAGACCTGGAGCGAGATCTGTGCCTTCGCTTCCTGTCCCTGCTACGACTGCGGCTCCTCTTCCTTTTCTTCGCCCTAGCAAACAAACATCACATCTCTGTAGTGAATTCCCACCTCAGGCAATGACAGCAGCCAAGACCTTTCCCCCAGACACACCAGGCACCCACCGATGGTCGCTGCTCCTCTGCTTGCCCTGCCTGTCTGCACTCGGCATCAGAGCTTCGAGTTCTTTCAGGGCATCGGCTGCCACCTTCACATCATCTTCATCCAGCATATTCTGCAAGAACAGAAAACTGTTCTGCAAAAGGGCTGATAAAAAGCCTGTCACAAAGAATTAATCTACAGAATGATCATCATACATGTGTCCATTTAGAAAGAATGCAAGATATAAAAAGATCAGACTCAATATGTGATATAGAAAAAAAGTAATAAAGCTCTCTCTCTCTTTGGCCACAATATTGAGACAACTCTGCTTTTATACAAAGGGAAGTCCCATCTCAATGCCCCAAATTATTACAGAAATACAAAACGCAAATGCCTCATAGCATCTAAATACACAAAATTTTTACCTAGTTTATAACACGTCGTTACTTTGAACATTACATAAGGAAGGCCAGGCTACAAATTTCATGTCACGAGAGTCTCATCTTCCGCATATTCTGCAGAACAGTATCAACAAGGCAACTGCTAGCAGCTATTCTTTGCAACAATGTATGGTAACACCAGCCTTCTACCTCTTCCACATTTCATTTCTCACAGTTCACATTTATCCGTGCATTAGACAGAGAAAAAAGGTTGAAACTAACTGGAAAAAACCAGTTTTCACATAGTCACAAAAGAAATCTGAAACGACCACCTTACCCTGATGTTGGGATTGTCTGGCCTGCAAAGGGCTGGATACAATTCCCTCAACTTTTCTTTCTCCGATTTGGGTTTGACAACTGCCTCTGATTTTGAGATTTAAAAAAAAAAAAAAAGGCACAATGAAACACAAAACTTAGAAGTGCTACAACAATTCACTCTTGATTTTTCTGTAATTGAATATAAAGTTTAATTTCCATCTGAATGCAAAATTTGATACAGCTTTTACAGAGATTCAATTCAAGGAACACTGTGTTACCTTCTTTCAAACAAAATTCTGATTATTAATGAACATGTGAAAGACTGACTACTCTGAGCAGTACACTCCAAACAAAAACAGCAGGATGCATGGTGCAAGAGGATTTTTGCACCATAAATAGGTGCAAAAAGTGCAAAAAGTCTAAAACAGTGACTGCATCAATCCCACCCCACACCGAGCCTCTGGCTCCATGTACCTTTGCTCGTAGATGGTTTTGCTGGAGGCCGCATGGTCTGTATGAGACGTAGCAAGTTACTAATGAGGGAATCCTGAAAAAATCAATAAAATACTTTAAGAATGACTGCAACACTTTCATCATTAGAATGCACAAGTGAGGGTTTATTCGCAAGACAAAAAAAACCTCAATTCTTAAGATGCAGGTGGATTTTTAGAAACTATCACGGGACTTTGTGTACATCCTAAAAAGGCGTAAGTTGAACCTGGAAATAATTATGATAATTTCATCAAAGTGACTTTTCTGTTAATCATTTTTAATCACCTATTTAATCCAACCACAGTTATTTCTGAGGAATCGATACACACAGCATATAAGCATCATAAGAAGACTTATGACAACATTTGCCTTCATGAAAAGTTGTTCCTTCCGTATTTTATATGCTCAACATAACAATAAGTAGTCTGAGTCTTCAGGAAGATGCTTTTCAAAGACTACAAAAGTTTTAAAAAATATGAGGGAGGAGGAGGCAGGGGAGACCAGAAGCTGATTAGTATATAGTTTTCCAAGTGAAGAAAACCAATAATCACTCCTCACAACTCTCTCTTTACAACAGAACGCTCTATAAAATATACCACAACAAAAAGAACACATAAACAACGTTCAGTCTCACTTACGGTGAACTCAGCACCATTCTTCAGAAGAATTGCTTTAAATGTGTCAAACGTGGTATTTTTCTCGGCAAGGCTTATGACAAACTCGGCTGCGAGGAAAATGCATAAAGTAAATTAAAACAATTAAGCAAAAAGCAGTGTAAGGGCTGCACGTGGGGACAGAAGCTGCTGTGGCAGCGCGGGGTCCAGCCAGGCCCCTGTGGCTGCTGCGGGCCCGAGGGAGCTTCCCCTCAGCACCCTCCCTGGCAGCCCAGACCGAAGCGCTCCCTCAGGCTCAAAACAAGGTTTTTCTGAAGAAAAATAATCCGCTTTGTCGTCTAAATTCGAAAAGCACCTTCACAAAATACGTCCGGCCCCACGGAAAGGGCTACAAGGGCCCTCCCCAAGCTGCCGTCCGGCCGGGAACGCGATACCCACGGGCCGCCGCGTCCGGAGGGGCCCAACGGCCGCGCCCGCCCCGCTTACCCAGGTCCTTGTCGTTGATGCCCAGGTGGTTGTCGAGCTCGGTGCAGACCTTGGAGACCAGCGACAGGTACTCGAGCTTGGCGAGCTCCTCCGCC
>VZTA01012008.1:30488-47507 GCA_013398855.1 Mohoua ochrocephala
GGGTGGCGGAAGGGGTTTGCTGGGCAGAGAGGCTTGATGGGCTACCAGCCTGGACGAATCGGCGCGGTCGTGTAAAGGCTTTCCTGAACGAAAGCGGGAAGGTGCTTTCCTTCTCCAACAAAGGACGATGAGCTGAGGGTAGCCCGAGCGTTGTGTTCGGGGATCACACACTGGCTACAGAGCAGAACGGCTCTGGAGGGGAGCTCACCCTGCGCCTTGCGGTCGGAGAAGTCTCAGCGCGGGCCCCGCTTCTGTCCCCGGCTGCCCCCGGGCCCTCAGGCCCCCCTGCTCACCCCCTGCCCGCCGTGGGCACGGCCAACCCCCGGCCGAAGCAGCTGAGGCCGTGTGCTCCTGGCAGGGGCGAGGGGAAGGGGCTGCGGTGCCCACCGCCCGTGCTGGTGCCAGAGCCTGCGGCAGGAGCAGGGGTAGGAGCCCCATGCCAATCCCCCAGTCCCAGGCGCCCCAAATAAGATACAGAGGTCACATCTGCTCTATAGAATATATTATAAATTATATCATGCATCCATTAACAAAATATACAAAGCCAACAGAAATATATCTATCTTAGGTCTGAGCATACAGCATCTAAACTCTAGTAAAAAGTAACCTAAAGAGAACAGCATCTCACACTTGCCATTTCAATCTGCAATGAAGTGCTCCTCCTCAAATGTTTTAGTTTTGTAATCTATAGAACACATTAACATTCCAAGTACAAAGGTACACACAGCGAACACGGGTCCTGCTGGGCCTGACAGACCCAAGCGAATACCCACACTATGCTTCAAAGTGTCATCAGCTTCTGCATCTCACCCCTGCCCTCTCCTCCTCCTTGTTCTTGAGTTGGCATTAGTCAAAAGATACTCAAAACAACGCACCCGAGTGAAGGTGGTGTCGCGGAAGGATCTTTAACTGGTCCACAGCACACAGTTGTACTGGTGTACAGAGAGATGGGAAACACTGCAAAATACTTCTACTGTATTTCAAAATAAACATTTAAGAGTATATCTTCCACAATCTATAAAAATAGGTTTAAAACGAAAGTGGTATGATACATTTGTTTTCTTGAACTATTTTAATGGTATTTTATATCTATGGGTACTAAGTCTTTTAAAAAATTACTGATAACCTGGTCAGTCACAATACTGACACTGCTTCAGCTATACTGTGACGAAACAGAACACTAGTTTGAAGCAGGAGCAATATAAAATATTTTAGAATCAATGGTCTCTTACTGCAGCAAGGGGAAAACGTTTACTTGAAAGTAAGAACGTAGCCAACACTGTCACCTGCTCAGGGACTGAACTCTGAGGAGTTATCTATGGATACCTCACTGCACAGCAGTGTCTGGTGCTCATTTCTCGTCATTCTTCAGAATCAAATCTCTCAGCATATTTAGAAGGGAATTCTTAGTTTTCCAAATTAAATATGGGCATCTAAAACAAAATCTTGTGAGAAAAATGAATCCTACGGGTGTGGCTATGGAAACACAGGACCAGCTAGAACCATCAGAGGAGACTGTACACTTGAAAGTGCTTAAGTTAATGCATTTTTCAAACTCTAATGTAAAGTTATGTGATCCCTGCTTCGAGCATTCTTTCCATTCCTAAACATTAGCAACATCTGTACTCCAGTTCAGGTCTGGGTTCTACACATTCTTGAATTTTTTTACGTGGTATTAACAAAGTAAAACGTTTGCACTATAGTGAAAAAAGGTAATGGTCAATTTTTAAATATTTTTACAAAGAGCCTGTAAAGATTCCTAGAAAGGCCTTTCCTGCCCTTACACTCCACTTTTAACAAAATATTTTATGTAGGTTATAGTTCTACTGTTAGAGATCTGGTGTGCACTATCGTTACTGGTTCAGCTGCTGGTGGTGGTTCTCCTGCTTCCTTCTGCTACAAGAAGCAACGACTTCACTGGTATTCATCAGTTTAACTGCAGTTACACTTTCAGACTTTTGAAAAGTCGTTTGATGATTCGAGATGGCTTTCTTCTGTGAGTAACTTCTTTTTCTTAGAATAACTTGTAAGATTTAAATTTGTCACAATACTAACGCGCATTGGAAAACCAATTACTAAATCATCAGAAGAAACAAAGAAACTACTGGTTTCGGGCATCTCTTATAAATTAAGCAGGACTACATTTTATAGCAGCATTTTACACTGGTTCCTATTCCAAAGCTAATTAAGCCAACAAAAAATTTCCAGCTGCCTAAAAAAAAGTGTATACACAATAAAATGGGAAGTTCTCATCTGGGTACAAAGTTTAGTTCTACATGATTCCCTGGTAAAAGGATTTGATCTGAAAATAGAGGTTTAAAGACTACTCATTTAACTATGAGGTCCAAATAATAACTGAAATTCTGGTATCCATTTCAAGAGATGCCACAACAAGGGTTGTCTGACATTTCCATGAGGGTAAAAAAAAAAAAAAAAGTCAAATGCTCAAAGAAAAGCCAAAGTTTTAAGTTAAACCTCCAAAGAGAGAGCAGCTGAGGAGCAGCCTGCTACTCTTGCAATGTTTAATTAGAGTTTACTCAATGAAGACTATTCCTCTCTCCACCAGGCAGGTTTAGCATCTACTGCACCAGTCTCTGTTATTGATCTGAAGCAACTCAGTTACCACTTCAATCATATTATTGTTGTGTTTCTTCAGCAGCCGCAAGTTTAACTGCCTGTCACAGAACCCCATCTCACACAGACTGGACAGCAGAGTGGCAGTCTGCTCTTCTGGAGCTGCAGGCTGCTGGAAACAAAAGACAGTAAGATAAGCTAAAAAAGGTAATTTATTTTTTGCCATTTGAACGTGGGGCCCTGCATTATACTGGAATCAAATTGAGGCACAGAGGCTCTTCTGGCCCCATTTAAGCCATTTATATTCCCTTTGACTACTCACTTACAAAGGTGAGTTACTACTCTTACATGATGCTGCAAGAGACATGCTTCCATCCCTATGGCACGGGTTTCCCAGTCTGCTGAGAGCAGCATTACCTCCAAGGGATGCCATCAGACTTAACATTTGACTCTTACATGAAGTCCAATATAGAATACTGATACCCTCCTAAAACATACACCTGTACATTTAAGGTTGTCATTTTATGAAGCTCACATTGAATACAAGAAAAACATTCACCTGTTCAATAATGGGTGGTCCAGCAAATAATGCTTTGTAGGCAGAAGCAGCAACTGACAAAGCTCCTTTCACGAGTTCTCCTGCAATGCTGCTTCCCTGAGGGTACCTGTGAAGAGACAGGTTCTGCTTTAGGGTCAGTAAAGCCGAGGGTTTGCTCCAGTGAAATGCAAGTCGCTGCCTGTTGATGCAAGGACTGATGGAGAGAGCAGCCTATGATCCAAAGGAAGCAGCAATGGTTGGGAACTGAGCTATGCAAGAAGCTCATTCCTTTTTTCTTGACACCTTCTATTAAATTGTGGGTGTATGCTTTCCATCAAGTGACCTTTTGTAAAGAGTTGAGTACTCTCATCCAGAAGAGAACATACTTACATGAAAGCTGTGCACTGACACATATCCATTCAGGGTAGGGTACCTTCCATTTGTTTTCTATGAATACTTAAGTTACTTAATATTCTGCTCAACATTTTGACTTAATCATCTCCAGTCTCAGTACTTTAAGACAACTTTATCGCTAACTTGTAAATCACCATTCTAAGAATCCTGAGATCTTCCAGAAAAAAACCCCACAGAACTTTAGAAGCATTCAACTTGAGCCCTTCATTAATTTTGGCTTGCCAGTTCTGCATCCTTTAGATTTGTGTCCAAGTAGAAACCAAGATATTATGAAAACATAGCATGTTTCCTTTAAAAAGGGAGGCCTCTCTCCAAAATAATGACTACATGAAATCTGTAAGCCAGAGCTTTTTCCTAGGTGCCTAATTAAGCAGTTCTCAGTCTAAAATAGTGTTTGTGAAGTCACAGCTTCAGCTTCATTACCTCTATTATTCTGAGAACTTAGTGAGAAATGCAGAAGATCCTGGCCCATGACTATCTTCACCACTGGGTTCTGGAAAAGGAAGAAAAAATGTCAACGTGTCCAGTTAATGACAGTTAAGCTGGAGAAATGCAACACATACATAAACAGAAAAAAGTGTGTCTCGGGACAGAAGTAATACTCTGAGTTCAGTCATGCAGACCAGGTATCCAGGATTCTCACTGCAGTGAAAGCAGTCGAAGATTTTCAGAACCACATGACTGATTCATCAATGGGTGTTTAACACGAGAGGAACTGCTGTCTCAGTGACTGCAACAGCAGCTTAAATACATAGCTCATTAATTCCAGAGCAAGGTAGTTTTCCAGATGCCTGTAAGTACATTTGAGTATCCTCTTACCATTTCCTATAATAGATGCTCTTAGCTAATCCACAAAGCCAATTATTTCTTTATTTGCAACATCCATACAGGAAAAGTTCAACACCCAGAGAAAAACTAAAAGCTTTAGTTAGTAGATTTCTGCTCTCCTCAAGAGTAACGAGACATCAAATTCAGTATTAGGCATAAGGAACAGGTGATAGCAATAGTCTGCACCCTGCATTAAATACTGCCAATACCTTCTCTTTGTATTTGAGGAGCAGAAGAGAGGTTCTCTGAAGCTGGTGTGTTTGGTTCTTGGAAGATAGGATTCTGAAGAGATGAAAGATTCCTGAGAAACATAAGGCAAAAACATTACTACTTTTATTCTACATGCACACACATAAATAAGTCAAGATCAACAGAAAAAAGGAAAAAGATCACATGTTCCCTTCTCTCCCTCTCTTGCACTCACCTAAATTAGTGAGTACAGGCTCTATAAAAAGTTCCAGGATTTAAGAACATTTACCTCAGTATATGATACAACTTTTGTTACAAGAATTCCTGTTTGGAAGTACCAGACCTTGCAGACTCTACAGCAGCACCAGCATCACCATTTTGTTCTTGTCCCCAAAGCATACCTTTGTGCCTCGGGTAAGGTGTCCACAGTCGCTGGGGTTAATGGTACTGCAGCCAGTGTTTGTGAAGGTGTCAGAGTATCACTGACCCTATGGATCTGTGGCTGGCTTCCCCCTTCTGGGTTCTCTGCTCCTGTTTCAGGTTCTCCTGTCTTTTCTAAACCAGGCTGAGAAAGAGCTGAACTATACATGGAGTCGCCCAAAGGCCGACTGGTGTCAAAGCACTCAGGGAGAATAATGATATAATCCTCTGATGAAGCAGAGGAGCATTGACTCTGAACATCATCTTTATCATCTTCTTCATCACAATTGCCAGCACCATTACAGGGGCTTGTGCTCTCATCAGACAGTGGAGGGTCCCCTAGTAGGAAAAACAAGTGAAGTATTAACCATTGTCCATTTTGTATGGACAGCAGAGACAGTGTTGTCCCAGTTGTTAGAGGCAAGATTTAAAAACAACTGTAGACCTTATCTGCTGCTATTAATGCTATTAATATAATTAATGCCATTAATTGCGCTATTGTGGGGAGGGTGTACTGTGAAAGAGCAATAGATCTGAATGATAAGCCTATGCAAATATGCTGCTGGTATCAATGCTTATAGTAAAAACAGGAATAAGAGCTATTTAAAGAACCTAAACTGTAGTTTTCAGCTCCTAAATTACACACATTAGAAACAGGTCAGAAACATTTCAAGTTACATTTCCTCCAAAATATGGAGGCACCAGTCATGCATAACATATGAGCGCTTATTTGAATAGCCAACTGGAACCTTTTGGTCTCAATTTCACTTCTTTAAAAATCAGCTGTTAAACTAGCTGCTTGTTAGAGTACTGACACCAATTTTCTGATTCTTATAACTGGGACAATGTAATGATTCTCTTCATCTAATGCAGATCAATTTCCTACAACAGCCTCAGATCTTTTTACACATGATTTTTTTACAGCTTTATCTTACATTCAAACCCATTTTACTTACCACAGGAATTTTCTGTCACTGGCTCTGACTGATGAATCTTTGCTTCCTTCTTGGAAGTGGAATTACTATTTATCACAGGAGATTCTTCGTTTATCATATTGCAACTGAAGGTGTCTTGTAGTGTTTGTAAAGAGTCTAATAAAACCAATCAGGAAAAACAATTAAATGGCATCAACCACCTGAGCTGAGCAATTTGTGTCTCATGTCTGGCTGCAAACAAGTCAAGCCAGAGAAGGCAGCTAATGCCAGTACTTACTCTGGAGGATTTTGGGGGGTTTTTGTGGGGGCTTGTGGTCAGGTGCAGCATCCAGGGTCAGAGATCGAATTACAGTTTCACAGACAAACTGAGTCCCACTCATATCTTCTTCCCCTTCTTCCTGGTTCAATGCATGTTCAGCTTTCACTTTCACCACAGAAGAGTCCACAGAAAGGCAGGCTTCTGCCATGCCTTGGAAAGGGAAACATAACAGATTTTACCACCACCACAAGGAAATGTAACTATAATAAGAAGAATTTTCTAGACTAGCCACAGCTAATATTGACTGTGTGTTAATCTTTTCTAAAAAACTGAAAGACTTTTGAATTCAGCTCAAGTTGAATGTAAAAGTGATTGAGAAGCATGGGGACCACACCTGGAGTGTTTTGAGTGTAACCTAGTCTATGAAGGGCAGGTTGTTAATTCTCCCAACAATTCCAGTGGTCAGACAAATCAAAAGCAGCATTTGGAAGGACTCTATACAAGGGCATGCAGTAATAGGACAGCAGGGAATGACTTTAAGACGGAGGAGGGTATATTTAGATTAGATATTAGGCAGAAATTCTTCCCTGTGAGGGTGCTGAGACTGACACAGGGTGCCCAGAGAAGCTGTGGCTGCCCCATCCCTGGAAGTGTCCAAGGCCAGGCTGGACGGGGCTTGGAGTAACCTGGGATAGGGGAAGCTGTCCTTGCTCATGGCAGGGAGGGTGGGACTGGATAATCTTTAAGGTTCCTTCCAACCCAAACCATTCTGTGATTCTATGATTTGTATTTCCCAATCTACGTGTATTACGCTCCAACCTCTACAATCACTAATGGAGTGTCAGACTCCAGGTTTATGAGCCAAACAACCTTTTTTTTTTTTTTCCAAAGAAGGGGAAGACAGCAGCTAGAATTCCTTTTAAACATCAGGTTTGCTGGCTATGCAGAAGTGACAATTATCCTCCCTTCACCCCCAAGCTCCTCAGGACTACTGCTTACCAGGCACTAGTTTAAATCCACTCCCCTCGTTCTCCTCCTCTATCTGACCTAAGCCAGGTTTCTCCAGCAAGGGGCTGTCACGTGGCAAAGGGGACATGCATGGAGTCATGTCTGGAAAACACAGGGAGCAAAGATAATTGGCACTAGAGGAGCCTCCAGGAGGTAACATTTTAAAAAGTTATTCTTTTTAAGGGACATTCTTTCAAGACTGAAGAAAAGGTATTTTGCAGGATAATCTGGTGGAATAAACAACCAGCTTTGCATTACACTGCCACTGGCTATGCAAAGAAAATGGCAGCATTCCTCAACATCTGGAATGTTATGATCGTGGGGATACGAAGGTGAAAAGAAGCCAAGACTGAGAAACACAAAGGATAGCTGTGCTTGAGAGAGCACACAGAACAGGGGAGCCTTACCAACAGGAGTATTGTGTGGCACTCGCTCCAATTCCTGCACAATATTAATGTCCAACAGCTCAAAGGACAGCAAATCCTACAGGAAGAAACACCACACAGTTTCCATGAGCAAACTCTGCAACTGAATCATAGCTGTACTTGGCAGCACAGATCCCAGTGATGTACAAATAACACTTTGTTCCCCAACACGACCTCAGAGGGCAGTTTTCCCACAACGTATATTTACATCATTGAATATGGTGCACAAATCAGGGCAGCAAGAGACAAAGTTAAGAACTCCCTTGTCAGGGGCCAGAGAAAGACTCAATGAGTCTCAACGCTGACTCTTTTTTGAGAATCTTAATCTGTCCTGCACATACCTTCCACATAATGACAGCTCCTGATACCAGTTCGAGAAAACAGCTCTGCTATATAAAATGCAATATACTCTTTCTGAAAATAGTGGCCACTTTTAGAGCTCAGAAACTTTATTCCTACAGATGTCTACATACCTAGACATCAAACCCAAGATGGTTTGCTTTATATCTACCTGAATTTTAGTACTTTACCTGTGCAGTGAGGAGATCGACAGATGGGATATAAAATTCTCTCTCACTTGGCAGATTTTTGATCTTTAAAGGAATAGTTGGCAGAGATATTTCAGCCTGCTCTGCGATTTCACCCACCAGTTGAGCACCTGTTTCTGTCTTTAAGGAAGCATCCTGCAAAAATAAAAAAACAGTGTCCCAGAAGCCCCTTAGCCACAGTAAATAAACATCATAAAACCTAAAGCCTGAATTTTGTGTAAACACACAAGTAATTTGAAAGAGATTTAAATCAGCTCATTACAGAGCCAAAAGGACAAGACCTAACAAAGAGAAATCCTGAAGTGTTTCAGTTCAATCAAAGAAGCAGACAAATAGCTGCAACAGACTGATAACTAACCTCACACCTGTCAAAAAGACCAACTACTTCAGAACTTATAAATGCAATATATGCTGTGCGTCTTTCCTATTAAAAATAAAATTTAGGAGCAAATGGCGAAAAGAATCCCCTTGAATAGTTAGTTAGGAATACCATGCCAAATAATACACAATGCTCCTTCTCCTAGGCAATTCAGAACTGCCCCAAATTCCAGGTGAGTGACTTGCCTGTTTGGTTCTGGAAGCTCTGCTCTTCTGACAGGAGTCAGAATCCTTCCAATCGCTTTCTACATAGTCAGCAGCTGGAGAGGGATCCACAACAATACTGCACCAGATCCTTGGCCCAAACTGTTCCCCTCGGTGTGACAGCCTCCAGTGAGAAGTGTAAGTTCCTTCTATGTTGGGAGCTACAAACTCAACTGAAACAGTTCCTACTTGTCCAGATGGAAGGGATGGCACTAACACATCTTTTTTCTCAGAAGATGCCAAGGTCAGATTTCCCCACATAAGTTTCAACTGAAATACAGAACGGAAAAAGCCGAAAGTTAACTTCACAAGCTTCTCTGCAAAGTGTGGGCAGTACGAAGCAGAGCTGCTCTGCTGAAAGGCCTTGTAGGTACCAGGCATGGAGAAGGCAGGCTGCATTCTCACATTAGTCATTATCAACACACAGATACCCCCATCTTTCAGCACCAATGCAGCTGCTCACAGAACAAAGGGGTTTAGAGGTCAGAAAAGCAACAGACCAGTTGTAAACTGGGTCAAACTGTACCATTATAACATGGGGGACATATTATTAAAGGGAAACATGTTCAGTGATGGTACTCTGAATTGCTTTCTTCCTATAGTCTACACTTGTAAAGAGTACCCAGACAGCTTATTGCCCCAGAATTCCCAGCTGTGAATCAGCAGGCCAAAGGAAATCTTAAATGGGTCCTAACAGAGAATTCACATACAAATGTTATCTTCCAGAATGATTTTAGTGTGTAAAAGTAAGAGCAAAGGCAAGATACCTTTGTGTCTGAGCTCCATTCCACGTTGCCGGTATTTTTCATTCGCCAGTGTTTGATAAACTTTGTTCCTGGTTTCAAGTGAGTGCCATCAGGCAAATTCTCATCCACAAAGACTGCACTTAGTGTTGGGACAATTGCTTGGAAGGGCTGATTAGGACTCCTGGGATTGGAGAGAGGAAACAAAAAAAACCAAAATACACCAAAGCTGAAGAAGTTCAGCTGCTGATTAATGTTAATTTGGCTTTTAAATGCCCTAAATGGAAGGGACAAATTAAAGAAACAAACTATACAAGTTTTACACTGCACATTCATAAACTCAAAGGGAATGGGAAATGCAAAGCAGTTGTCTGCAAAAGCTGCTGACTAATGAACCTCAGCTTAAGATCACAAAAAAAAATAAAGAATATAAAACAGCACTGAACATAAATATAAAGAATGTACTTGACTTTATGCAGACACAGTTAATAAAGCAGGAAAATACAGACTTATTAAAACTGGCAGCAATGTTAGTTTATGCTGTATGGGTATGCATGTGTATATATAATCCTAGGCACTCCCTTTCCTCCTAAATCTACATAAATCACTAAGTTTCTGGTAATAACCACCAGTCACTTTTTTTTCTTTCTCCTACTCATCTCTCAATTAAAAACACTCTACCTTGCAAATCTCATTTAGACAAAATTCCCACACAGTCAAATGACAAATCATACTTCAAACGAGCAATTTCATAACCTTCTTTCTGTTACTTTAACTTGATCTCATAACAAAAGGTCAGACAGCACAACTACCACATGCTCAGTTAACAACCCTTACAGGAAGGTATTAGGCTGGAGACTCTCAGATTTCAGAGTAGGTGAGCCATTCGTTTCCAATACATGGATAGAGTTCCACAGATGAATTTTCCTGTGCAATTTTAGCTGCTTTTTGAGCTCTCGGACCTCTGCTTTTCGCTGTTTCTTTTCTGCTCGCAACCTTTGCTTCTCCGCCTTCAGAAATCTTTTGTCCATCTGCTTCTGGAGCCTGCAGAGCAATTAAGACACCTTATTACATTAAACTGATCAGAATTTATCTTTACCCAACACAGTCTTAGTCTCAAGGGAACCCTTCAGGAAATGTCCCATGCTTCTAGACTGGATACCAAATGATTTTAAAAGAACATCCTCGCAGTTGCTTGTGGAACTATTTTGAATGGTCTCTGAAAGAACAAAAAAAGGCAGACACAGAGAGCTCAAAGGAAAAGCAAGCTCTCAAAGTTTACTGCCCATCTATGACACAACAGTCTGTCTTTTCTACTTTGTTATTAGGAACACTGTCAGATTCATGACTTAGGCCCTTTATAAGTACGTAGCTATTTTTAGTTACTCACAATAAAGTTTGAGTACCACTTCCATTCCTTGTTATCTCTAAAATAAAAGCTGAACCTCAACTCCAACGCAGGTGTTTCCACTCGCTATCAGGACAATCTTGTCAGGTATTGAGGGGTGCCACCATTTACCTGACTTGCTCCAGAGTAGCAGGCAGGCGTGGCGAGAGCTCTGCGAGGCTGTAATTGTCAGCGACGCAGAGGATGGGTCTGCGCAGCTTTAACAGCACGTGGTTGGGATCGTGTGCGTACGTCCCTGCTTCACACTCCTCACAGATGTTGTAGGCTGGACAGAGGCTGCAAAGCAGAAAAGACAGGAGGTTACCAAGAGGCAAAGAATTTCTGCAGAGAAACAACTCTGTATCGTGCTACCACCGTAAGCAGTTCCCAAGTGACAGCAGCTGGTTGTCTCACTTGTAGATCAGTATTTGGAGCCATGGGGAATACCTAGATGATTCCCTCTCTTCTTGGCAAAACTGCAACACAGCTCCCACTTCTTCGAACACACATTGAAAAAACCTGATGCTGCCTTTAGCAAAAGTGACTAAAATTGTTGCTACAAAGCACAGAACATTTTACAGAAATCCAGTGCCAGAAACAGCACCATGCTTATAAAAATACAGGGGCTAAGTCAACAAGCATTCAGGGATGCAAAGCAGATTGCTCCTACAGGAACAGGGCTGATAAAAAACAGACTCTCATCTCCTGCCAGCAAGGAAAAAAAAAAAAACAAAGAAAAACTCCAGTTGGCATTCCATCCACTGCTTCTGCCTAGTCCCAAAATGCTGATCTTTACAGCCATTGCCTCATTCAAATAAAACTCTCACTTTTAACACCTCACTTAAGACGTTCATCAAAACCTATTTCATATTATTAAACTGACAACAGTGCAATCATTAAAGAAAAGCACGACCTGCCTTAGTCTCACTGACTCTCAGAACCAAACAAACAACTGTTATGGACTAGTGGTTCTAAGTCTTACTTTTTTGTTCCTTTAACCAAACAAAACATTTTCCTTTACAATTACTGCATGTTATATGCAGATAAGGTAAAGAGTCATTGAGAATACAGCGCTGGGAAGTTCTCTCACTGTAACAATCGCCTTTTCTCAAAACAGTATTAATCTTGCTTTTATGCAGATAAAGTCTAGTCACCACAGCAGAGAACATCAGCTGTTGGTGAGACACATTGTAGACATTCTGAAACGTACAGCAGGCTGCAGATTAGCAACCTAGAAGTCTGTGACCCCCAGACAGTTTCTCAGACTCCCTCACACGCCGTGAATGTTTAGGCTCCCCACACTCCCAGCAGACTCTACCTGCACTGGTAGCGAACCCCAACGATTCGAGCCTGGCAGTTGCAGCAGGAGATCAGCCAGTCACACTGGCTGCTGCTCCCCGACGGGCTCTCCGGAGGTGGAGGTGCTGCCGTGATTGAGCTCTCAGAAAAATCTGGAGGCTGATTGCAATGAACAAGCTTCTCATACAGCTTCTGCTCCAGCCTCTCAACAGTCTCCTTAACTACTTGTTCCCTGAACTGGAAAGAAATTAAAGCAGTCATGGATGAGACCTACACACGAAGCTGAAGAGTTGAGTTACATTGTCACAAGTGTCCTAATCTTTTCCCTTATCCCCCCACCCACACTACATCAAATTAAACAAATACCACATTCCTCAGAGAGGACTTTTATTTTAGAAAATACCAGCCCAGAGCTTTTAAAAAGGCAAGTTAAATATCACATATTTGTGCTTACAATATTGTTTTTCTTCCATAACCTTACACGAAGGGAAGGAAACTCATCTCCAAAACAATTACCACAACTCCCAAACCCCTCTGGAGTCCCTACCATTAAGTTCTGATTTGCCCACCAGGGACGTTTTAACCATGAACTTCCCCTACTTTTTTTAAGGTATCCCCTACACTGCAGACACAATTAGACACCTAATTCCCATTAAGATCCTGGTCACAAGTGCTGATATCAAGTGTGTTCAGATGTCCAGAGTTAGGCATCACATAGATCTCTTCCATGCACAACTTCTTATGTATTTCAAGTGTACCAAAACTTGCAAGACAATACACTTACTGTTTCCAAGTAGCTCGTAAACCATTCTGGAGGATTTTCATTTGTGCTTTCTGTTCTGGTCTGATTTAACTTTTGCTGGGGGGAAAAAACAAAACAAAAGTACGCAAAGTTTTAAAAAAAACCCCTCAACACAGCAAATTAACTGCTGAAATAGCTTTGAAGTGTCTTTAATTTACAGTTCTTCAGGAAACAGCAGAGAAGCAACACAAAGTAGCCACTGACATTTTCCTGAAACATTTCTGCCTCATTAGCATTTGAGTGTAATTACACACCAAAGCAACAGAAGTCAACCAGAAGTTCCTAGATGGCAATGAGGGCCTCAGGAGACAAACTGCTTTGCTTATCAAAATACTTAAGAATGGCCAACATGAAAGCACCTGTATTTCTAAAGACCAACATCAAATTATCCTCTTGAAGACATTCAAACTATTTGGTGAGCTTCAACAGGTGCAGGCAACTGTTGAAAAAACTTCTGAACTCAGTTTTTATATATGGCTAAAGAGGGCAATCAGTCTACAAAGTGAATTACATTTATTAATTCTTTGTTTTAATGCAGCTCGGCCTCTTACCTGAATGGTCAGCTCCTTGTCATTTTTTAATTCTTCCTCTAATCCCTGAGCCAGCATGGAATAGTGCAAAAGTGGTTTCTTCTCATCTTTAAGAAGTGCCAGCTTTTCTGTCACAATTTTTTCATGTAGTTGCAAAGCACGAGAGGAGTTTTTTTCATAGGCATTCATCTGAAGCTGATTTCCTTGTTTAACTGCAATCTAAATGAACAGTACATGCATACACCACATTTCCCACTTACAGTCAGCATACAAAATCTGTAAAAATACAGTATTACACCACATTGGAGAGTTTGGGGAAAGGGTGGGGAAAGACTAACAGACACAAAAAGAAAAACTGAGAGAGATGCCAAGGTAGGGTCAGCTGATATTCTACTTCCTAAATGTTACTAATATGCTTATTAAAAAGTTTAATAAAAGCCAAAGGATAATCATGCAAGTATCCTACTGGAATTTTTCAGCCTACAATAAAGTGTTCATAGGAGCCAGTAAACAATAGATTGTGTCCAGGAATTTATGATTATTTTGAAATTATCAGATTTGAAATTCAAACCACGAGCAAAAAGTTCTGAAAGACTTAATAATGTAAAACAGAAACATAAAGGAATGCGATTCTTATTTTGTCTAACTGCTTATAAAGTAACTAAACATTGAGTCTAATAAGTTTTAATTATATGCTCTGGCAGTAGGGTCCATGTGGCAAGATTTTGAAGGGATTCACTAAAGCCCAGTATTTCCAAATATGGGATTACTGTTGAAGTGTTTGAGAAAGTCAGTCTCTTAACCAACCCACTGCTGCTCAGGGTCCTGAATCAAAACTGCCTATTCAGCTAATTTATAAAAACAGAGACCAACCAGGATGGGAAAAAAAATGTAGTAAGACATTCAAGCTACTGCCCAAAGCTAGAAAACAGCTATCCTGATATCCTGGGCCAGGTAATGCTGGTTTTGTCCTCAGCTACGCCAATTTTAACTGGAGAAGGATGAATATATTGAAAAAAGTCAAAGAGCACATTTACCTTCAGAGCTTCTTCATATTCCTCTAAAGAAAAATAGAAAGAAATGTGAATAGCCCCTATCTCACACAACAGATGTAAGTTTAGCACACAGCATTTAGAAACCCTTACATGAGAAGGGGCCTCCCCTACCTTCTGTAAATTCTCTTAAAATAGTGCAAGAAATTGTATATACAGCAACTAGCACTCATTTTCACAGTTAAAAGCTACAACATTCCATTAATTTAGTCACTTCCAATTTGTTCCTGTGGATCAAGAACTATTTCCTTCGGGAAGAATTTGATGCCAAATCATATACAAAATACAAAAATCAAAAGGCAAGCATTCTCAACTCCGCCTCCAAAAAACACGAGCAACAGTTGGGGTCTCTGTCTTGATTTCACCTCAATAAAGCAGCAGCTCACCTTTGCTGTTCACAGAGACCTGCAAAGAGAAGTAACAGTGAGCAAAAGCCACAGACACATTTTTGCAATTCTCTTAAAATCAACACACTTCAGAACAAGCGTACTTTCATTCACGGTTTCTGAAACACCACTCCTTTAGATATTTGTTATTGTGGCCGTGTTTAATCATTACCCAAAGTTGTGGTGCTTTGAAGCAGCCCATGTTTGTTACTGGATTGGCACAGGAGGCAGCTCCCTGCACTGCTGGCACCCAGGACAAGCATGCTCTCCTCAGAAAGCTGGTGCCTGTACCACTGGGCTCACTACACACGTCCAGAGCTTGGCCCCAGTTGCTTTAAATGCCCAGCAAAAGACCAGTTAAGTGTTCCATAAGCCCATTCTCCTACAGATACTCATTTCTCAATTCTGCACGCAGAAGTCACAAATACAAGAAGCTATTTAATCCCTGCAGCATCACAGGATTCTGAACAATGTTTGCTCAGTATTTCAGAAAAAGCTTTCACAGATGCAGCTACATATTTATATGTTATACAGGCTGGGAAATAAGAGGAGAATCTTTCCCTGAAAGGTTGTTGGAAGCTTCTTGACATTTCCCCTTAGGGGAAAAAAATAAGAACAAGAACCCCTATTCCATTTAGTAGAGCTATAATCCAAGCAGTGGAACACTGTGCTTGCAAAAGGTTTGTTCTGTGTGAGAGTTACATTCTCCTCTGACTCTCTAGATAAACAAAAACAATATGAGACGGTGAGACTGTGCCAAGCAGGAAGTTACTCAACAAGGACAACTAGAAGTAACCAATTTGTTTTCTGAGTCAGTAATCTGCTTGGAGATTACAGCAATTGCATAAAGCAAGCAGAGGATTTGAGTACACCAGATCACTGAAGCAAGCATATGCTAATGACAGGGGACCTACATTTTCCAGAGGAAGGAGTCTAGATTGAAAAGACAGGGCTTTACCACAGCTGCAAACACTAATAGTTACAACTACCTTATTCTCATTTAAAAAAAAAAAAGTTCCTCAACAGAAACATTCCTCCCTCAGAGCACAGAGAACCACTGGCTGTTTCAATAGGGTGGGAGAAAGAAAGGCAGCAGCTTCTAAAAAAAGTATTTTAAAATATGTATGCTGCATTAAGAGTAAAACCACAAGACTATCAGCTATTTTCTTATTAAAGGGGCAAACATTCCCCCACCCCGATCTGCACAACAGGCACTCCTGAAGGACCCACTACAAATTATCACGAGGCAGAAAAACTCCCACCAGCCATTTTTCAGTTGCCTTATTGGGAAGGTGAGGTGGCAGGTATTTTACCTCGTCATTGTCCTCATCAATGTATTTGATCTGAATGTTGTCCAGGTCAAACGAAACTTTAACCTGCAATGAAAAAAACAGAACACAAAACCATAGTGAGGCAGGAGGACAGATGTCCTCAGTTAATAATGATTATTAATTGGGAATAACATTAAAACCCTTCCATCCCTCCCTTCATTTTCTCAGTTGAAGCAAACGCTGTTTTACCAAATCCATTCCTCTGGAGCTGAACTCTTCCCAGTGCCTTACCTCCAACCTTTACTGACTTTCCCTAATGAAAAGGACAAACACGTTTCTTTTCTGTTGCACCTTGCCTGGTTAATGTTTACTCCAAAATAAATAATAAAAACCTCCCCATCCTAAGAGGACAAGCTCAGGGTTAACAAACACAGACATGGTAAACACTGCAAAATATGAAGGGTAAGGCAAACAAGTCCTAAACTCTACCTTTTACATTAAAAAGTACCTGGAAGACAGCTCACATAGGTGATCAGCCTTTTTTCAGCCTATCAGGATTCGGAGAATAAAGCTGAGCAGTTATTTTGCATTTTACATTAACAAGGAAGAATGAGCAGCACCAAATGAACCGTAAAATGAAAGCAGCTGTTCCCATATGCTGAGTCTGTGAGGCTCCTGTACATTTTTGTACCAGATACCTACAAAAGCGGTATTTTTTCCCAACAGAAACTCTCTGAAACAACTGACACATGTCCTGCTAGCCCAGACCCAACAGAACAACAGCAGCAGCCTCAGCCAACAGTGGCTGCCTGGGGACTCGCACAGCACC
>VZTA01012010.1:0-35661 GCA_013398855.1 Mohoua ochrocephala
AAGTTTTTTCAAACCATAACAGATAAGAAAAGATGAATAGCTTCCAGTTAAAGTCTAAAAGAAACTTCTGTCTCTCAGAAATGACAAGAAATGTTTTTCTACAAACAAATGTTCAAACACTCTGAATCATTGTAAATTACTTTATTTCAATCCTTGAAAATGGGCAAGTACTGTGAATGATATCAATAACTTTTAAACCTGACCACTTCAGGTTTAAAGAACAGAAACACTTCAATGCTTTGCAAGCGATTTCAGAACAAGAAGTCTAGGACAGCACAATTCAAATGGATTCAAGTTCAGACAGTGACTTCACCAAGAAATACCTCATACTTCAATGAAAAGAAACTGCATGGCCTTGATCTAAAATCTCCATTGCTGTTTGGTCCTTGGTTATTCACCACAGAGAAGTCTGTGCCAAAACTGGTTCAAGAGTTCAAACTGGAACCAGCATGAGGATAAAGGCACCTATCAGTCAGCCCAGTGTCAATTATCCCTTCTGTTCGCAGAGATATCTTTAAATCCTATCATTTTAGTAATTTCTCCCTTCTGATCTTGATCTCAGGAAGATCAGTTTTTTGGACTCTGAGGGAGATCTGACAAGCAATTTGGCCATGATTACACTTCCCCAAAAACAGCTTCAGAATCTGCTGTTGGACATGTTGAGTGTTTGCTTCATCAAATGATGGGCAGTATCATTTCAGTCTTTCACAAGACTGATAACAAAAAAACATGACACCACTGGGTATTTTGGTATTATTAAATGTTGTTAATAAAGCGGCTGCTGGAATTCCAGAAGAAAATAGATGCCATTCTTCTTTCATTAACATCCCCGATCTCCAAATACCTTATGGAGGTCTAGAACATGTCCTTGAAGAGCATCATACCATGATGCAAACTGAAGAGTTAGGTAATGTTGGACCATGTCTTCCACTTCAAGACCTCCCTCAGGTGTAGCACTTATCTGGTGTCTTATGCCTTTAGAATACTGCTCATCATCACCTATGCCCTATTGGTACATGTTTCTAGGTTTTATTTTCTCCTAAGTCACCCTGCTGCCCATAGTTGCAGAAATACAGAACACTGCAGCTACAGTCCGTGTTTTTTCCCCACTGCTTAAGTCTTGTATTGTTAAATACTGCAAAGCAAAACATCTGTGTCAGATAAAATGTAACCAGATAAAATAGGCACTACATTCAGATAAACTGCTTGTAATGGAAAATTAATGGCTATGATAGGGTTTGCATAACCGAGATTTTAAAAGACTGACTGCCATGGTTTTGTCTGCACCCTGTTTTTTTATGAGAGAGAGAGAGCAAAAACACTAAACACTAAAATTTCCAGTTTAAAAACTATTCATTGTACCAACTTATCGGTTCCTTTTTTTTCCTTGGAAAAGCGAAAAAGAGCTCCCTAATATAAGCATAAGGCAACTTGACATTGGCAGAGTTTTCTGTATGCTTTGTTAACTGGACTGTTGAGAAGAATGTGAAGTCAAAGATAATGGTAAAAACTATCTTCAAATACAAAAGAACATGAGAAGTCTACTGAAAAAAGAAAAAACAACAAAAAAAAACCCCAAACCCAAACCCAAATCTCCAGCTTTTAAAAAGAATGAACTGATGTTAACAAGAAATGAAGAACAATATAGTAAATTACCTTAAGACTGCCAAAAATGAATCTACTTCTACAGCTTTTTAAAAGTATGTAAGTCAAGATGCATTATGATGATGATTTACACCAATCAATATAGGGTCCAAGACTGGTCAGAAAATAAAGAAAAAGAGACAGATTTAAGATGCAGGAAATAGGTTTCCAGCAATACCTGAAGGCACTGCATATAATTCAGAGGATAATCATTCCAGAAGAGGAAGGCTTTAAGGCTATCAACTTGTCTATCAACTTTTCATAAGCATTTAATTACCTTAAACAATCAGTAAAATCCTTTTTTTTTCCTGAGGTGATATGTGAGTGATAAAACCCTGACTGATCCAAGTCCAGTAATGTATCATAAGACACATTTACGAAAGAAAACGGAAACAAGAATCAGGAATATCTAAACATTTAAACCCTCTAATCCTCTTTGTTTCGGGACTGTGGATATGGTTTTAGTCATGCAATTAATTATACACAGGAACAACGATTGCCTTCCCGCAAGATGACACAAGGCTTCACTCTGAGAGGTCACCAAATCCTGTCTCACTTTGCACATTTGCTTTTATTGGCTCTCCATGCCACCCCCAGCACCAGGAAGCAGATGGGACTTCCTTTCCATCCGGCTGCCGAGCAGGAAATGTTTGACTCTTCGACAGCCATGACCAGACAGCCAAGAGCTGTGGTGGAAGAGCACGACAGGAACTGACAGGCGCTCAGACACTGCAGTCACTTCCGACCGGCGGCCCATCAGGATTGCGCTCGCACTCCGCCGTCCTACCCAGAACTGGGCATTCTTAAAGATTAGAAATGTCAACCTCAGGTACAAATGGTGGAAATGGCACTAATTAGTCTGGAAATCTGTCTTGAGAAAAATCACTTGCTCACAATATCCAGATACCCACGGTGCCAAGATCATACTTGCTCTAGACTCCATGCTTCCTGTCTTCTTTGTTCTATGGCATTTTTGATGCAAGTCCATACCACATTTTCATTGTGCAACCTTCCGCAGCTAAATTTGAAATTTGATTTTGCTTTCTTGCTGCATCGATACAGGGGAGATGTTTCTCATCTGGGTACAAAAAAGAACCCCAGCTGAGCCTCACTAAGGAATATTTCCACAAAGCATTCAAATTCAGAATGACCTATTGTGAGTACTGCAATATAGTGTATTTCTGGAGTCTAACATGAAATTGCATCATCATGATTTTCCAATGAATTCTACACAGATCTGTAAATACAAATACCAATCTCCAATAATATTAAAATTAGTATCAACTAAACATAGAAAACATCTCTAGAGATCATAAAGTACAAGCCCCCTACTCAAGGCCAGGACAGCTTGGCCAGGTTGCTCAGAGGCATGCCCAGATGGGGTTTGAAGAGTCTCTCTGGGTAACTTCTTTCAGTGTTTGATCACGCTCAGTGTAAAAAGGTCTTTTCTTAAGAGTAAATGGAATTTCGTGTGCTTCAATTTGCGCCCACTCCCATTTGTGTATTCACTGGATACAACTGAAATAACAATAATAAATATACATAATGCTAATGAAAATACATTAAATATCAAGACTTAAAGGCATAAAGAAAGAAACCATGAGTCAAACAAAATGGGATGTATTATACCTAAAGGTACAACACTTTTAGATTTAGGACAGAAGAAATTATTAGACCAGTTCATGGGATCCTAGGAATAACAGGCTAAGTAGTCTCATCTGGGGATTCCTTTATTGAGACTTAATTTTATGTTGCTGAAAAGGACATCTAATCATGAGAGCACAGAAGGTAAAAATAGCTGCATACTGAATTAATTAGGAATTGGAAAACATTTTGCACTCTGAATTTCCTCCTCCTTACTCTATATTGATGGACACCGGTCCACCGGGCTTAGGTACCTAATCTATTGATTAATGGATTTATTTTCTACTATATGTTCTCAGTTTTGGGGTTTTTTTTAAATTCCCAAGGCTCTGTGCTGCATACTACAAATGAGAGAAAAGTCCTGCATGAGCACCAACCTTATCCAGTTCTCTATCAGGGTGGTTGGAAGCCTGAGCACTGTATACAGATGATGATGAAATCCTGTTTTAAAACTAGACTGATTTTTCTACTTCTGGTTCTGTAAACTTTTTTGACATTTGTATTGTCTCCTTTGCACATCTTTGTGATGGGTTCTGCCTTAGTTTCAGCCTTCACGACTATTGGTGAGGTCATATGTAATCTGGTTTGCCTCTAAGTAGCTGGTCTCTTAGCCTTGTGTAGACCAAGAAACGAGCGGCAGTCCATTCTTCCCCAGTGTGGATAGATATATTTTGGGTGTCTATTGAAGCAGTCTTTGTAAATGAAGCATTTCATTTTCTCTACAGTCAGGAAGGAAGGTGTTTTTCAGCATCACTGGAAGCAGTTCTGTTAGCCAAAGTCTGTATGTGATTTAAGCTAACTGGATCTCACCATGTGTCTTCTAGGAAGACTGTGATTACTTTGTGCCTCTGCATGATTTCTGCTCTATTTCCAGACCACCGATTTATACTTCTGTATTATGTAGCTTGGTGACAGCATTGATTTTATGATAAATTTTTTGGTCTGAAAGGTGCTCTCAGAACATTAAAATCAGCTATGCTGTACCACGATCCTATCTCTTTGCATGCACCTTTTAATTGCTGAAAACTAATTTTCCACAGACATAACAGCAGAGACTCATCAGTATAATGCAAACCACAGCAGAATACAAAAACGAGCTTTAGAGAATTTTTTTCCCTTCATTTAAAAAAATACCTTGAATCAACTTACTGACCATGTAAGAGTTGAAATGAAAGTACTGGGAAATAAATAGCCTCTATTTAGACATATTACAGCTATTTTTGCTTCTTCATGTTGCTAAAATATTCCCAACAGAACTGCCAGCCCTTAACAAAAACAGTTCAGCGATTGGTGTCGATTAATTCCTTGGCAACTGGGAAAAACGAAATCATATCATGACTGCTAAGGAGTCGAGTAGTTATATCTGACATTCAGTTCTATCAGTATGAAGCCCTCAGAAACTATGGTTTACATGTATTCTGAGGTGATGTATTAACAACGTTAACATATTAACAACGATCTGCCCTGAGGTGCTGACAAGCAGTAGCTATTAATTTTATGCGAATTATAGTTTAACTCCTTATAAATCTCAGATAAATATCTGAAACATTTCAAGCTGTCCAGTACTAGAGAAGTGAATAATGAGACATTAATTAACTATTCATATTTCAATTTCCCTTTTCACTACATAAATACAGCTTGTTGCCAAAGAAATGTCTAAACAGTGTGTGACACTAACTCTGTGACTATTTGCAAAGAATGGGTAAAAGATTGTAATACTGCCCGGCAATATAACAATTCAGAGGTCATATGATTTCAGTTTTGCCATGGTTGTCTTGCTTCAACTATTATATGATGGTTTTTTGTAATGCGGACTCACACCTTGCAATAATTCACTTGAAGAAAGGTGTTAGATCTGATTGCATATCATTATTAGGTATCTTGCAGTACTACTTAGAAGAAATCTTAGGGAGGTAACGATGGAAACCAGCAGGTAGAGTTAAGAGCTTACATATGTAAAATCTGTGATACTGATTGGATCAGATTCTGGCAAGTAGAGATGAAAGAATTTTCTTGATGTAGTCATAGAAAAAAACAATTCAAGTATATTCCATCAAATTCCTTATCAAATGATAAGGACTGTATCTAAGATATTTTTATCTACATCTAATATGATAATAGAACATTAAGGGCACTTCAAATATCTCTGCTGCAAGTACCTAAATTAAAAGGTATACTAGCCAACTCTTAGAAATTCTACATTGAGCTGAGTTCTTAATTTCTAGTACTGCAAGATTCAGTCACATCTGAAGAAGCAGAAGTTTTCCCATGAAACCTAGATTGAAACTTCACCAGTCATTTACTGTCAACATTTTAATGTGTGAGGCAGATGTGCTTTAAAGAAACAGAACATTAAGAAGCTCTTCAGTTTTTCAGTGAAAATGCTTCAGAAAACTTCTGTAGGTTAGTTCTGTCTCAAATGAGAAGACAAGCACCCAAACTTACAGCCTACCCAGGCTGTAAGGAAGACATAAAATATAGAGAAAAATTGTTGGGGTTAGATTTTCTCTACAGACAAGATAGAATAGGACTTACAATTTCCTTGTTTATGTGAGAATTCCTTCTGTTTCCACTGGCAAGATAATCCGATGGTTGATTACGAACAATTTATATTCCAATACATTCTAATGGAAGTACATATAACATTAGGAGATTGAAAAATAGACTTCAGGTCACTTAACTATCTTTTAGTATTCACTATAATGAAGATTTAATTTTCCATGATTTAGTTCAAAATGCTGGATCTCTATTTCTTCTCTCTGGTGAAAACATTTAATATTATGATTTTGTGATTTAAGTGACACTATGTCTAAAAAGTTTCCAATTTAATTAATTATTCTATGTTACCAACAACTCACAGCAAAATTAAGCATTCTGGAATTGCATCTTGTTTGTCTGTCATAGAAACACCATACAATATAGCATCTATACCAATAAAAAGCCAAAGCCTCTTGAGCGATGTAATTAGCTGTTGTCTCCTCATTCACAGTTCAGTGTCTTTCTTGATAAAATTGTTTTTAAATTGGCTAAAAATTAACACCATTTACACTTAAAAATTAATTTAGTCTGTATATGTGCATAAAAATAATCCTCACTGTTCTATCTTCCCTTTTCCCTGCTGTAGTTACTGTCTCTCCTGATTAAGTCATTCATCAGGAAGAAGGCACCATGAAGAATGAATAATAGAGTCAATATTTTTGGAACAAAATGCTATGTTATTACTCTACATTGATGAATTTTATGCTAATTTTAAAAGCAACCATTCAACATGTTACAGAAATTTACAGAATACTTAGGGCATCATGGAGGTAGTGGACAGATGTGGACAGTGGACAGTGTGGTAGAGGGTCCTGAAGAAAAACATTGAGCTGAACCACGGAACATAGCTGTAGCTGAAGTACTACTGACAGATATAACTAAGACAGATAAAATATTTTCATTTAAAATTCATTCTGTCAATCATTCTCTGAAGATCACTCTGAAAATTTCAGTTCTTGAGTTGAGATTATGCAAATGTGATTTCTCCTTGTAGGACAAATAGAAATACTTGCAGGTTTGAGAACAAATGGTTTATCTTTTTCTTTCCTTGTAGACAAGCAGTTAGTTACATAAAAAGTAATTCTTTTGATTTTCAGAATAAAATCCCTGTAGCAGCACACTGAAAAATTATACTTTGCAGACAGGTGTATCTTTGAATACTCAAGAGAACACTTTTTTTCATTTCACCTAGCTGCAAGTTTTTTTGAAAAATGATATGAGACTTCATGACAGGTATTGCAACAGTAATTATACTCCTAACAAATTTGGGACAGTATTTTGAAGAAGCAAAAAAGTTAGATTGCTCACTGTGCACATTCCAGTATGTATATTAATAATATTTACTAAATGATTTAGGTTTCTTCACAAGCTTCAATTGAGACACAAATTACTCCCTCTTGTTCAGAAATCAGTATTTGTCATCTCACTGCAGAGCCCTTCTCTGGGTCTCTGGAAATCATAGAATCATAGAATATTCTGGGTTGAAGGGCATCCACAAGGATCATTGAAGTCCAGCTCCATGTTTCATTTCAGACAGTCTTTGGTTGCTACAGAAAGAAATCTCTGCTCTGTGTTTTTGAATATTTACTGATAAGAAAAAATAATAAAGCATATAATAGTGGATATGCTACATTACTTCTGCTTTTAGATATAGGTTAATATTGCATAATCTTCAGTTTTGTGATCATGTATCTGATTCTGCACAATACTTGTCAGCTAAGATCAGCAAAGCTTCCTTTCAGGGGTTCCTGAGTGCAGACTGTAAAACTCTGAACGACAGAGTCACAGACAAAGCCCTGTATGATTCAGGCAAACAAAACCTTACCCAAGTAGGAGATTTGCAGAGGTACATCAGGTGACATAAGGTACGGCGCACTAAACAAATCAGTGCTTAAGAGCTATCTAAAAACCCCTATGTCTAACCTGGTATATCTGACTTTGCACAAAATTTTGGAAATATTACATGATAGTATACTAGTTGCTGTGAACATCCTAATTTCAGCATTTTTTGGCTGGTATATTAACCATGACTTCATAAAGTTCTTTCTGGGCATTTTTTTCTGTGCTTGTTTGTACACAAAAAAGGGGTAAGATACTGAAAACTTTACAAGTTATGTTGCAAAACATCTTGCCTTCTGCTCCTTGCCACACAAACATCATATTTAAGGAAACATGAAACAATAACACTGAAAAATAAGACTTTCATCAAGTGTACTAGCAATTCGTTCCGAATAATAAGTATGTATCTGAATGCAAAAACTTGGGCTGTCTTTTATAGTTGGTATGCACATAGAAAAGAAAAAAACAGACTACAAGGTTTCAAAACTACTGCTTTAGTGTCCAAATACTATTTTGGGCAGCATACAATAACAAAGTCAAACAACTGGAAACGACACAAGTGGGACATGGCTTGTGTTTGTTTAATTCACTGCACCCATATTCAATCTCAACTTGAAAATGAGAAAGCTTGAATGGGTTACTGCGAGCCTCTTCACTCTGCATAAGGTCACTAAATTAAAAACATGTCTAACTTTCATGTGTTTTGGCACTCTTCACTGTGAAGTTAAAGCCTCAGCCTCAGACAGATTCCAAATCAGATAAAAGTCCAAGCCTCAATACTACTGATCTCATGATCAGCTGTGAATTCTACCACTAAAGCATATGATTTCTGGGCATCTTACCAACTGACAGGATATGGAAGTCTGTAGTTACCGGACACAGGAGCATACTTAATTATGTTTTCATCATTTAGACCTAAGAAAACATCTTCAAAATTTTCATGACATGAATGTCATCTATGGGTATTGACCAGCACAGAAGTACAAAGAAAATCGCATAATATTTCCATAGACAGCAATAGATCCATTCCTCTCATAAATCTCCCCTTTTTGCATTGTGTGGTGAATATACAGCTTGGTATGAAAGCATAAAATAATGATTTTCATGCAATTGATTTTTAATAAACAGGGAAGTATCTTTGAGCTCATCTTTGACATTCCTAAGAATGAGTTTTTCTGAGCATTGGCCAAATTATCTCTAATAAATGGTTATTAAAATAAAAGACCAATTTATTTAATTGCTGCAAATTGCAGTGTTGCATATATAACTACTGTGAATTGTAGTTCATTGTCCCAGCCTTATCTTGCTTCTATGAACAATACTAATGACATCAATGGGAAGCCAGTTAACAGAGATAAGAATCTATTTAATGGGAGCCTAATTTAAGAATTTAAGCAAGTTTAACTGTTTCCTGTGATCCATACCAGGTATGCCTGTCAAAATGAAGCAGCCCATTCAGCAGCCTTTATTTCAAAGTGATTCTGTGAGAGGTGAGTAACTTTCTTTGCTGTTTTGGAAGGTGTCCTTTTCATTCCAGTACCATTCTTTTAAGTAGGAAATAAGAACATACTTCAGTCTGTGAGGCTTTCTGGACTGGCATCCTGAACGCCTTGAAGTAAACTCCTTGGGGAAGTCAAGGTGACCTTTCAAGGTAGTGCACTTGAGTGCAAGGCGTAATCCTTGAGCAGGCCAAATTAAGATTATTTATGTAAAAACACAGCTGTCTTGATAAAGGAAGCCATATAGTTTTGTCAGACTACAATATTTAGCAGCATGCTTGAGATCTCTCATCCTGTTGCTTCAACCCTATCACCCTAGGAAAGAAAAAGAAAACAAATACAAAAGAATGGAGCTCAACATCAGCAAAGTAAACAAATGCCTTTTGCATAGTAATGCTCTTAACAGAGCTGCCCGGCTACATGGATGTAAACCCTTCCATTCTTGCATTGGAAGCAGGTAAAAATACTCCCCTTGCTGTCTTTGCAAAAGTTAAAAAGCTTTTGAGCCTGGGAAAGAATTTTGTAGTTCTTTTTTTGTTTGTTTTCTCTAACCAGTTTAACCACTTCTTGTCTGTGAGAGAACATGCAAGTCTTTTGAAGACCGATTCTCCCCAAAACTATTCTTAAATAAATAAACCACTAAAACACTTGTCAAAATGTTTTCCTCTTCAAGACAGCACATCCTTAGGTGTTATACAGGGTGAGGTTTGCTAAACTCAGACCAAAAATAAGTATCATTGGTTCCTACAGAAAGTCTATATATGCATATGAACTCCACTGACATTCCAAACAGACAAAATCCTTATAACTGGTATTAAATGCTGCCATATAGAAATTGTCAGTATCTAGAGGAATGTTTTTTATATTTATGGTAGCATTTTTTCTCTTGCAATACACTCTGGCCAATAATGAAATACCAAAACTACTACTGAATAGATATTTTGTGATTTTAGATACCAAAATGTTTCTGAACAGTGTCCCTTGGTTATTCTATTTCAACCACTTGAAACAAGCTTAATTCCTGATGTACCAGTATATACTCCACAAGTTCATGTTTGAACCATCAACTAAAAGGCTAGCTAGAATCAGATGCTGCAGTAACTTTTTGGTAACCCAGCAGCTACACGTCTAGAATACCCGGGTGACACTTATTTATATTTCGGTAACAAACAATAAATACCTCTATCAATTAGATCTATCAATAATGTTTTTGAATTGCTGTAGTATGACATGACATAGAAATTCAGATTATCAGTTTTATATAAAGCATTTGATACTTAAATATGTACATATTTTTGCTGGTTTCGTCAACAATATTTAAAAGCAAATATGGTTCAAAATCAGCCTGGGTAAGGTTCTAAAAGGCAACTTCCCTTCGGTTTCCTGAAGCCATACTAAACCTCATATGATCTGTATTCCAGTTACAGTATTGTGGCAGAAATCTCCCCAAAAGAGGACATTCTAATGTGATGATGTATCTATGTATTGTAATGGCAAATCAAATTTAAGAAGACCATAGGAGCAACATTAATCACAAGTATGAAGAATATGAAAATTGCACAAAAACTACAATAGTCAATGTCTCCAGAAAATAAAGAAAGGAAATGTAGAAATCTAAGATTAAATCTGAGAGAAATGATTACTGTAATAGATATGCAAACAAACCAAAAATTATTCAGGAGAACAATACAGCCTGACATAGTTGCAGCAAAATAGCAAAAATTTGCCAAGAAGTTTTTGAAGAACTCGATCTTCAAATATCCTGTATCTCAAAGTGCATAAATTGACTGACCCAGAACACCATCTGCCTTCAATACTATTTTCTCAGTTAATGAACTTCTGGAATATATCTATGATAGGAGTAGTAGTTAAGGAATACAATGAATGCAATAGGAGTAAATGAATATAATTGTAGTAGATAAGCATACAAAAATAAAGCTTCCTGTCCAGAGCAACAAACCTCCAAGATTACTTGTCATCCCGTGAAACAAGGCAAAGCCTAAATAATGTAAGCAAAAGCACTAAGGAGATATGTCTATTACATGCCTACAAGTGAAGAATATTACAGATACATTAAACATAATATTTTCCAATATCACGGAAAATAGAAGTGGATGAGAAAAATCATTCCTCTTCTCATTTCAGGAGACAGAAGAGGATTCTAGAAATCTGCAGTGGAAGAATAGCACTACTGCTGTTATTATCTATGACTACTAATTTAGTGATGTTACAGTCAAATAGCGTGGCTGCTTGTTTCTGACATTTTAAAGGGATTTTCAGGTATATCTTTCACTTTCTGGTATATGAGCACACAGACCTCATTTGTGCCATTAAGAGGCAAGGAAATTAATCTCAACTTTCAAAAAAACCCATAGTCTGTTTTTTCAAAGCAAGTTTTGAAACTTGCAGCACCCCTCAGAGAAAGCAGCAAGCAAAAGACAGCGGCATTTCAGTGTAGGTACAGATCTACAGGTACTAATTAATGAAGATACTATCAGAATTTTTAAACTCCCAGAGCCTTTCAGATAGAAAAAGCTAATATGCAATGTTGTTTGCATATGTTAAATGCTTAAGCATTATGCTCGAGGAAAAAGAGATCGTTAGTGATTCATGACCACTGAGATTACTGAGAGCCGCACGCAGAACTCTGAGGCACTCTGATCTTAATACTAAAATTACACAAATACAGTTTAAGCAAATCACTAATGTGCATTTTAAGCAAAGCCACTCTTGGAGCATGAAAATATGGCAGATTAACAGGATTCACAACTCATTTTGAAGCATCAGCAAAGTTAGTTATGACTCCATATTAAAAAAAAGAACTGGGAAGAACTGCAAAGCAATAATATACTGAAAGAAATCGATATCTGCATAGTCCCTGTTCAGGTGATCAGAAAATAGTGAAGGTATAGCACAGGTCTCACAAGAATGCTGGAATTACAAAGATGAGATAAAGAAGCCAGAAACAAAAAGAGTGAACACCCAGAGCATTGCAAACAAAATTATCTCTGGTGTAGAAGAAGCCTGTAGTTAGAATGCAAGGAGTCATAAAATGCCCCCAGATTATAACTGAGATGTCCAAGAAGATGAAAAACTGTTATATATATGCAGACATACATCCAGCTACCAAGAGAGTGAAAATTTGCTACAATTTTTTTACAATTCTTTTAGCAAACCTGGGGTGGACTTCTCAACCGACCTACAAACTCAATTACAATTTCACTTCAGAGCACTGTCCACCCTTGTGAAAACCAGCCAAAGTATAAAATACTGCTGCAGTCCACATTATAGCAACAACAATGAAATATTTCAATAAACACAAACATTATCTGATTTCAGCTGACAGAATCTGAGAGAAGACAGACCATTTTCTATTTGCTATCTTGCCACAGAGCAAGTCACTATTGAACACAAATAAATTGGTTATTCAGGTGCGAAGTAATTTTGTCTGGCTTTGACTCAATTCTTTTTAATCAAAATGGAATCAGAATTGATCCATTCCTGCAAAGAGATGTAATCATAACTAATTAGTGTTTATGATGAAACACTGCCTAGTCAAAGTATTTTCAGATGGTCCTGAAAAATGACTGCTGTGTATACATTCTGCCTTGTAAATACACCTTATTCTACTGGCAGTGGTAATAACTCAGAGAAAAGAAGCCGGAGGAAGGTCAAAGCCTGCTCTGGCAGGCAAGCTAATGACTGCCCCGACATCGGTCGCGTCAAGCTAGACACAACCAGACATTTCCTGAGCATGAACCAAACACCTTCCATTAGGCTTTATAACTCCTAGTGATAAGTACTGAATTTGAGCTAGTTCCCAAAAAGAGCAGCTTGCCTGTTTTCACATATTTTGATGGCACTGACTGATCTGTATCCTACAGTGATATCTGATGTAATGGTACCCATCATAATTGTATTGTAGCTATCCAAGTGGGGATGCATTGTGTGACATGACCCTGGAATGTGATGCACATGTCTTGGATATTGAATAAGGACAAGTATGAAACAAAAGGGAGGAGAGATGGCCATTCAGATGGACTTGTCAATACTGAACTACCAGGCCACTGAGCTATGACTGGTAATCAGCAGCAAGTTGGGAGCGTGATATGTGGTGTTGGCAAAGACCGTGATGCCTGATCAGAAGAGACTGAGCCCACTGCCAAAACCCTCCAAAATCTGCAGCTATTCCCTGAGTTTCAGAGGGCCATGCAGTTATGGGGTTACGTCTCCTATAAATGATCAGATGGTGTCCAGCTGGCCTTGCAAAGAACATCAGAGTTTTCCGCTCCAGAGGGGCAGGTTAGCGCCTTTCATGTTTCTTGTGCTACCTCTAGCTCTTCCTGGCACTCACGAATCCTAATGTGTTACAACAGCCTGCTTTGCAATACTGGCACACACAGGATTTCCCTTCAGATGGTGATAGAGCTGGAAGAAGCAGATTTGCTTATTTTCTCACAGAGAAGCACCCAGAAATAGGTCTGAAATCGGTTTGGAAACAGGCAATACTCTGTGTGGGAGTCTCTCTGTAGAGAAGAGTAGCATCAAGCAGTATTGTTGTTTAAATCAATTTACCTGCTTCAGTTTCTAGATAACAAATGATCCGGGGAAACAATCTTGAGATGCTGTACTAAAAAATGCCCTAAGAAAAAGGGGAAAAGGATATTTCAGCAGCAAACATGCAAGGAACTAGGCTTAATGGAAGACTAAATACAGGGAGACTTACCATTTAAAGAACTATCACATTCATGGGGTTGTTAACTGTAGGGAATGATGAAAGGCTAGGGGACTCCTAAGACATGGAAAATTTCCATTTTGAAGACTGTGATATAGAGAATTACTTAGAAATCCTGGCCCTTCACTCCTTCACACACCCTTCAAGGTCAAGTATTCCCTACGAGCCCCTCAAAACACAAGTTAGAGAACAGTGTTTTGATTGAAACAGCTGCTTTAGAAGGATGAGTTAAAAATTTAAAGAGTCTGAAAGCTTTTTGCAATTTGAAAAGGAGGGGATGAGCCTCTAAAGGTGGAGAAAACATGGATTAATATCCCATGATACTGATAAAACATGGATTCACCTTTCTTTCACCAGGGCTTTGTGGTCCTTTTAACTAAGATGCAGACATAATACAGATAAACACATCTCACAAAATCAAGATTATGCAAGACAGCAAGCTAAAGAAGATAAATAATTGGCTTTTCCCTTCAGACTCTTGCTTAACTGAAAGATGCAGCCTCTTTAAAGTCTGTGGTGCATATGAAATGAAAGTGGTAGGAATGACTGATACTAGAGCAACAAAGTCATCTCAAACTAGTAATTCACTCACTAGTAATTTAACAAAAATTATTGCCTCAATATGTTAAAGGCACTCAGCACTCCTAGGAATTTGCAATAGAGTGAATGGACAGTTTTCACTGCACCTTCTCACACTGAATTGCTTAAGTTTGAGGTGTCCAGTAAGATTAATGAGTTAGTCAGAAAAGTGAGAAAGGCTAAGGGAGATACCGAAAACAAAGTGACACAAAAACCTAGTGTTATACACCTCCTATTACCATCAAGTATCAGAACAGAGTGTCTAAAAAAATTCACATTACAAAAAAGTGTAGCTTTTTAAAAACAATTCACACATTTATATGTTTTTATTCTTATTTTGCTTGCTCTAACAATCTATTCCTCAGCATAAAGCTATGCATGTGGCACCTGACAAAGACAGCATTTTAATCATTAAGGTTGGAAAAGACCTCCAAGATCATCAAGTCCAAAAAACAATACAAGGTCTTCTGCATTATCCCAGAAGAAAGCTCAAATACAGCAGCAGATGTAGTAGTTTTTGCATAACTAGCAGTGAGTATCCTCATTCAAAAGTGTATATTATTCTGGTGTTTGCTTTCGGATGTAGAATTGGGATCCCTGTGTCAGTTGCCCGTGGAAGAAAGGAAGATGAGATTTTGGCCTACTGTGTCAATAGAGGCAGCTATTTGATAGAATACTGACAGTGCCCCTACAGACTCTGATACAGTACTTGAAAAAGAATAACTGATGTTATCAATCACTCCAGAATTTTCTAGACTGTGTGGCAAAGTATATACCAGAGATTTACAAGAAAAAGTTATTCTGAAGATAATAAAAGATATATCATTTAAGTTGGAAGAACTATCATTTCATAGGCCAAAGAGGAGAATATTTTAGTCACTTTGTTTCAATGAATGATGTTACGGGTTGTCTCTTTTTTGGCTACAAACTGAACTATCAAATAAATATCTCAAAAAGCCCCCTAAAAAATTATCCAGGCTGGTCTAGTAGCTATTGGATTTTTGGAAAAGCAGATATCGAAATAAAGCGTACATCAAAGCAGTACTTAAACCTCTGGATGACTGTCAAAATCAATTACTATATGCTAAGAACCTACTGATATTTTTATTTCTTCTGCAATCATATGCAATATTAAAAATCACTTAAATTATTCTATTGATTAAAGTATTTCCACAACTTCACTTTATCTGCAGGTCAGAAGCAAGCTGAGACAGAGAGGCAATGGGTAAGGCGAGATGCTTCACTGTGTTTTAGGCTTCTATATTTTCTTTCCGGTTCTAAGAAAAACAAGCAGATCCTAGCATACAAGGAGAAGTAAATTCCAAGAGAGGAATTTTCACATCAACATAATTATGTCTTACACAAATATATATTTTTTTCTTTCTAGAATATACGAAAGAAAGCATTCACAGACCAAATGTGCAAACAGTTGTCGAAAAGATCTCAGGACCTTCTCTAACTAATTGAGACACTGAGATGTGGTCTGACCAACCATATTGCCCTTAGTCACCTGTAAATGATAATCCCCTTCAATCCCTTGTTAGCCTATAAAACTTTTCAATCAACTTCCCTGAGAAACACCACACCAAGAGGACTTGGCTGGAAAGTCAATAGCACTGAGTGACCTTAAAATAGGAGCACATCAGCTGCTGGCCAGATTATTCCACTGGTAAGAGCCCAGCACCTGTTAGGGTTTGTTACGATCCACTGGCCACGTGCATGTTTCAATTAACCCTGCCTTTTTTCCTGCTGCCTCACGGGGATGATATCACACAATACTCAGCAATTTTTTCTCCAGCAGGGAGGGCATTTGATGGTCAATACACTGTGATATAAAGCAAAGGAAGATTTACTGGTACTACCAGATTAATTGCTTGGCTGACCTTCAGGATTTCTTTCAGATGATGCATAATTCCCCATCAAAAGTATAAAAAAAGTCAATATCATAAACTGTAGAAGTGACAACCTCATGGAATATAAATGGAATCTGTATTTTAGAAGGAAATATTGTGTAACCTAAAAACGATTGCTCTACCGCATCAGGTATCTAATTATGAAGACAGATAATGACAGTTAATGCTTAAAGTTTCTCATGTAAGATCAGGCACTCTTACCACACTTTTTTTCATTTAAACTATTATTTAAAGTAGTGTTTGCTATCATCCTACCAGCCAGTAACCATAGCCATACAGTTCAGTGTTTAAATATGATTGTTCAGTGCGAGGGAATTGAATCGTTTTGGTCACCGTCCCGGGCAACCTCAAGAGACAGGTCGGATGCCTTCCGGGTTAAAAGGGACAAGACAGTAGAACCTGCACGTTACATAAGGTTTGCTCAGTGACACAGCAATTGCAAAAGGATTAAGAGTGCATCGCTACCCTTTCGATGAGCCCTTTCAATGCCAGTGTAAACCTGATCTAAATCATCCTCATAACCTAGAGTCAGGCAGAGCTAAGGTCCCGAAACAATCTGGTAGTGGTAAACTGTGTTCCAGAACCCGGGCATTTGTGAGGAAGTGGAAGGATCTCTGTGCTGCGCTCCACTGTACCATAGAGATTCGCTCCTAAACCTGACAAGCCCTCAGAATTAAGTTGTCCTACTGCTATTCTTAATATTCCGCCTAGATGAAATTCAACTGCTAACAAAAGTCAAAGTCACATTCATCTTTAGAATAATCTATTTGAAGCTTATGTCCCAAGATTATTTGCCCTTAATTTGCAAAGCAAAATACTCTTTATTAGCAAAAGAATCTCTGAATCCCACAATACAAATTCAGAAATAAGTTTTGCAGCTATTCCTACAATTGAATAGATTAAACCTCAGTTAGATAAACCTGAAGATGACAGTGATAAGTAAATTGCTGATGTGAAGACAGTGAATTTAGAAAGCCTTTCTGTTAAGTGAGAGTACATGTAAGTACATCCATTTATCATAATTACTAACTTCTACTAGGGGAAAGGATGTTCTCTGAAGTTGAGAGAAGCTGTTTAAACTTTTTGGGGCAGAAGTATTTGAAACACAGATATATCAAAAACGATAGAAGTTAATGCTAACGGGGGCAAGAAAACTTTGCCTTTAAACTGAAAGCATAATTGTTAAGCGAACCTATCCTTAAGTTATGGTAAACTGTTTTATACTATGAAGGGGATGAAGTCATGTGCTGTCCTTGTATGCAGCTGCCATTAATAAAACAAAATACATTTTCTGCAAGCCAGCCATCACACATCATACATCACATTATCAATAAAATTTCTGCTTCATTTTCAGAAATATAAATCTTGTTCCAATAAAAGGAAGGATCATGGCAAGATGGGGAAAAGCCTATGCCTAAAACAATGGATGGCAACTTCCTCCTTATGAAGAGACTGCAAAAAACAACAATAAAAGCTATGAACTAAATTATTGGTTACTACTTGCAGCTGGGCTACTTGAAAAGCAGAGAAAGTCCGAGGTGACTTCTTAGTTGAAAACAACGTCATGGGTGTACATAATGAAGTCCATTTCATCTCTGGGTACCAACCCACATGGTGCTCATGTGACACTGACTGTTATCATATTTATGGAAATTGATATAGTATAGGGAAGAGTGCGATATGGCTCCTATAGTTAATACATATCAGATCTTCCTTCCATCACGCTCTCATGGTGTTGAGATGCTACTGTGCACTCCAGCTAATGTAAACGTTTAAATAACAAGGCACTTTCTTTTTCACTCCCGATGTACAAAGCCCAATATAGGAAAAAGCTCTATTATAGGAACATGTATCACAGATGTGATCTCTTCTGTTAGAGATGCTAAAAATGAAATTCTGGTTTAAAACTCGGTCTGTATTAACAAATTAACACGCTAAGCTCAGACATGGTATTATTCCTAACAAAGGCTATTAATTACAAAAATCTGAGGTTACTAAATACAATCAAAACATTTATTTGTAAAACAATTTAAAGAAAATAACAAACTGAAAAAGCGAGGCCAAACTTGTTTACACATTTCCAGAGAGACTACTCATTAAAATACTGGTTTGCTGCTTAAATGTTACTCTGATGAGTGTTTAGGAGAAACCCCACATCTAAAACCCCCTGTGCTTGTTAATTATTTCCACATAAAAAGTTATTTTATAATGCATAACTTCAAGTACTTTTAGGAAAGAGATTATGTTCAGCTTGGTTTTATATTAGCATGAGTATAGATGTTAAAAGCAATTAGCAAGAAGGCACTGAGACTTCCTGGGTAACACAAAGGTTTATTGTTTCAGAGATTAAGATTCTGCTCTTTTCTCTTTCCCTGACTTCTTTTGAAATGCTGAAACTCAGTTATTAACCTTTCAAACTTTCCACAAAGCTTCATTTCTTGAACAATTACATGTTCATTATATGTAAAGAAAATACATAACAATTAAACAGAGCTTTTCTCCTCAGGACTCCTCCACCTTTAAGTTCAAATTCTGATTCTGTTAATTTAAGGTGGGTGTTTTTTTGGAAATAACTTTAGTGGCACACAACTGGTGGATTTTTTCATGTGACTGACTTCAGCCTTCAGAATAAGTGAGAGTCCTTTTGAAACCAAAAAATGTGACATTTACCTGGGTGGTTAGGAACCCACGTTTTGGAGATGTAAGATTGAGTACTAGTCTTTGTCCTGGAATTTGACTTGTCATTACAGAGACATTACTTTGCTCTACACCCTTTTCTACTCCATGCTAATTAGAGTTTAAATCCTATTATAAAGTGAATAAGATAAATCCTACTGTAAAGATGAGTTTAATCTTGCCTTAAGACATCAATTTGACTATTCAGTACTCAGAAGTTTGTGAAATTTTCAGAAAAGCTCAAGAAAAAGGTGATTTTCAAGGACAAGCACAGTAGGATTTTAAAGAATTTAAAAACATGTGAGAACAGTTCAAGATCCAAATTTTTATCAGTTAGGGAATGAGAAGAAGGAAAAAATGGTCCTGGTACATGTTCATTGTTGATTTTCTTTACCTTCTTTCCCTATTAATACATCCCTTGAATCACTTCGCACTGTTTTCCAGGTGTGGTATTATTTAACCCGAGACCTATAGGTGCTGGAAAAGTTTGGACCTGTTGCTCAAAACCAAAAATGTTTTGCAAGAATACTGTTTTTGTCATTGCAGGAAATCTTGGAATTCAAAGGTGAATAAACCCTAAGTATAATTACAGGATCAGTATTTTCAGATTTAAAATTACTTTAATGATCAGATTTAATTGAAAGCAAAAAAGAGTCTGACTCAGAAAAATATGCATATTGTTTTTATTAACTGATCTATCCTGTGAAAAAATAACACACTGTATCCCAAACTACAACTTTAGGATTTGATGTCTCTTTTTTTCAAAGCAAGTATGCTTTATACAATGGGAGACAGATGTTTCCCTGTTTTTGTATAATTTAGTTTACTAATTTAGATCTCAGTTTATTATTCAGATGTTTGATGTTGTAACTGTGCTATATTTAACTATTGATCATTAAAAGAAAGGAAACAACGTAGTGTATTTTAACAACTACATTGTTAACAACTCGTTTTAACAAATACTTTTAACAAACAAGTTTGAAGATGTTAATGTATTTCTGACTTTGTATGTGACTACACTGAGACGGCTACAAGTAATTTAGAAATACATCCTGTTACATACAGTATAAACCATGGATTAAAAAAATTGAAAGGAAAATGGGTTAATACAAGATATAAAAAGAAAAACCCCACAAAACTTTTACAGTGAAACAGAAGGGGGTTCCGTTTCATGCTGTCTCCAAAATTTTACTGATTACATTTTTTATTCTATTTTTACTAGGAATCTGTCAAACAATCAAAGTAATCTGTTTTCTAATAATGTAGCCTACAACTAAATCTCCAAGACTTCAGTTGATGGAACACAGAACCATAGCTCGTGATTAATCTTGGTGGTTATGGGAAATATTTTTCAGAGGAGGGAAGAACCGATACTCCTCAAGACTCTTTTTCCATATTCAGTAATTAATCTTCCAAAGATACCCCACTCTCATCTTCCAACACTCTTCCTGAGGTTCTTTTCTGCAAGAGGATTGAGGAACATATTCTGGGTCCCTGCTCAAATTCCCCAATGGGCTCAGCCTCAGATTCTCCATAATAAATAAGACAACATCTTGGAATCGCTTCTAAAAAGGTTTTCAAAAGTTCATTACGTAAGTTATCATCTATCTCACATTACTCTAACCTCGTGATGCAAATGTCAGCATGCTAATGAATAGGTCATGTCCAACCTTTTCCTTCATCATATGGCTGGGCAAGAAGGGGCTTACACAATCAGTCACTGTAAATGTTTCTGCTACAGCTGAAGCAACCAGAAGACTAACGTGTCTATTTATAGTATTTCTAATTATGTGTGTATTAAATAGCAGTGGCACTTAATACGTGTTTTAGAATAACTTCCTTTTCCACTGACAGTTTTTTTTCCAAGCTGACTCCAATTATCTCAAGAAGCTGGGCTCGACATACTGACATACCGCTCACACATATGCTCAGGGCAGTCTCGGAATAGTAATGTCACTCTGCCTGGAGACTGGCAACTTTAGAAGAGATGTTCAGATACCGCCTCAGGTAACCTAGCGAAGTCACGAACACATGCAATGTAAATTCAGCATGATTATCTTTCTGCTCCTCTTTTTTCCTAGTTATCCCACTGTAGGAAACCTACAGTGCTTTGCTCACTATTACTACTTCTGTTAGCAGTCCTTCAATCTTTCAGAACACAATTTTGACATTCACTTATATGCTTCCATTCAGACTGTCAGAAAATTCTGTGGAATTCTGTGAATCGGTTCTTGATTTTTTAAACATCGTGTTACAGACTAATGTGAAAGATTTTTTGACATAAGCATTAAAATCCAGACTGAGTTTTGGTATGAGAGCAAGGAAATGTGGGAGCAAAAGCTGTTTCAAAATGGTGGTAGGAGGAGATTCAAAACAAAAATCTCCTTTGCAGAGGCAATATTTAAAAGGCTCAAATCACTTTTTATTTAAATTTATTATCAGAAATTACATAGCCAGAATAAACTAGTAATTGCACAAAGTGTGTCAAATTTTGTCATATTAAGTAACTATTATATCCATGGATTTAAATGGGGGTTTTAAAATACCACCGATTGACAATTGAAGATTTTATCCTCTGAATCCAATATTCCTTTTTACATATTTTTGAAAATCTTTCAATATCAGCAGTGGTACTGTTGTTGCCGTTTGACCTCTTCCAGAAAGAAATTATAGGAAGCTAATTTTGCTCTGAAAAACTGAGGACATAAAGAGAAGAAAGCAGAGAAAGAAGGTGTAACTTTCCACTTCATAGTCAGCAGCAGCAAAAATAATTTAGTTCATATTTAACTACTCGGTAGCTGTACCTTCAAACATTACGGTCACCTTGTTTAAACAGAGGATTCCTTTCATAGCACTGAAGTGGAAAAATGTGCATTTACATTTTGAACCCTAAGGAAGACTCTCAGTGTTTTCCTAAGGAAACACTTTTTGATGGCATCATTCTTCATGTTGTTTCATTATTTCAGATAGACTTGCTCCCACTGTGCAAAAGACTCCTCAGCATCTGGTAAAGTTATTTTCCTATTTTCGTGGAAACAGGCCAAGATGTGCAGTAACAGCTAGTAACTCTGTAATAATGAAGTAACTCTTTCCTGGAAAGTTAGAAGTTTAAAATTATTTTTAAATAAATATCTAAAAAACAATATTACGGTGTAGAAAACATAGTTCATTGCATTGCTCCCTTAAAAGAAAGTATTAGAAATGTGTGTACGGAAGGAAATATCATTATGCAGCATATCATTATTTGGTAGATAGAGAGTCATTCTACGTGCTTACCCCTGCTCTGCTAGTCCATATGGCTGCATCTGCACGGCGCCACAAGGAGAGGTCTGGGTCCATGATCATCTACAGGCCTGCCTCGCACCATTTCTTAGCATGAACAGCTGAGAAAACCTGGTGTTATTTCAGGGATCGCATTCAAAGCAGGGAAATCAGGTTCATGCCATCCCTTCATGCGGACCTTGGCTCACAACTCTAGGTGTGGATACGGCTGGCGTGCTGTGCCACGCCGTGCCCCGCTGCCTCTCTGGATTTCACAGAGGTGCCAGCCGCATTCTTGCGGGGTCCCTCCTACGAGGCCCCTGTTGTGGGGGTAAGCAGAACCCCTGGGCAGCCCGAAGCAAGGCTGCTTGTGGGGTTGCACCCATCCCTGCTGCTGAGCAAGGTCAGTGCAGCACGTGCTTGCTGACCACTCTAACAGCACTGTGGATGTGGTTTATACCAGCATGAACTGTAGACAAGATGCCAAGTAGATGTGATGGGAAATAAGCAGGGAAAGTGGGAATGTGGGAAAATCTTTTTACTTCTCATCATTATTGTCCACCAAAAGCTAATGGGAGAGAGAGGAACAAAAACCAGATCTCTGCTCCATGAGACCTCCCCCATTTCTCTCTCTTGTTTTTTTATCTCATTGAGGGCGGATTTGTTGATTTAGAAATATCTTTAGGACTACTGCAGATAAGCTGAGGCTAACAGACTACACTCAAGTATTTTGCTTGAACTCTAGACCTTACTCTGGCACATCTTCCTTTTATTGTATTACTGTCTCCTCTCTTACCATAAAAAGAATGAAAATGTACACTAACCATTTTAATTGGTTTACAGGGCTCATGATGACTTTGACAACTGATGTATGTTTGATAACTATATGGCACTCATTTATTAATGTTTTGGTCAACATTTCTCCACATTTCATTCCAGGAAATCCTTCTATTCAATCCAGTCTCCAGAGGTGGATGAGCTGGGTGTGGGTACAGCTTGCTGATATTACCAAGATTTTGCTTATGTTGCAAACTGATTATCTGGGAGAAAACTCTTCTAAGAGTACTAAAAATATCACTTACCTTGTGCTTTTTACCTGCTTGATATTCTTGCTTCTCTCTCTGCTTTGGTCTTTTTTCCCTTATCCTCTCTCTACATATACGCATAAATGTGCAAACACTACTACCTCCACTTGGAGCATTCTCTCATCTCATCTCATCTCATCTCATCTCATCTCATCTCATCTCATCTCATCTCATCTCATATCTCATCTCATCTCATCATCTCTCCTTCCTTCTGCCTTCAACAATCCAGTATTTTACTCCTGGAATCTTCTTTGACTTCACTCTGCCCGTGTCCTAAGCTTAGTACCTGCCTGGCACTGTCTCCCATGAAGGCCAGTGTCTCTCTCTCCCTCTGGGTGGGTACATGGAGGGGTGAAGAGCTGTCAGGATGCAAAAAGAGAGCCCTTGCACACCACACAGATTTTAGGCATAGCTGATGCAGTCCGGGCAGCAGAGCCAGCCCAGCATTCAGGTGGAAGAACATGGAGGGATCATTTCAGGGGATCATGGTGAGATTTTTTTTTTTGTAAAACCCATGACAAGGAACACTAGAAATGAAGGAAAAAGCTATCTATACACATATCCCAGTGTTTACAATGCTCAAATACACACTCTCTCTAGACTAGAATTCTTTTTCAGTGGTATGAAGACTTCAGGGCAAAGTAAGAGCTTGTAAAAATTTTCATCTTGAATTTAACATGGACAGTGTTTTACAAATCTCAAGCAACAGAAATAGTTGTTTTGTTTTGTTTGGGGATTTTTTCACCTATTTTCACTCACAGTTCTAGCCAGGAACAGAAAACATGATCAGAAAGGATGAAACAAATGAGGAAGTTTTAATTTTCCCATAGGTTATGGTGTATTTTTTCACCACAAAGGATTCTGATTTCTCTCCCACTACAGGAAATCACTGCTTTACAAACATTCACCATGGGACTGGTGGGAACATGGAGTACAGGGAACTATACTTCCATTTAAAAAGCAGACCCCTTTTTTGGACTGTACTGAGTAAGCAGTGTTCTGCTGACACAGCAAAACAAACTACCTAACCTCCTGCCACATTCTGCACTGACCAAAAATCTCTTCCAAGGCTCATGTCTGTGTAACTCTTAGAGGTGTGTTAAAAATACTGGGGGGTGGGATTGTTGTTGTTTTGGTTTTTTTTTTCAATAAAAATTTTTTGTAATTCATAAATGTTAAAAGCCCTTTGTGTTGCTGGACAGTTGCCAGATATGAAACCTTTAACCCTGCTGAAAATTTCATGTAGTGTTGTCTTGAGAGTAATTAAGAACCATAAGAATCATGCTTAACTGAGGGCAAAGAGAATTTTCTGTGAAGGCTGATATTTGCAAGTTTCATTTTCATCGACAAACTTTGAATTAAGGAATGGCAATCCAAGAGTTTAGTAAAAAGAAGTCATGAATCACTTAGTGATTAATACAGGTTGTCCTTGCATATTGCCTATCTGTTGCATCATCTTTCTGTGCCACAATTGTGACACTTTCATAAGAGAGGTTATATTACACCTTTTAAAGAAGACACCAAAGGCAGCACTGCTGAGTTTAGAGCTAAAAACCTACGAAGGATTACCAAGTCAGCAGCAACATACTGTCTGGATTCACATGAGAAAACTTATAGAGAAGTCTAAACATCAGTTTGGTTAGATATCTTTATGATTTCATACGGCTCCATCCTGCTGGGAATTCCCTCTCTAAAAGCCTCACATTCCTGTAGTATTGCAACAAATGAAGCCATCTTAAAATCACTAAGAATTAAAGTACTGCAGTACATTCATGACATGTTGATAGAGCAGTTTAAACTACAGCACATGTATTCTATCTAATAAATTTGAACTGATGAAGTAAAATCCATACAATCCAGCGTAAAGAAGTTCTGCAGGAACATGCAGTGACTTAACATATGCGCACATGTGTGCAGATCTAAGGATTTTCCTAAGTCCTTGCAGTAATCCATCATAAATGGAAGGAACAGAGATGTAGCAGAATGGACTGAAGAAAAAAGAATGCAAAACAGCAAGTAAAAATGGTTTTGTGGGGCAGATGCAATGGACAACTTAGATCCCTAGCATACACCTAGGATTTAGACATTGATTATGTATTTAAATCTGATTCTCAAACCCAGATGCCCTTCACTCTTCATTCTTTCCCTTAGAGTCCTCTGCATTCTTCTAAGGATGATGAGAATTTTCCAAGTCATAATGAACTGGATAATTGGATGCCTAGATCAATGTCAGGATCCAGAAGACATAGATTTCTGCTAAAATACGTGAGGTGACCAGTCTAATTAGTATTCTCAAATCATTCATGAAACTCTCCTGGAGCACTGAGGTCTCTACAAGTGTGGTAGCAAAGCTGCATTCTGCTCAGAGAGGGGACCTGCAGGGGAGCTCCTGCCTGTACTCTCTCTCCACATTATACCCTAAAGGTCAGTAGACTTAAATATTGCCTTCTATTCAGGACCACACTAACTACCACCTGAGACCACTGTCGTGTTTTGCCAAATAATTCTTCTATGTGAAACACAAGAGTGATGCTCAGAACAGACCTTAGAGACCATGAGTTTTTGCTCTTAGACAAACACAAGTAGTAAACTACAAAAGACTCCTGATTCCTCATAGATTTTCTTCTTGACTCAATGGTTCTTGAAATTTTTCCTGCACACTTTCAATAAATGCAATGAAAAATATTCTGCTTCACTTCTCTCTAGTCTCTGAATTAAATTTTATTACAGGCGGTGAAAGTAACTGATAGAAAAGCCTTTAAGCAGAGCAAACCGCTGACCAAAGCCTTGTTCTTCCTATACAAATGCTCTAAGCAGTAACCTATACTACAAAAGATGAGAATCACCAGCTGTGCTTCTGGCCATATCTTAAAAAAATAGCCAAGTCCCGTCCAGGTGTTTTTTAAAACAAGAGTTTAGAGTTGTGCCCTGAGAATTGCATCTCCACAGAATAAGGAGATCTTTCTGGAAGCCCAGAGCAGATTATGTCTGGGCTCCAGAAAGGGGAAACATTCAGAAAGCTGTCTACTCCCAGCAGTTCCTTTTCTAGCATTCCTACCACCTTGTTAGTTTCAGGCAGCGGCCTGTTGATTTTCGGCAATCACATTCTTAAGCTATTGCAGGTTTTGAATTTTGTTTTGGTGCACTCCATTGCCAGAAACACCGCAGAGGGAGACATGAGGCCAATTCAGTGCTCTGAATTCACCAAGAGAAATGGACTGAAAAACGATAACATAACAGATGGATCTAACTTTGGCCAGTGCAGTTTCTGTATTCACCAGAGAAGCTGCTTAAAGCATGGGAGGGCCCACCTCCAGATGGTGAAGAACCTTCATGTTCTCTAGATTCATTAGTCATTTCCTGTAATTACTGCATTGAACTACCTTCTTCAAGCCAAAGAAGTTCTATCGTTGAGGCAAACAAAAGTAACTGCACGATATAGCAAACTTTTGCTATCTGAATTTTGATTAAGAACAATATGTTTCACCCCAGTTTAAAAGTCTTTCCAATACTAATTCTAGGGGGAAAATGTTTTTTCCCAATCTTGTAAAACTAGTGAGAAAAGAAAATTAAGAATCTGACGGCATATATATGATTTATGTTGTCTTTAAGAAAATATCTTGAGTAGAGTTTCTAAAATGTCTCCGCTTAGCAGTAGCAGTACAAATTTGCTTCTGTTACTGATTTATTCACAGGAAATGGCTTTAAAGCATAGCAACACACCACAGATAGGATAATTAGGTACCGTATTTTGGGCTCTCACAGTAGGTTTTCCTCTAATATACCAAAGGAAGAATATTTTTTTAAAAAATTTAGAAAACTTCTACATCTCTTAACATCCGGAATAATAAACTGTCTTGCTACCTTTGCACAATCTGTAACTCCCCAGTATCTGCAGGAAATCCACAAGAAAAACCTCACTTACGCACATATTCACCACAGCAAAATCACATGGTCGGCAAGGTGAAAATAACAACTGAAGCCTGATGCAGCTGGAATATATTTGAAATATAAAAAGACAAAACAACCTACTCCTCAGCATTATTTTGTCTAGAAGAACTTATATTTTATTGCATTTTATTATAAATATATAATCTATATACACAAATATACCATTAAAATAAACAATTATAAAAAGCCCCAAAATTTTACAACTGTTTTAATGTGAATTTTGAAAATCATCGCAATGTAAAATGTGTATGTTCTGGAAGGACTCAAATGTAATTTAGTCATTCTGTGATACTATAATCCTTTATGTCAATAGAAACCTTCTGTGCTTGTTCAAACTTGTCTACTCTCGAACTGCTTGAAATCGATGTTTGACCTTCTGGGTTTAAAATCTACACATATATTAATTTATATCCGTAACTGCACATTTTATAAAAGCATGGCTAGATAGCTATTAAGAAAATAAATTACGCCCTATTTTAATTTAATGCATACCTTATCAGGTGATACCTTTAGACAAATATTCCTAGTCATACAAGAAAGTTTTACATTACGTTCCGTTTGTTGAGTGCCACTCTACAATACCGCTGTCTTTACAACATAAAATACTTCTGTCAGGGCTTCATAGCCAACATATGTACAGAAAGCATGTCCTTAACTTCAGAAACATAAATTTCAGGCACGTTAGCTCTTAATTTCGAACAAAAGACTAGGGAGGGGCGAACCACTGCTGTCCAAACAAAAGCCAAATAGGAATGTTTTCTGGGGTTTGAAAAGGTTACACTAAATTTGCTTGTTTGTTTTCTTTCAGTTTTATGCACTGTGGCACTTCCTAGATTCAGGCAGAAGCTCAAATACAGTGCTAAGAGAAGAGCTCTTCCTCTGCTACTGTATTTCTGCTCTGATGAGAAACAGGAAATACCAGCAGTCTCATGAGAGTTCCTGTTCTCTGCAGATCCCCAGCTCAAATGGGTATCATTACACAAACCCATCTGAGCCTGAAAACTTTTTGAAATTGTGGGACACAAAAAATCCTAGCAGGATTCAGTAGCTTTATCATTTGAAGACCCTCATAAATACGTAGTGAAACAATAGTGTTTAACTGACATGGTCACGACAAGCCTTAACTATTAATAAACGTTGAATGGAAATATTTCCCAGTCTATATACAGATATTTAAAATATGCTTTAACGAATAAATAAAAATAAACATTTTAAAACAGGGGTTCATGTCTTTACTTTGCAATAGGTTCCAGGAACTAGATTTCTCACAAGTGTCTTTTGATACCTTTTCTGACAAGCAGAATCTTTCAAACTTTACCATCAGTATATGAAACCTTGGCCTCTGTGAACTGCAGTTTTCAAATCCTTGATTAAAAGTTTCAAAACTCAAAAGGTATTCAACTTCAATTAACAACGAGAGAATTCATGAGCAGAGTGGCTACGCTGGTGCCAAAAGTAATGCTGGCAACAGCCAACAGCAGTTGCTTAGAGTATAAAAAAGACAAACAGAGTGATCCTTTCTCTAGAAAGGATTTTGGCAATCTAGTAAGGGACCTTCTGAGACAGAAGGCGTATTTGGGTCATTATGTTTACTGGCAATATGAATCTTAAATTTCATTTTGAAAACAATCATATTTTTGGCCTCAGGATCTTGAGGCGACGAATCCAACAACTTAACTATGCATTGTGTGAAAGAGTGCTTCCTTTGTTTTGCTTTCAGAGTTCCTGTGTTACAAAGTGCATAATGATTCCTTACGTGCCTTCTCCGTGATTTTATTATGCTTTTTCCTCTCAACTCACCTCTGATCTTTTTCCACACCAGAGGGATCTCTCCTAATCTATTAACTCTCTGTGTTCCATACTCCTCACCATGCTTCATACTCCTTACTTTTGTACTTTATATCCTAATATCGACTTTCTGAAATGAGGTAGCCATGACTGCAAGTAATGTTCAAGATGTGAGCATATCCTGGATTTATTTAGTGGTGTAATGACTCTGTTTATTTTATTCTTCACTGCTTTCCTCCTTCTTTTCTTGGCTTTGGCTAGCAATGTGTGAGCTGATGTTTTCAGAGGCCTGCCCAAGGAGTCCAAGATGTCTTTCCTTCAAAGTATGCTCACTTACAATTGATTGCTTGGCAACCATAATTGAGGTTTCCCCCCACCCTTGTACATTACCAATACTAAGACTCACAAGTAATCTTTTTGCCCACTGCTAAGGATCACAAAGTCTTCTGGCAACTACCCCTAGTTCTGGCTATCCTGAACAATTTTTGATTATCGGAAAATTTCTTCATATCCTTGTTCCTCCACTCTTTTAAATCTCCTCATGAATAGCTGGACGGTTGTCCAGCACATACTCTTGTGAGACTCCAATGGAAATCTCCCAACACCATGAAAACTTACTCATATTTTGACCACTATCCTTGAAAGGATCTATTTTTATTTTCTGCTGCAGAAGTTTTGCCTTTTCACAAACCATTGTGAAGGACTTTGTGAATACCTTTTTTTTTAAAATACGAGTACGCTTGACTCACTAGACCACCATCATCCACGTGCTGTTGACTCTTTCTAAGAAGCTCAATACATGAGCAGGAGTGGCTTCCCTCTGCAAAAGGGTTCTTGTGTTGGGTATTAGTTCTATTCATTACTATAATTTATAAAATTTTGCTGGTAATACTGGTAATGAAGACAGAGTCTGTAAGTTGCCAGAGCACTCAAGGACTTCTAAAGTGTGCTATCCCATTTTCCTCCTCAGACAGAGTAACTGCTAGAAGTGGCATGTTACGCACAGTTCTTAGTTCACTGTTTTAATATCTGAGCTCTTTTAAAACTCCAGGGTGGCTCTGGTAAGTTGATTATTCTTGCCCATAATTAAAAAAAACAAAACAAAACAAACTTAATTTCTTTTAAATACAGTGATAGACTGGCATAAAAAAAAAAATCAAACCCCAACAAAACAACCCCACAGGTTTCCTACCTATGTAATCCTATAGATATCTTTACTATTTTCCTACAGAGCTGCATCTTCCTGTGGCTTCTTGATGGCACCCACACTAGGAACTGGATTTGGTATGGATAGCTTAGTAAAACCATTTTCTATGACTGTAAAATATGAAGATGAAAACTCTCACAAATGCACCTAGACTAGGTCTTAAGAGAATGATGTATCCTTAAGAAAAAGACTAAGCTAGGCTTAGTCACTGACAAAAGAAGGTAGCACAGGCTGTGGGGAGCTGCAGTGAAGCAGCAAGTACAGGCAAAACTTCTGTCCTGTCCTCATCCCGCTGAAAGAACCACTCAAGACAGACAGCCCTACCAGATCAATACATTTTTAAAGGAAGCTCCTTAAAATTCTGAAGAGCTTTGTAATTGTGGCTGATGTTCAAATAATTTGATACAAAGATTTTCAGTCATAAAGAGGTTTTGGAGGAAGAACACAGAACATAGGAACCTCCTTACCAAATCAGAAAAGGTGGTCAGAGTAGAGGCTGTGATTACTATTCTGTTTGCAGTAGCACTCAGCCGATCTGCTGCAGATTCAGAATAAAAGGTTATAGAAAAGTGCAAAAATGAAATCTCTTCTGAACTTTCTAAATCTTATTTAGAAGGTTTTTTTGTACTCTTAGTTTATACTATCTTGAATCCTCATTAATCCTAGACTATTCTGCCTTGTGCAAATCCATTCTACATAGTAAATTTCAATTCTGTTATTATTTTTTAATTTATTTTAAATGTACTACCTTAAAATGCCATTAATATACCCTGGGGGGTTTATATTCTGAGAAAAGATAAACAAATATGTAACTATCTCACGTGTCACTTTTATCTAAAATGTCTTAAATCTAATGAGTTTACACGCTAAATTTCAATCAATCATTAAGCATTTAATATAATTTTAATTTCACTGCATCTAGCTTTTAGCTTGGTTTTTTAGAACAAGACATGTTCATACAAGATGTTCTATGACAATTTGTATTCCCCAGAAATACTAATGAGTATGAGTTAGCATAGATTACAAAAAAGCCTCTGAACACGTCTGCCCCAGGGTTTTAATGGTCCACTGTTTCAGATATTTTTGACCAGATTTAGGAAAACAAAGAATCTGGATGACTGCTTCCAAATTAGACTTTGGAAATGTGCCGCTCTCTCTAAGTTTCTACGCAGCACCTTTCCCTATCCTGTGCTCTCCTACTGGTCCATTTCCTCCATTTTTCTCCTGTTCACGTTCCCATTTGACATTGTTTCCACTTCACGAGCATGCAGAATTTCACAATGTATTTTTTTCTGTCACTTTATACAAGTCCTGCACAAAAATACAACTCTAAAGACCTTTTTATAACACTGCTACAGACTGTCATTTTAACAGCATCGTTTGTCATCTGAATAATGTCCCTGGTGCAAGACGGCATTAGTGTATATCCCAGCCTAAAACAAATCCTGTCAGGCAGCCCTGATAAGGTCCTTTCAGCTGCAGACTGTTCAGACTGCATTAGACACAGTCACATTAGGTCTGCATACTGTCAATATTCCCCTGATCCCTGCAGGCTGTGGAACTGCAGCCTGGCTTCCCCTGCCTGCTCTGGAATATTTCCTGTACTTAGTTTTTCTGTATGTTCCCCAGGCCAGACTTCCAGGCAAGGGCTGACAGTGTACATGTCTTCCCTTCAGCCACTGGGGACTCTGCTGTTGGGATTCATCCTTCAAGAACATGTGAGGCTGAGCCATTATGTGCATGCGCTTCCTTGTTGTAGATGGTTTTTAGATTAATTTTGGGCATTTTTTCAGGTGAGATCATAGGACTCTTGGGAGACAAGAAATCCAGTCCAAATCCATCCTTAATACTGCCAAAAGTTTCTCCTCCATATCATGGGATCTGCCTTCCATGCAGCATACTTTCCTCTTTCCTGGCTGGCTCCACAAAGAGTCCCTATTATAATGAAAATATTATCTCTGTTTTTCTGCCTTTCCTACGCTTCCTGCCTGAGAGCTTCCCTGGATAAGTCAACACAGGGTGTGACAGGCTTCTGCAATTGTGGCCCTGAGCACGGCACCCTCTGCAGCCCATCCACCTACTTGCACAGCTGCTTCCAGGTGGCCTCTTGGCTGGGCCAGTTCAGGCAGGGAGTAGCTGACATCCTGCTGTACCTCCACTTGGAGGTGAGTTGTCCCTAATGGCCAAACATGCTGCACTGAGGGCAACTGCCAAAAGACAGACGAGACAAAACTTTTTAGCTGCCCCTCCACCCATGCACTGGAGCTTGCCAGCAGTTCGGTTTTTAAGACTCTGCATTAGGCTGTCATTTCTTTGTCTTCCTGTCTGGGGGATTTCCACATTCAAACCACTGTCCCCAGCAGAGCTTCTGGAGAAGACTGACTTCATGAGGGATGTGGCTACCTCATTGTTGTAAGTCAGGACAATTCAAGCTTTTTCATCACTGTAGGCAAAACTGAACATAGAGGAAGCAGAGTAACCGCCCTCGGCTCCGTACCCCATCCTGTCACCACTCTCTGAGTCCACTGCCAACACAACTTCTCCTTTAGCTGCAAGAGGTGGAGACAAGGACCATGCAGAACTGGGCTGAGCACACACATTGCAGGGCTACCAGCACCCATTGATGTGGATTTTGCTTGGGCTGCTCGGTGAGAGCCCTGTCTATGAGAACTGCTCTGCTGCTGTTATTGCCACGTTGAAGTAACATGGTTACAGAGTTGAACTGCGACAACTGCAGCTCAGGATGAGACTCCCTCTGCCCTTTCTTTAAGGACATGATTTGGCCACTCCTCTTAGTCTCTGCAGACACCAACTCTGGTTTGATCATGCTTATACCCAGCCACAGTTTCAATGCCCTCCCATCTGCATCTGAGGGACTGAAGCTCGATGATCCTGCACTGTCTCCGTCTGACAAAGGAGCCTGACAGCACTCACTGAGTCCACACACATGAAAACATTCTTGATTCACAAGAAGCAGTTCCCCTCAAATTGCAAGAGCACTTCTTACAACAGATGAAATGTAAAATCCAGAGCTAAAAGCAACAACACAGTGAGGATAATGTTACTATTTTCTTCAATAAATAGATGGTGCTATACTGTGTATTACTAATACCCCAATGAACTGAGCAGTAAGCAAAATATGTGCTTAGGTAGAAAACAATGGATTTTGGAACATAAATACATAATCTGTAAACCTGAATTTTAGTCCCAGGAACCCTTTCCCAAAGCTGAACAGAGCTAATCACAGCGGCTTCAAGTTTTAGTTTCTTGTAATTTTTTTTTGTTGGGGATCTTTTTTAAATTGATAATAAAACCATAAATGTTGGATGGCAAAGAAAAAAATACCAGTCTCAGTCTACAGACTCTCTCAAGACTCCACATTTTTGCCTCTAAAGATACCTATTTATCACCATCTTCTGTATTACATTGTGATCAAGGCACAATAATGACAGAAGACAAAAAAATGCAGGCACTATTATCTGTAATCTATTTAGTGGATACAAGTCATAAGAAAAAAGACATATGAATGGCTGTTTCCTTATCTTTTGTGTATCAACCCACTTTCTGTCAGAAGGCTAAATTTTGTGGGAAGGAATTAAAAGCAATTTTGCAAAAGGTCATAATTGCAACAACAGCTAGCATTTCCTAACTAACCTTGGGAACTCTTCAGTAAATTGTAATATCCAGTAGACGACATCTCTCTATTAATAGATACAAAAAATGTCCTGCTTCTTCCTAACATGTGTGTGCCACATATGGAAGCAATTTCCTGTTACAGTATTATCTGGACCATGAAAAAGAAGACATTCACTTCCAGGAGGCCTGACTGACAACTTTTCTTGTATTTTCCAGCAGGCTTGGATACATGATACAGAAGCTCTGAGTAACAGACCTTTTACATCCGATTTATTATCCCTTTAATAGGAACAGATCTGTAGACTGATGAGACACATTAGCACGGTCATATATGCATTTCCCTAGCAGGAGACAAGCATTATTTTCCACTGCAACTTTTATGTTAACAGGCATCATTTTCCTTAGTGAAAAGAATTTTTGGTAATGAATGCTAGCTGTTTCATATGTGTACAGTCCTTAAGTTTTGTAAATACAATTATTCTAGTTTGCAAACAAAGGCTAATCAGTTAAACTGATGTCATTTAAAACAAGAGTGTCAGTCAGAAATAGATTGGGGAATTCTGATATGTCTCATGCTGCTATGACTTTAAATACTGTCAGCCTTTAGGATCAGGTTGTGTTTTCTGTTTTGTTTGTCCCATACTCTTTAAGAGAAACCAAAACTTGGAGATGAATAAAATAAAGTAAGTTCAGAGTATTGCACCTTCATTAAAAAATGTGTAGAATAAAACCACAGCTTTCCAGGAGGGAATTTACTTAGTAAAAGTCACAAAATGGTTGAAAATAGTGTTATAATCACATTTAATAATGATTTAATAATTTTATAAAAACACACATCAGAATAAACAGTAATTATTCTGGGAAAAGCAGAGGTGGATAGTTCTGACCACGTTCCCCTGCACTCCTGCTGGCTTGGCTGTGTCTGCCAGGTGAAGGGGTTGCAAAGCTGCAGCTGCAGAGCCTGGCTGCAGATGCATTTACACGAACAGACCTGTACATGGGCTGGAAGACCCTACTTGCCTGGATGGAGGAGGAAAGCAGGACAAGGTGCCTCATGGAACAAAGCACTTCTTCTACTCAAAGCTGCACTCACACATACACGTAGCTGCAGTAAATACAGTAGCAAAGCATGCCTGGTGTAAATCCAGATGAGATGATGCTTGTGCTTAGGAGTGAGAAGTAAATAGCAACAATAAAGCGTCAAATATAACCTTAAAAGCAGGATACAGTTTGGAAAGAAAGAAACTGAGAGAGATATTTCTAACTGTAAAGAACGTGATTTTACGCACTCAGTCACCAAATAGGAAAGAGGTGAAGAAAAACTTGCAGGACTTAAATAAATCACTATGGTCTCTTCTGTGAGTATTCTTATGAATTACCAAATGGCATATAAATGGGAAAAGATGTCATTGGGGTGCTTTTAAAAATCACCAGACATGCTAAGTCTAGGACACACAGTCTGCCTATAAACTAATTACAAGCAGGCTGCATCACATTCTTTCTCATAAACTTGCACATTACAGAGCCAAATTTAGATTAATTGTGAAGCTGGAGACAAATGCAAAAGGATTTCAGTTGCTGAGAAATGTTTCGTTTTACTAAAAAAAAAGAACTCAGAAGAAACAGAAGGAAAAAAGAGAGGAGAGGAGAGGAGAGGAGAGGAGAG
>VZTA01012010.1:36048-67205 GCA_013398855.1 Mohoua ochrocephala
AAGAGAAGAGAAGAGAAGAGAAGAGAAGAGAAGAGAAGAGAAGAGAAGAGAAGAGAAGAGAAGAGAAGAGAAGAGAGAAAAAAGAAGCATCTCCGGAGGTTTACTCCTAGCTTAGTTTCTGGTTTGTGTCAACTTGTTTATATCAGCTGCTGATTTGCGTCACTGGCTTGGCTTTGTGGTTGTATCTGGGGCCTGATGGACACCCTGGTGCATTAAGAAATTCACCACAACAGTACAGCATGTTAAGATCAGATAGCACAGCCTAATGTTGTTTTCTTAAGCACACACACCACACATAACCGTACTAAAGAAGTTACTGCAGGCAGCTAAGAGAGGTGAACTATAGGTTTGATGCAAATCAGCTTTAAATTCAGATAATAGGAAAATGCCCATGCAGCACTACTAAAATATGTAGTGCATACTACATATTTTTAAGGCTGCCACAAGTTGTACACATATTTTTTTAAAGGGTTTGTATTTCTAGGAATCAAAATACCTTATATGTCTTCATTTCCTCTAAGTTTTTAGTAGAGGCATCTTGAGCCACTGCATATTTACTGTGTTGTGCAGGGAAATTTTTTGAGATGTAAAACATTGTTTTAGCTGTGGCTTTAATTAGCTCATCAGAAATTTTAAAAAGAAATCCTGAATATTTCATCTTGAACATCTGCCCATTTGCAATATTGACCACAACGTAACTTAGATGCTCTGCCTAAACCACACATATTTTAAAATACATTTACAGTACATAGGGAGCCCATACAGAAGTCAAAGTTACACTTTTAGCTTCGTGCCCATGATTAGATGGCACATGTTCACACATACAGAACTGCCTAATTAAAATGCCTATCTAACTGAACACTGCAGAAATTATGCCTTTCTGCTATTCCAGATGCATGTAGTTGAAAACACTAACCAGGGACTACTGCAACTCTGAGAGCAGACTTCAACAAAGCTTTTACTTCAGCTGAGGTTCTGCTTCACATTTTCTGTTCAAGCTTCCAGAAAAAGCCTTACGAGTCTTTCTATTTTTGTGATAGTTCACAGAAGGTCTAGTGAATAAACAAAGAGAATACACCTTAACAGACATATTTCATAAGAGAAAACAGAATGTTTTCAAACCGTGTTTGCTTCATGTGAGCTTCCTATAAGAAACATTAAAAGCACCTCCAAGAGCCTCAAAATATTCCACAAGCATGTTCCTGAAATAAAACATGGGTTTTCTGTTTAAAAATGACAAATTTGATCCAATTTATGTTAAGATATTAAAATTACTTCCAGTACAAATACTACAGTTAAAATCTTTTGACCAATATGTTTTACTTCTCTTTTTCTTTCTGAAGATTTAAAAATACTTGGCTTTTGCCCAATTTGAAATGAAGTCAGATTTTGAAATCTTGAATTCTTGAGTGAAGCAGAATGACTATCCCCTAGGTTGTGCTGATAATATACCATATTTTAGATTGAGGAGCTGCCATTCTAGAGAATACACAATGAATTCAGGAAGACCCACCAAAGCAAAAAAACTTGCGAAGAACAATAACCCAATTTTTAAACAACGGGTCCAGGAACAAGCCAGGGAAAAGCACATCCTAGTCTGTATAGTCTAGAGCTATTTTTCAGAAGTGTTTGGTTCATTACAGCAGAATGTGATAACAGAAATGGTGCTGCTGACTGCACAGAAAATGGAAGTGAATATCACGAGAGATGCTACAGGGGCTCTACACTTCGCAAAATATTCTACAACGCAGGAGTAACTCCTTGAGTAGTGAGTATAATTTCCTGGAGGGATGTGCAGTATTGCCCCTATGAAGTGAAAAAGCTGACTTCCCTATCTGTCCAAGCACACAATGCCCATTCTCATCCTGAGGAACTTCCCCCTTCTCCCCCTGTCCTGTGTGATAACACAAAGCACCATATTGCATCCTGACTGACAAGGTATTCACCTACAGTCATCACTTTCAGTAGATACGTTTTTCAAGAGGAGCTGGAACATATGGTGTCAGAGAGAAATTTATCACTTGGCAGCTTGGTTTGCTGTGTTTGACCTGCATTTTGAAATAAATAGCAGACTCTGTACAGAATTGTTATGATTTACTCTTGCAGAAGTATAATAAAACAGCAAATACTAGAGACATTTTTCATTGGGTCTTTATTAGTAATCTCTGTTAAAACGTAGCTGAGAGTAGCAAAGGAGTTTTGATTTAATTCAACAGATCTTATAAGTATTTCCTCATTTTTCTCTATATCAGCACTCCTCTGTTCTGGAACTGGGAGCTTCCAGCAACATTGTGAAGTGTTAACAGTGCTGGTGGAATCCGCCACACCAGCTGGAAGAGGCACACTGGGGATCTGGTGAGTAGGAATGAGCCAGAAATTTAGCCGGAATAGGTCTGTGGTTTCAGGGCTGTGCCACAGACTTTGGGCTTTAAGGAATTCTGGTCCTGCTGGCTCCAGCATAGGAGGGAAGAACAATGAGGAAAAATAAGGAGCAATTTGGCCATGGTTTGGTGTATGAAGACTGTGCTGAAGATAGCAGAACTCCCTGGATGCTCAACTCCAGCACAGGGAGGATGGGAAGAAGAACACAAAAGGGACGAGCAGTGGTCTCCAGTGGATTTGTGCACCAAAGAGCACCCTCACCTCATCCACACGGGAGCTACTTCCTTTGGGGGCCACTCTGCTCTCCACCACTACAATAAGTCAGGAGTTGTGCCTTCCCCATGTTCTCAGGTCTCTTTTGATTCAGCCATCCCAGAGAGTTCTCGTGGTTCCCAAATTCCATCCTTTCAGGCCTCCTTAAAAACAGCAGAAGGGCCCCAAAGTATGCCACTAAGAAAGTCAGAGAAATTTGGAAAGGAGGTTTTGCAAAAATATTTACTGTGTGAACACCCTTCTGCTGGTCTTCATAGGAACTGAACTAAGTGGCCAAGGGGGAAATCTGAAACCAAAGCTTCTAACTGAACCCACAATTAAACAGAAAATCAACATGCCCTGCCTGTAATGACAACTGGAAAACTTTGTGAAAAGCACAAGCCTTCAGTGTCTTTGTACAATAATTTACAATATTGTAATTTACAAGCTTTACAATAATTTTTTCCAATTTGTTTAAGTGTGTACTAATTGAATAAGAGACCCAGAAAGATGTGCACTCTCTGGAGCTCTGCCGACAGCTCAGACTAATTCTGTTTAGTACAGAGGTTTGACTAACTGCTTATTGTCAATTCTGGCTGTTAGTCACTTACTTTGATGTATCAAAGTTGGGAAATAAGAAGTTAAGTCAGTCCTTTAGTCCAACAATCCTCTGTAGCTGAGAGCATAGGAAAATTAAAATTTGGCTGTAATACTTACATTTTATTTCTTCAGACATTTCAGCACGGGGATATAATTAGTGTAAGGAAAAGGTGTATATGTTTTCCTTTTTTTTTTAATAGACAAGTAACAACTTTTGAAATAAGTGACTGTAAATTGCGGCGTACGTAATGTTGTTTGAGTCTTATCACTTAGTTTTTCACACTCCTAATTTTATGTAACTGACATGGTAAGAAGGGGTGAGGCAGAGTTAGTACAGTTATATAATGTGATAGAGAAACTGCTGTGGAGGTTTACTATGACTGAGATAGCTACAGCAATGTAGGGGAAAGTCATTCTTGGCCCAAGAAAGTCACTGCTTGTCACCAGTGAAAGCTGCTCTGACGGCAGGTGAAAGCCCACTCCCGTGGTTGCAGGTGCATGGACTGTCCATAAAAAGGAATATTGGATAATGTTCAGAAGAGACTCCTGAGAATAACACTACAAAGAGAATCAGATAACCTCAAAAAGAACTAACAAAATTTTCACCCAAAACAATGAATGTCCCAGATTTAACTGTCCAGATTTAAAAAGGCGGAGAAGAGTAAAAAAGATGGAGTATCTTCTCCTTCATTCCAAAGAGTTGAAAGTGGGGAAGAGCTTGTGGACATGCCGTATCAAACAAAAAATTCTCCCCTGGGAAATGTCTAGCCTTATGTACAGGGGCAGTATGAATGTAGATGAGCGAGTGAGAATATGAAGGGAAATACAGCTTTGCTAAACAGCCTGTCAAAGACTTGGCATCCTTTGGGGTATTTGTCCAAAATTTCATGTTTTTAAGCTGTTGTAAATCAGAGAGAATATTTTTGTGAGAAATATGTAAACAGGTCAGCACGACACTCATCAGATGACCGGACAACTCATTTTAAGTGTCAAATGCTGTAATGCAGTTATCGCTCAACTTCCATATTTAACTGGTGCCAGTATCGCTGAATAAAAACAAAATTTAATATGTTACAATATGCAGCTACTGGCTTGGTGACCACTTCAGGCCAAAGATTCAATATGCTTTCTCCTTACAGTTTAACAGAACACAGGTCTGTGGTTCAGAAAATCCTGTGCCAAGTGATCTTCAGTTCCTTCAGCCTCTCTGCAAAGCAAGTGCTTCAGCCTCCTGACCACCTGGGTTGCCTTCTGCTGCACTTGCTCAAGTTTATTAATGTCTCTCCTAAACCAGAGGGGCCTGAAAATGGACATAGCATTCCAGATTTCATTCCATGACTAGAGATCTCACGAGTACTGAGCAAAGAAGGCTAGTTACTTCTCTTGATCCTGTTAGCATAGCTCAGGAAGCCGTTGTTATTCTGTTCTGCCAGGGCATGCTGCTGGCTCACGCGCAGCTTGCTGTCTGACAAAACTCCCGTGGCCTTTTTTGCAGAGCCCTTTCACCATCTCTGTCTAGTAGTTCCTACTGTCCAAAGCAGGTCTTATGCTCATAAAATCCAAATTCCTGTCAATGACATCAGCTGTGCAACCAGACACTGACCCACGGAATCCATCTGCTCTTCTCCAAGCCCTTCCACTGCACTCAACATAACACCACCCAAGTCTCCATAACTTGGGCCCTCATTCCCACAGCTGTCCAGTCACTCCTGATAAGTTCAAGGTTGCTGCTCCAGATGTATTAATGCTGCCAATGTACTTGAGCAGCAAGAGAAAGAGCACACGAGTTGGACAAGCCTTGGCAGTTTCTTTGCAGCATGCGGGATCTGAGTTTCCAGCAAGCACCAGACAGCAAGTTGGATAAGCACATTGAGCTTTCTGTACCCCTAGAGGTGAGTCCTATGCTACTGTCAGTCGTGGCTTCTGCTTGCTGCTAACTCATGGCTCACCAGGAGGCTGTGTTTCTTCCCCAGGGATGGCTGTCTCCACCTTTCCTGCTACCAGCACACTGAACCACTTCTGCAACTGCAGGTCTGCCATCCTCCCCTCACTAGGAGTCACAAGTCTTTCCCAGGATGGGGCTTTCCACTTGACTCCCACAATTGACTGTGGTCTCTGGCTGCCGTCCCTCCATGAAGTTACAGGTTCAGGCTTTTGCATCTGGAGGACATCTATGAAGATGCCATTTATTCTCCCTACTGCTGTGCAGTTTGTCCCCTTGCTGCCACAGCTCTCTGTCTTGGCAAAATATTTCCCCATTTAGTGCACACCTTGTGCAGGCAAGCGTACTCTTCTCCCTGCTCCAGCCTTGGGGAGAAACACCAGCTGTGCTCTGCAGTCTGAGATCTGAAAAGCTTTATCCTCCCTCTGGAGCTGTGAGTTGAATAGAGGCTTCTGCCGTGCCAGGGGTAGTTACTCTGTTTGGTGCTGGGAACTGTGCCCTGTGGTGCAACACTGCTGCTGATGAGTCCCACATGGCCTGCAGATTTCTGGCCCCCTTCCATGTGCCTTTCTGAGCAAACTGCTTCTTCTGAGAGCTGTGCCCTGGGACCTGTGCTCTGGGACTGCTAACATGAGCTGAATGGATGCTTGAATCTCTAACTAGGATCAGTCTTTCCCAGCAGTAGAGCCTGGACCTGAGGACACTGGAAAAAAACACCCCAGAAGATCTAGAAGCGAAGTCCAAAGCAGCTCACCAAGCTGCAAGCACTGGAAGAGGCAAGAAGCACCCCAGCTCCAAGGCATGTTCCCCATGAATTGCCACTCTGAACGCCAAGTCCCTCTTTGCAGCTCCTAGTTACTGTGTTCCCGAAAGAACCTTGCTGTCACAGAATTAGCCTGGCTCCAGTGTGGGGTACCTTCTCATGAGGCTAGAAGTCCACTTGAATGTGTCCTGACAGCAGTGTGCTCATGAACTCAATCCCCCTGTCTGCACTGTCCTCACAGCAGCTGGAAGCCAAGCACAGGCAACTGTCCATGATGAAGCTGTTCCATCACCCTCATTGGTTGTGTCCCTTCTTGCAAAGCAAGCCTGGAAAAGCACCCCTAAAGCATTGGTCAGTTGTGGAGGCCATCACCACACACCCACATCACATCCACAGCAACTTGGAACCCATCACAGGCATAGAACCATAGAATCCTCACTTTGGAAAGGACCTCTGAGAGCATTGAGTCCAACCATTAACCCAGCACTGCCAATTCCACCACTAACCATGTCCTTAAGCACCTCACCTACAGGTCTCTTAAATACCTCTGGGGATGGAGAATCAACCAACCATTTCCATGGGCAGCCTGCTCCAATGCTGGACAGCCCTTTTGGTGGAGAAATCTTCTGCACCACCAAGGTCCTCCACCAAGAGTCTCCGCTAATGAGACCATGAAAGTGCTCGAACACCCTCTGAGCAGGTCTCACTTATCTCAAGGCTGCAGCTGCCCTTGTAACATCCAAAACCAGACAGGATTTCTGTAGAAGTCATCACTTGATGTTTATGACAGATTCATACTTTCTACTTTCCCGCAGCAGCTGGTTTTAAAGAGCCTATGTGGTATTGTGAGCACCTCAGATGTGTCATTCTTTAATTCCTAAGACACCTTCGGTGGAGAGTGTAAGGATCTAGATATTGCTAATCTTTAATAATTACTATGTTACTCAAAAGAAAAGTTTCTTAATGACGGTAAGTTTCTTAAAATACTACTTTTCCTTTCTCTGGACTTAAAAATTATCTCAGCCACCCAAACAAGAAACTATGTTATAAAAGAAGATAAGTTTATATATATGTACAAGGACAGCGCATGTCCTTTCAATATGCATATACTGCTGCCACTGCAATGAAAAGGTTGCCTGCACACTGATGGGTAGACTTTGGCTTAAAAGACTGCCACCCTGTTTAGACTAAGACAGATGTCCTCAGAAGCGATAGGGTAAAAATGTGACCAAATATTTTTCTTGTATCTTTTTACAGTGCTCACGTAATTCTCTGGGCAAAAGGGTCAAAACAAAATAAAACACAACATTTCAAAGCTCTGCTCATAAAATAAAAAAAATGCCAAAACTCCCAGATTGTAACAAACTACTGTGAGACGGAGGAAATATTGCAAGAAAAATATTTCTAATCCAGAATGCCAAATAGACTCTCACATAAGATAAGAAGGTAAAAAGACTTTAAATACAAGAAGAATCTGGTTTAAAATGAAGTAGAATAATAAACTGAACATTTAATAATAAAGAAAGGTCTAAGATTAACTAAATTATGCCATGTGAAAGGTTATGAAAAGACAGTGAAGGAGAAACAGTGTTTGACAGGCACATGTGCAGTTCTCACTGCTATTGATAGAATTTGTACATATATCAGAGATAATGTGGTTCACTATATATAGCAGAATTTTTAAATAATGAGAAAAGCTCCAGAAAAATGAGGAGAAATGATTCACCATTACCATACCTTCAGCCCTCTAGTTTACATGGGACTAAAAATCTGTATGATGAGACTGAACTCATATTCTTTGCATACCATCAGGAGGCACATCTGGAGTCATGAATTGCTCATGACAGAGAAAACCATTGCCACGGCATCGTCTCAGATTTAATTTCAGAATTCAGAAACCAGATTTCATTTCAGAATAAACTGAAGCTTCAATTTACAAAAAAACTACTTTCTTAAAACAGGGGGGTTGTCCCAGACAACAGATGCAGCGAGGATCTGCTATCTACTTCTTGTCACTAAAGATTTAAAAACTTGAATTTAAACATCCAACAGTTTTGAATATGCTATTCTGACATATGGTCTCCAAAGAAAACTATTTGGGGATTTTAGTGGGGTTTTAGTTCTTCACACATGAGTACCATCTAGACATTTTGTCCCAATGTGGGATGAAAAATATTTCCAAATCTTGAAATTTTTCATGGAACCGAAATTAAGTTTGCCAGCTTGCACTAGTTAGCACAAAAGCCGTTTCAAAAGAAAATACAACTATTTGATGTAAGTAGGGACAAGAACACATATTTTAGAACACAAAGGGCTAAAGTAAACTTCAGCTGTTGTTTTTAACAACAAACAAATATTTCCGTAGTCACAGGGAGTGAGCCCAAGAGGCCTGGACACTGTTTGCACGTAGCGAGCTCAGAAGTGCATTGGGATGCAGTGCTTGGAATCACTCCTGTTGTGGGTTCACTGCACAGCGGAAGGAAGGAAGAAGCTCTGTGAAGGCCCATCTTCCATCTCCAAAGTCACCATCATATAAAGTGAAAACCTTGGAGGTTTCTCAAACTCTGAGCATGTAAAAGATATTTATCTGTGGAAGCTGAGCTGCTTGTTGAGTTTAAGGAGATTCCTGGGGCAATGCTGCACACAACTGAACTGTTGGAAACATTTGTACTTAGCGATGGCATTGGCTGTTAATCTGTGAGCGCTGCAGCAGTCACACACTTTCTGTCTCCTGCAGTGAACCTGGGCCAAGCTCCCATGCTAAAACACAGCTTTGGCTCTGGAAAACGAGATGAGGCCTTTGCCAACACCCTAAGTGCTCTAAGAGGGCCTGATAGCCATGGTCAGCCTCACCTGGGGACTTCTCACACATCCTCTGTCCATTGGCTCAGGAGGCCCATCTAAGCTGCCAGGTGATCTGCACTGGCTCTGGCTGATGAAACTTCCATTTTCAAGTTTCTGAACTTGAAAATGGAAGTCTTGTAATTCATCACACTATGAACCTTTTAGGATGATTTTGTCAAGAAGCATCTTATGCGTATATTGACATATTTGTGCTGATAAAAGTCAGTATGTTAAGAGCAACATTAATTGAATAACACAGCACCATGAGACTTCAGTAAAATCTACCATGTTTTCTTCATTTGTGGGCTCATGAACTCAGTTTCTTAGTAAGTCAGAGTATTAGCATCAGTCCTATAAAACATCATTTGATATTGCTACTGTGTCTGGTTATTAAAGCACATTAAAAAATATTAATGACCAGCTTTTCCTTTCACCTAGTGAAACTGTTACTGCACATAGCACTACTTAGAAGATGACAAAAACATTTTTTTTTTAAAAAAAGCAACATTAGTAAATAGTTTTAAAGTTACTTTTCCTATCTGAGGTTGTGAGAATGGAGCAAAACAGCTTATCTGCAGAAGAAAAAATATGAAGCAAAATACTTGATGCTTTCAATTTCCTCCCCAAAATCATTGAAAATAAGAAGTATTCATAATTGAAAATCACAATTCAAGTACTCTTGTACCTGGTTATTTTTCAGTTCCTAGGTGTAATTGTATAATCACTACAGGTAGAAAGACATGACTAATCTTGTGGTTCTGAAACTATTTGCAAGTACCAGTGGGCATAAAGGATGACTTTCAATTTTTCTTCTACACCAGTTATTTTTCCCATGAGCTATATAGCTTCAAGCTATAAAATGTAGTTCTAGGTGGACATAGCTAAAATTTAGCACCTGCTTATCAAATTTGAGAATGAAATTTTGCAGAGAAGCAACTTGTTAACTTAATCAAATATGGGAAAAGTATTAACAGCATGTATCCTCTGTTGTTTCTGTTTACTTCAAATGGGCAAGACTGGAATTCAGTTAGTACAAATATACTCCAGCTAACCTACGGTGGTAGGAAATAATCCTGCTTTACTGGCACTATTCGAAATGAGAGTTCTATCGCACTATGGAAATGTGGGGAGTTAGTCTAACTTCGCCCACCAAAATCAGTATACAGTTCCTCGAGAACAAAGAATCCCAAACACTACAAGAAATTTTCTCTGAAAGCCAGATTTAGGATGTAGCTGGAGGGATTGTTCCCAGTGAAGCACGGGACTGAAAAGACAGGCTTTCTGCTAGAGCCTGGAAGGCTGAACAGGAGGCTGGAGCTGGCAAAGGGGCCTGCAGTTAAAGCCACGATTCAGGTCTGATTGTGTCAGGTTTTGAATCAATGTCAGTAAGGACTGAAGACCTATGTTTAGCCTGGAAATTGCAAGGAACCTGGTGCTGATGGAAGCAGCAGCAATGAAAGATTCATGGTAGATTATTTGGTGTCTGGTGGTCGCCAGGCTGTAGACAGCTAAAATGAGTGTTATGCTTAGGATTTAGGGCAGAAGAGCTGTAAGAGTTTGTTTCACTGTGCAAGGTTTAAGTCTCTGTTGCAGTTTTCCCATTTTCTTTTTAATAAAATACTTGAGAGTTGGTCTTTTTCTTTCACCCAGTAGGACTGCATGAAGATCATGGGAGCAAATGCATCACTACTGCACCTTAGGAAACAGATAAGAAAAAAGCTTCATAAACCTGTTTTATGAAGCTTTTGCAAAATCAAACAATGGATGAATTTACACCTGTAACCCATTTTAAAAAAAGTTCAAGGTGACAAAACTGATATAAAACATTTAGCAATAACTGCAGCAAGAAGGTTGGATTATTATTGGATTGATTCACCACTGCTCATTAGTCTTCAGTATCAATGAAGACATAGTCCCATTTCATACTCAATATGTGCAGAAAAAAACTCATTATGACTATTTTTAAGATGAAAATATTTCATCTCTGCATTAAATCTGCAACAGTTTCCCCAAGGTGGTAGTTTTCCTTGGTTTGCCCCAGAACAAGAAAGGAGGGGTGAAAAAAAACAACTTAAACCACACCTAAACCCAGAGAAAAATCCAGGAAAATCACCTTTCATCACCTTATAGAATATCTGCTAATTTCTCTCTACAGTACAATATAGATCTCTGTCATAAGACACTATAAAAGAATAAAGTTTCTTTTAAAATTTTATTCAACTTTTCCATTTAGTACATTTTGAAAGTAATAAGTGGAAATTAATATGATAATCACAAGGAAACAGGACACAAATTTATTCAGGTACTTGATCAACACACTTTAGTTCAGAAAATAATAATGCAGTACTTGAGGAGAAGGGTTGGCATTTAAACAAAAGCTGGATGCATAGGAAACAATGTCTTAAATTTGTAAAGAGGTGACAATCCTTTTTGCTTGAGTGCCACACATAGGAGTTGGAAATAAATTGCTTTTTTAAACAAAAAGACATTGTCTTTTTTAACTATTGCTCATACAGAACTCTAGGTACACAAGAACAGCAATATTGTTTTCTTAACTTAGACCATTTCCTACTTCTTTTGAAAAGGATCATTACTTTTATGACTTTTAGCTTCCATTCAGAATATAACATTCAGATAAAATTTATTTGCTTTAAAAGAAATACTGGCTTGTTTTTGGTTTTGGTTTTTTTTTTGGGTGGGGGAGGAGGTTTGTCGTTTGTTTGGGGGGTTTGTAGAGTTTTTTGCTTGTTGTTTTTGATTGGCTGGTTGGTTGGTTGGTTTGGTTTTTTCCATCATCCATTTCAGTACTGGATAGAGCTGTACAAAATCGTCATAAAGTAAAAAAAAAAAAAATCCTAGTCCCATTCCCTTGAGAAAGGAATGCATAGAGAATCCAAGATGACAACAACACTCTACAAACAGTAAATTTAAGCATATTGTATTCAGTTTCTGTTAAAAATCTCTAGCAATTTTGAACAGAAACCACATAAGAAATGCTGGCTTAGCATTCTCCTTGCTCAAAAGGAAACTTGGTTCTTTATGGATTTTTGTGAACTCAGTTTACATCCCCCGTGAGTGAATTACATGCCAAATGTGAAACGCAAGGCTACTGCAAAACTGCTGAAAGGGACAGAGTTAAAAGCCTTTGTGTGATCCTCATAGGAGGAATGAGAGTGAACTGCAACCACCAAAATGTTCTCTCACTGCTCTGAAGGGCATCTTTACTACGGAGATGTTACAAGGGCTCAGGTTAGACCTCCCTTCATCTCCCCCGTGCCACGTGAACATCGAAACCAGGAACAACTGCAAATTACTCTTCCTCCTGTTAGCCCATTCTTGGATCTTTTCACTCCTCAGGGAAGTCCTGAGGTTCTCACAAACAATTTTCACATAGTTAAAACACCCACCTGGCTCACTTCTAGACCTTTCCTCGCCTCAGAGAAACCTACATGAATACTCTGATTTCTCCTTTCAGAAAAAAATCACTCCTTTTCTGTTTCCTGAAGAAAGCTTGTGTTCTCCAGTCTCCACAATGCCATCCTTCACAAGGAAAAGTGGGAGAACACATCTGAACATTCATGGACAGTAGAAGTGGTCCAACACTACAAGAAAAAAAAAATTCCTTTTTTTTTTTTGAAAATCCACTTTTCCTCAGCCTCTTTTCTCTGAAAAATGTATGTCTGCTCATTAACTTGTCAGGCTTATGCAGAGTATGAACAGGACAATCTAAGACAATCCCAGAATATCAGATCCTCTCTCCCCAGAGACAGACATTTACCCATACTCATTTAGAAGCTTCTTCCTCCAAATCTGGCCCCCAAGTCACCAGTAGTAATAAAGCCATTTCAGTTCACTTGAGATGTTCCCACCAGATTCTTTATGATTTCCCAACCTCTGTAACGTCATGATGCTCTAAGAGGAGTCAGGACTTGCTAATCTTCCCACCCTTGGGGGAATAAAATATCTACTATTTCTCACCATGCAATCAAACCAGAGACCAGAAAAGATGTGTGAGAAAAGTAAGAATAAATTTATTTCAGTACATTACAATGATTACATTATGAAGAATACATTACTATATTTGGAGAAAAACATAAAGAGAAATTACAAAAATACACATAATGCCCTTTGGATGCTCTGTTTGGAATGCCTCTTCTTTGATTAGTTGGCAGAACCAAGACCTGAAACTAGTGGAAAATATTTGTCATGACAGAAATCGTGACCCAGTTCTTAAAAGAGCTGCACTCCCAGCTACAGCTTTCTTGAGTAAGAACTACAAATTGAAGAAATAGTAAGAAAACTCACCTGAGTGTAAATAGACCCTTGCATATTTCCTGTAATCTTTAATCTTGGTAGTTATTCTGATAAAGAGAAAGTTCAACTTCTCTGCTATACAGTTTGTTCCCTAAAAAGCAACCTGTTGTTGGATTGTTCTAGAGAGGTTTAATACTTCAGTTATTGACAAAGAAACACATGGTTATACTGGCTTCTCTGTGTAAACTGAGCATGACAGGTAATTTTTTAGAATTTGCACACAAAAGCTCATTTCACCACAGGATTTTTCTAAGTTGTATACATTTGCGCTATTTGAGCTATTTTATAATAATTGCATAATATTGGCTCTTTCTAACTGCTACATGTGACCATGAATGAGAAAATGATGGAGGTAAGGTATTAGCTGTATCTTAATCACAGCTAGTCTTATTCCAAACATGACCTTAGCAAAAAAGACAATTTTAGTTTTTGTGCAAGAAGTTGCTATTCTGTACTTGTCAAGTATACGGACCCCAAACCAAACTTGCTCCCAAGTTCATTCCACTCTTCTCTGTCTCACCTCTACTTTCTCTAAGCTACCGTGTAACGCATTTCATGTTCTATACCAGGACAAAAAAGGAAGATGAAGAAAATCGTTCTATCAGTCACAGGCTAAGAAAAAAACAACTCCCACAGGCAGCTGGGCTCTTTTACTTCTCCCTTTCTGGCTTTGAGACCAATCCAGGCTCCTGAAGTGGTAAGAAATGAGCATGGCCTGTCTCCCGAGACGCTGCAAGCACCACAGAGATGACCAGGATAAGCCTGGCCTGGGGCTAAGGATGCTCTTTCAAGCAGCTTGGGAAGACATTGGAACAGGCACCACAGTTTCAGCTGAAACCCAGCAATTCATTAAAACATTGTGACAGTCAGCAGTGCAGATAACAACAGGTTAAACTCCTACCCCTCTCTGGTCTTGGACCAGCATGAGGTTTGTATGATTGAGCACAAAGCCGACGAAATGTCTGACTAAATGTGAGAATATTACCAATAAAACCAGTCTGACACAAGGGCTCAAGACATCAATGCCTCTGTCATTCAAGTTGCCTTAAAGCACAGCTGAGTAGGATAGGGCAGAAAAACATAAGAAAAACAGAAATTCTTTAAAGTCTTTCAAATGAAAAGAGATAAACATGTAAAGATGCAACTAAAGCAAAGTTTAAAAGAACAAGTTTTTTTCAGTGAACAATCCCTGCTCCCTTATTTCTAATATAATTTTACATCTCTGTGTTACTAAAAAGAAAATAAGCAGTGCATTTATTGAAAAAGTCTGTTTTTATCTAATAGACAATTTTTTATCAGGGAGCAACTTACGTCTGAAGCAAGCAAATGCTGTCAGCTGCAAACCACTTAAAGGATTATTAAGTTCCACAGCATGTTTGGGTCACTGGAACAATGGCACATACTTGGGGACAATTTAGTATTCCTCTGTCTAAGAAACATGGTTATATTTTGAGCATATACTGATTTTTTGGGTTTTAAAGTGCAAAGAGGACTGTGAAATTGAAGTATCTTTAGTCATTTAGGGTCAGCAGCTAATTCACAAAAAAAACATACAAAATTCAATACATTTTTCCATTTTTATGTGAGCAATCTGACAATATTTCCTTTTCAAGGTGCCTCTAAGAGATGAGGCCAACTCTCTTACTCCACAAAAAGGGCTTCATGTAGCTGCAGTGCAGTGGTCACGAGAAGGCAAAATATGCCTTTGGAGTTCTTTTCCCAGCATTTTTTAGACTGTCTATGAATTAGTAAAAATGAGAATAGTATTCAGCCGCCTTGAGAAAATCTCAGCATTCAGACCCTTTTTTAGGTAAAAGAAATATTAGCGTTCAATATTACAATTAACTTAAGACTATAACTGTGATTCAGCTTTATGTAAAAATCGATGCTTTTTAAGACATTAACATGCAAAAGACTAATTCTGTAAAATGAGCAAGAAAGACTCTCAGTTTACTTGAACCAGCAGAATTTGACCCAAATTATTATTTGCCTCTAACATGGATCTTGTGTTGCTGAAGCGTATGAAAAGAATTTCCAAATCAGCAACCCACAACTATTATTTGCCAGTATGTGGCTTCATATCAGAGGTTGCAATGAAATGTTTGTTTTTATTCTGTGAAATATGGATGTCTCCCACAAAACTCAGAACTGCACATTAATATAAATTTGGAATACAATAATCAAAAGGGGCATACTTACTAGTGCCAGAAAATGAATATCTGAAGAAATTTTCTTAGCTATATTACTCTTAAACTTCAGAATATTTAGTAGCTGAAAGCTATTAAAATAGCATTAAATCATCTAATTTGATCTTACCTACGGAGGTAAGGGGCCATTAGATTTTACCCAGGTACCTGTACATAAATCTGTTCATAAAATATTTCCCTTCTCAGATGATTAAAGTGTATGCCCCAAGCATAGACAAGGGTTTGGCTCTCAGTAGTGACAGATACTAACTAAGCCGTGATGAATGATATCAGCAGGCAAACCATACGGGGAACTGCTGAAGGAAGCAAAAGTTCTTGCCTACCCAGAGACAAAACTCTTTCCCAGTTCTGAAAGTATTAGTACGAGCCTAGTAAGCACCTCAGCCTTGAAAGTACCTCAGCACAAGTACCTCAGCACAACTTTCTTTCTAATAAAGAGAATTAGTCCTACCTTGTAACTCTTCTGTAGTTCTGCTTTTGTGATCCTCCTTTGAACCATCTTGAGGAACTTCAAGGCTAAGCAAGGACAAATATAAAAAGCACAGGGGAAAGATTAAAAGTGTTGTTTGGAAATTACCTAACCATCGGTTTAGCAGAAGCTCCTATTAAAAAAGAAAACCAAATCGTGGGATGAATAATCAAACCACTGCATGACTGAAGTAGCACTCATCATAGTTGTGTTGAAAATAAATTGGGCCAGATCATAGTTTCTTTCCGTGCAAAGAGTAACATGCTTTGAGAGGGTAACACTTTGTGCATAAGGAAGAGACAGCAGATGCCGTATAGCCATCTTTTGTAGAGTTTTTGACACTTTTTCACATATCCCTAGTTTGCTTATGCAAATGTTACCTACTCTAGAGGAAATATGCACATTGAAGGTATGAAACTGGTGGAAAACCTATTTAGAAGTAACTATCATTAATTCACTAGCAATGTGACATTTGCAGCAGTCTGCCCTGGGGCTGATACCGTTTGATGCATTAGTTCTTGAAGTGGGTTGTAAAGTAAAGAGGAAGCTTTTTAAACTGGCAGTTACACCAGCCTGTGAGGAACTGCAAGTGTTTTGGGCAGGAGGGCTGTAATTCAAAGTGATCTTGACAAACAGGAAATAAATCTGAAAAAGGAGACTGCAATTCAGTAAGGACATGTGCAAGATGTAGATGCAGAGCAACAAGCATATATACAAGTTGGGGAATGTTTAGCTGGCAGCTGTGCTGAAAAGGATCTGAAACTGCAGGATTGACACGCTGTTAATGAGTCAACAGTATCAACGCCATTGGCAAAAAGCACACACGGCTATCGTGCAGGAGATTGATAAAGTTGTTATTTTACCTTTTTGAACTCTAAGGGCTTACCTGCAATACCGTGTTTAATTCAGGTACATTTTAAGAGAGATTTGGACAAATTCCAGGCTTTAGCAAAAAGCAACAGGCATGGCTGAAGTCTCTAACACATCATGTCTGAGGACAGACCGAAAGCACTGAGATTGTTCAGCCTGAAGAAGAGACCAAGGGGAAAAATAGTTTTAGTGTTCAAATTCTGAAGAATGCTCCTCCTGACTGATGCATAGAGGAAGGCAATAATCTACTCTCTGCGCAGGTAATAGGAGTAATATGCATGTGTGTGGCAGCAAAAAAGGCATTATTAGCTGAGACAGAGATGCAATTGTCCCATTCTAATCAGCACTTGACAGGCCACACCTGCAGTACAGTTCTGGTCCCAACAAAAAAAGATGCAGACAGCCCAGAGAGGGTCCAAAGAAGGGCCACAAAGATGATCAAAGACTGAAGGAGTTAGGTCTTTTCTCCCTGAAGAAAAGAGGGCTCGGAGGGACCTCATCACAGTATCACAGTACTTAAAGGGTATCTACAAGGAGGCCAGAGGCTCTCTCTTCACAAAGAGCCACATGGAAAAGACAAAGGGCAATCGGTACAGGTCGCACTGGGAGAGGTTTCATCTCTGTATGAAACAGAAATTGTGAAAGCAGTCAATCATTGGAACAGCCTCCCCAGGGACATGGTAGAGGCCCCATCACTGAAGGGTTTCAAGTGACTGGACAGGGCGCTAGATATGCCCATCTAGGTAGGCTCCCTTTCACATGAAAAGTTGGACCAGATTATCTTTTGAGGTCTCTTCCAACACATGTTGTTCTATGAACTTTTTCAGATCACAAGTAAAAACACAGCTGGAAACAGTGGGTGAAGAGGCTGTGTAAACTCCAGCTCTGGAAGACTTTTAAGAACAGTCTGTGATAATATATGTATGATTTGCCTTGCCTTAGCGAGGCCAAAGAAACTGCAGGTCACTTCAGAGTCCTGTGTTCTATGATTCTGGGGCAAGCACATCAAACAGACTTTTCTCTCCACAGCTCATTTGATTAGTACCAATTGCTGCAACTTCTACAAGCGGTAAGTAGAATTAATGCAATGAGCCAGGCGGAGAAAGACAGGCTCTACCGGCTTATTAAAAAAGAAAGAAGTTTGGGTAGTGCAAACAGAAGATGAGAGCTATGAAACATCAAAATTACATAATAATGCAAAGTACAGTAAAAAGCATAGTGAGAACTTTAAGTAATTTCATAACCACTCACTAGTAACCAGACTTATATATGTACATAAGAATGAGGATTCAAGTGTACTCCAGCTTTATCCAGTAATGCAGAGAAGTGAGCTGCAGTGGGGAAATAGAAAACCAAAACCATTTAGAGAAGGTGATTCAATAAGCAATACATGAAAGCTTGAGAGAGTTGGGGTAATGCAAAAATAATCTTTAATTCTTTGAGGATCTGTGGGCCCAAGCAAGAGAAATGATCAAGAGACCAGAGATCTACCATGTAAAAGTAGAATAATTGAACCAAGAGCTGAAATGGGGAATGATAGAAAATTGCTGTATTTGATAGATAGAGCCAGACTATCCAGATCTTAGGAAAAGACTGCTAGTAATATGACCTTAGCCATGAAACAGTTTGCAAAATCATAAAAAACACCTAGCAAGAAACCTTGCTCATCAAAATACCAAAGAGATAAGTTAAAGTATCTAGTAAGTATTTCAGGAGTGAATCAATTAACCTCGATTCTGCTATTTTCCAATACATTGGTATTACGTGATAGGTTTTCCATTTGAGTGATTTATGCACCTGCATCTGAGATCTTTGTCCCTGATGCGGTCGGGTTGCTATGCCCTTGCTTTAAAAAGCCTTTTTGCAGTGACAAGAAACCAGTAGCAAAACACATGGGAATTAAACTCTGCATCCTGAAGCAAAAAACTTATCTCTGTTCTCTTGCAGCAGCAAGAAGGAGTAGCTGCCTTTAGACTACCAGGCTAAACAGCAAGACAATATAGAAAGGCTATAAGAAGTTGTATCAGGAAAGAAAAAATGTTACAAACACAGAAAAAAGAGACAATACTATGTTAAGTACAAATTCTGTTTGTGTTCCAAGAGTAAACAGAGAAAGCCTGACAGAAACATCCCACAGAAGGAAAAGAAGAAGGATCAAGGACAATTCCTAGATTTCTGCTTTCAGAAACAAAATAACCAAGTTAATAAATGTACAATAAAATGAGAAACAGAGAAAAGAAAAACTTTTTGCCAGTATTTTTTTTTTATAAATGAAGTCATGCCTGTACTCAGAAGGTAACAGAATCAAGACAGGCATGTAAGTAGGAGTTAGAAAATGTAGAATTGATAAAATGTACATAGAAACAATAGCTAAAATAGATACTCATTACGAATCGTGACAGGGTAAAGATATATTAAAAACCCCTGACAAGGTGGGATTCTTAAAGATCTCTAGAGATGGCAATAGAAGGTTGTAAGGTTAGTCAGCACCGAAAACTGAACAGTAGAAAAATATCTTCAGTCAATTCCTCATCTCTTGCTCAACAGAACAGGCAGAACAAAGACTTAGATGTTGTCTATGTTGCGTATCTGAATTGCAGGATTTTTTAAAAACTACAAACATCTTTACAAGTAATTTGCGTTCTTGCTGTGCACAGTAGTTAAGGAGAAACATTTTATGAAAAATGGTGTTCTGTTCATTTCGCTTTCAATCATCAAACCATTTAGATGTTTTATTAGTAATTCACTAAGTTTCATTTTGAGTTCGTATTACTCAGAAATTAATATGAATGTCAACTTACACCGACTTCTAGAGCACCTTTATAAACCTCATAGGTAACTTTGACAGAACAGTACATTTAAGTAAGACAAATTAAAGCTGAAGTTTTCATTTTTGCTGGGCAAATACCAAAACTGATTATAGCAGATTACCAGCACATCAACCTAGCAGAGGCAGAATTATCACATAACTCAGTGCCCCTCACTGCAGAAATAAACTGCATGTTAGGTTGAACGCAGAATTTCAGTACAAAACTAAGATGAGATTTTTCATGTTATTTGGTCCCAGCCAAAATTTATTCCATCTTTCTTGGAGACTGAATAAATTTTAAAAGCTACTGCAAGCTATTTTTCCTTTGACTGCTATTTAGACATGCTCAAGCACAAAGTGCTCTCTACAAAAACCAGCTGCATCTTATGCCTTGGCCAAGCGCAACACAGTCAAGTGGATCACCTTGAGTCTGCCTAGAAAGGACTTGGATTTCAGCACAAGTCCAAAATTATGTTGTCCCTTGGCTAATCACAAAAGGATTTTAAACATTAATGGCTTTGATATAAAAACATAAATTGCACAAAACAGTAATGTTTTTGATAAATAAGGCTTGAAAATTTGTCATGAAGGCAAACAAATTTACATTGGTTCACTTACCTCTCAGACATCTTCAGCGAAGGTCTAGCAAGACTCCACAACAGATTGATTAGAAACAGGTAACAGCAAGGATTCACAACACCATATTTGCAACAGAACTATTAAAGCATTTCCCAAGTTGAAAAATTGCCACTTGTTTGCTGACAATAGTGATTCTTACTCAAGAAAGCAGTGGAAGCACAGAAAGAACTGAACATTAATACAATACTGAAGAATAAAATATCCCCAAGAGATAAACAATAATGTTTAAAAAAATAGGCTTGAAGACTGAAAAAAAAAGTTATGAGAACCTACCAAATGACTACAAACTAAAGCCTCCAAACTGATTTCATAAAAAACCCCAATCCTTTTGAAAAAAGAAAAGATACCAGATGAACCACATCAACAATTACATTCTGAAACAAAACAAGTACATTTTCAAGAATAAATTACTTTTCTGAAAAAAAAGATGGTGGGAAGTAGTCTACAAATAAAATACTATTAACCATAGGATACAATAGGGATATTCAGGAGATTCATTACTCTTTATTAAAGCTTATTGTATAGCTAATAGACAGCACAAAAGGAAAACAATTTAATTAAAACATATGCAAAGATGCACTAACCAAACAAGGGGAACAATGGTACTTTGAAAAGTTAAAAAGCAACGCTGCTGCACTTAGTTACAGACAAATTCGATCTCCAATATCCAATGTTTTCAGAACACTTCAGAAAAATTAGACTTAACGACATGTGCTGTTACACTGCCATCCTGTGGCAAAGTACCCGGAGTTTTCCGTGAACATAAGAGTTTTCCGAATGATAACCTCCTTTCAAAAAGACTTAGCATTCTAGTTCTGAAGACAGAAAAACATCAGTAGAGATTTAGCTGTACCTCAGGAAATGCTGCTCAAGAGGCACTAACTTCAGTGAAAACACAATAAAATTTTTCTTCAGAGGGTTAGTGACCTCATTGTCTGGACAATCTGAATTTGAATCTATGGCTTCTGAAACCTGGTTTTCTGGCAGTGAAATAAAATGAGTTTACCTTCTTTTCCTCATGTTGCAAAATAAACATATATTCTAGTATGTTGAAAATAATGGTACACAATCTGAGATACAAGGGAGTGTTCATGTGACTCTCCTAATACCTTCAGCCAATTTAAAATGAAAAATAAAATTATTTATTAAAAATTCAGGAACTTACATTTCCTGTTAATATCAGATTTTAGGATTCTGCCACTTTGTAGTTCCAGCCTTGCTTCAAGTCTCTGCATTAATAAGATGACTAAGATTTGATTTCCTTAAAACATTTCAAAATCCTAAACTAGAAATATGTCCAAATAGGGGGGAAAAAAGGAGGTTTCTTTAAATGTTTTGCTGAATTTTAATATAAGAATTTTTTGCATTTGGCCTACAAGTAAAAACTGTAGTAGACTGCGAAATAAGTTTTCTGCATTACAGAATTTTAGTTTTGTGAGAACAATCACTCACAAGAAGGTGATAAAACGCAATAAAAAGAAAACCCATGGTCATAATTGGTCTTGTACCTACTCCGGGAAACACTTTGAGGTTGTAGCTATGGCTCAACAAAGTCAATGAGGATAAAGGACATACTGAAACACATGCAAAAGTCTTTTATAAGAAAGGACTGCTTACGTGCCCCCCTGAACTAAGGACACTCACTTCAGGAGTAGGAAACGAGTCAAGGATTGAACTAACATGGAAATCTTCTCAGTTCAAAGACTTTCGGATCTCTGAGAAGCTGCCACAGACATTTAGATTGCAAAAAAACCCACATACAGACATTTCTACTGCCAATATCCACATAACTGGGACACATCAGCTTTCCAGCATAGATAGTCCTTATGACTTGCTTTCCAAGCACTAGAAATCTAGAACACAAGACTCAATAATCTCAGGATGCAGAACATGTTGCACAACTGGTCTCTAATTATTAAAGAAATTGGAGATTGATTTTAACTTTTTGACACTTCTTTTTCCTATCAATATCATACATTTAAAATTCTTCTTTTGGTATCTCCATAAATTACTCATGCTTCAACTTATGTCAAACAATCAGATTGTCAGAATACCAAATACCAGAAACACGATTATATTTTGCTATCATGAGAACATAACCCATTGATCAGTTAAACAATTAACTTCTGCCGAAATAGCACAGTTTCTTTAGCGCTCTTGGGTTATCCATCCCCAGATCTTGTTTCTATTTTGCATACTCAAGTGACACCTAGAGGCTGTCCCTGCATGTGACAGGTTTTACCTTTTGTTGAAAGTTAGGCTGACAAAAACTTTGATCCACAGCTCATCATTCTAGAATTCCTGCAAGACTTTCGGAATACATCTGATATCTACAAACTTTGTACCTGCACACTACAATGGGCCATCTTTGTTCATGTCCCTTTCTACTTTCCCCACACACCAAATGTAGGATAATGGGAAGCCCCGGCAACCGAAAAATCAGGAGAACACAGTGAGCATGTCCTTTGGAATCCATTGAAATTCTCTGTGCATCCATAATTACTGTTCTCTCTTTCTCAAAAGTCTTGCTTTTCTCCTTCTAGCAGAATAGGAATTGCAAACTTGTCTCTGCTTTTGGGCAGGATGTGTTGTGTTTGGAGTACGCTTTCTTTTCTTTGGTCTGTTCCACAGCCATCAAAGTACAGACAAAACTCATCCTATTATTTTGGGGCTGTACAGGTTCTCAGGCTGGATTCCTTAGCTGCTCCCGACATCCATTGCTTTTGCAATAATGAGTAAAGTCCAAATATTGTAAAAAAAATTTCACTGTCAGAAAACAGAACAAAATAGATTTGTGACACTGAGACTGGAATACATATTGCCACATCTTTAGCTGTAATGAAAGCGTGATTATCAACCTCAGGAATTGCTTGATGTCAGCAGATCATATTATGCACTATGGGAAGTACATCAGAAGAACTGTAAGACATAGGACCTCATAAGAAGCAACATGGGACAAAAAAGTCTTCTTTAGACCAGCATATCAAACCTTGGCTTACAGTAGCTTTCTATATGGAACATTCTTAACTCCAGAGTAGTGACTTTTAACTGTCCCTGTATCTGAGCAATTTCCATATCACACCTACACTATCATACAATCAAAGGTCGGTATTTTTGGTAAACTATCTCTTAGTGACAGGTATCCGGTATGGTTGTTACTAAGAAGGTAGCAAGTGCATCATATTGAAATCCCCAAAAGTTCTCATCAGCAAAAGCAGGTAAAAGAGAAGGCACGACAGAGTTCATTGGCAAGGTTCACTCTACTGGTTACTAGATGGTAAAAGCACATTGAGAAAAAGCAAACTGAAATCTGAAATCTGAAATCAATCAGTACAAAAGCGAACTCAACTCAAAAATTATCTATGCAGAGACGGGGGGAGGGTAAGGATAGGAAACCATGAAGATTAAAGGGAATAAGGGAGACCGTCTTGTTGAGTCACAGGGTTCAAAGTGGACTCCCTCACCAAACTTTGCCCCAGACTCGACCAAAGAGGGTGTAAAAGGTGAATGCAATGCAATGCAATGCAAAGCAAAGCAAAGCAAGTGCCCTGTCCTGGCCCAGGCTCCTGGAGGCTTGGCCTAGCCCAGTCCAGGCACAGGGGATTTTGGAATGGGATGGATGGGGACAGGACAGGTGTGCCTGGGATGGAGACCCCAAGGCCTCGTTACTTGCCACAGCAGGGACAGCACGAGCAGGGCTGAGCCTCCCTCCCGGCCTTTCCCGAGCGCTGCTGCCCTTGCATTGCCGGGCGGTGCTCAGGAATAAAGACAAAACCAAACCCACGGGCCTGCTGTGCCTCAGAACTAAAGAAGCAAAAGCTTAGGTGCTTGACTGTAGTGAAATAAGACAACTCTAACTCCCCACGTGACTGAAGACTGTCTTAATGCAAGTATTACATAAATTAATGATGTCTTCAGTCCTAAATCTTTGTCATGCCTTTATTCTGAGGGAGAACATAGAAAATGGATGAACAAATTTTCTGGCCAAACTAGGAACAAAATGTTTTCCCAAGGCAAAGGAGGAGATGAATGTGCCCAGGATGGGAGCTTGTGCTGGGTCTAAATTCCTATATTTTAAGGGTACAAGTAAAGCAAACAAGCAATGAGGATCGGTTCCAGAAATCCACTGAGATGATTTATATATACAACAACCAGCCCAGAGTTTACTCCTTGCTGAGCTATGTTTGGCTGCAAAGCCATCTTGACAGCTGAAGTAAAAGTCAGATGTTGTCTTTGCTATCCTAAGAGGGAAGCCCAGAAACCCTGAATGCTTTTGTTTCATGTATATGCTTTGTCCTGCCTTGAAAATACCTAAATGTTAGGGTATATGCAGAACTAAACTTGAAATGGTGCCATTTTCAAATTTCAGAGTAAAATTCTCTCCAACTTACTGAACAGACTCATATTTCATCCTCCTCAAGCATCTGAAACAGCTCTTCCATCTGGAATGTATGCATTTCCTACAAGGGGCAAAAAAAGGTCTCTTACCATTATGCAATTTTGAGTTGGAGTTAACACATTAAAAAGAAGAAAGCTGTTCACAAGATATAAGAGGTTTCCCTTGGCAGTAGATCTTTTCATTTAACCTTTTTGATTTTATACAGTGCTTCTGTTCACACAGATGCGGGGAGATCCACAAGTGGTCACGGGGCTGTTGGAATACACCCTGCTGTCTTGGCTGCCATCCCCTGTGCTTTGGGACCCAGTCACAGGGCTCTGGTAAATTCTCTGCAACCCTTTGCTCTCCAGTCTGTCGAGGCGCTCCTACCCTTCCGCAGGAGAGACTTACCCTGACTTACAGCAACTGGTTCCCTTAATGGCTCACGCCAAAGACATGGGAGTTACAGCCAGGGAAATCAGGGTTTGAACTTGCAGCACACTGTAATTACCTACTTTGGGGCAGCTGCCTGAGGGAGGTTTTTCTGCCCTGTTTTTTTCCTTGTAGTGCCTCAGTGATGTGAAGAAAGTTCCTCCAAAAAAGATGCAGAAGATCCCAGATTTGACACTAAAGAAAGGATGTGCAATGGTCACTAGCTACAGAGAACTGGGTATGTCCTCACAGTTAGTTTACCACAAGTGACTTGTTCTTGAGCCCTTATCTTCAGTTTAAGTTATCTTTATTCCAGGAATAGAGCATCCACAGAGCGATGGCCAGGAACAGGCATTTTACTTTGCATTCACATCCTCCCTTCTTTTCTTTTTGTAGACAACACCTGAAGCTCCCTACTCGGCTCTGCCAAGAAAAATGCTTTGTTCCTGGTTCATGACATTAGCTTTTCTGGTACTGTCCTTGGAGAAGTGGGGGGGTAGATAAGCTTTCAGAAAAAGGCTTACAGCTAACTGCCATAAGGGCAGCATGAAGGATGAAATCTCTTCCTCTAAGAATTATTAAGCACTGTATCCCTCAACCCTGCTGCCTCATTTCCTAGAAAATATACCTCATGCCCAACAGAAAACACAGTCCTTGTACATTGCTGACTTCAGCCCACCTTTCTGCTGGTGCTCGCAGTCTCACCAGTGCATGTGTCGGGAGCGTTGCTTCAATTCGTTTTCAGTGTTTTAAGTTTGGCTTTTCACTGTCTCATCTGCACCATGCTTCATATTCTGAGAGCCAAGCAGCAGCTCAGAGTGATGCCCTTGGAAGGATGAGGCCCATGTTCTGGAGCTCACAGCCACAAAACTTTAGTATGAAGTTCATGCAGCTGGAAAGAGATGTCCCTGGACATTATGCCATCAGCTTTCCCAGGGATCCTCTTTTCCACTGGGCTTCACATACACATTTCTTCTGACTAGATTGCAGGCCCTACTGAGGCTTCTCCCTTGCTTGCAAAGCACCTGGCAGGGTACAAGCCTTCATCGGCAGAGAAGAAAAGTCACCTAAAGGCCTGACCCAGAGAGCCACCAAGTGCTTGAACACCGTGATTCAATGAGAATCTCCAGATGGGGTGGTGAAAGCTGGATAAGATCCAGGCCTGAATGACTAATAGACTGAATGTCCAAGTGTCCTGCTCGGCAGGTTGGTAAATCCCAGCCTGCAGGGGAACAAAGCTTCACAGGGCCAGCCTGTGGGCCTGCACTGCCCCACAAAGTCTTCGCTTTCCACCCAGACAGTCATCCTGCTGCTGAGATCCTATAGGCCTACTTGCTTCCTGTGACTTGTTTGATGAGCATATGGATAGTCTCTTTCCCTTAAAGCCTCATCATAAGCAACCAAAATACGGGGAATAAAATCACAAAGTGGAGCATTTGGAGGAGCTGTTTGCCAAAGCCTTCATTCACTGCAACTTTCCAGGGTCATCCCAGGACAGCTGCAGGGCTCACAGATTTGTTTGCAAATAGCTGATTCAGAGTCAGTGTCTTAGAAGGAAAACATTTTAACAAGCAATGAAAAGCAGAATATAGCTCCTTAAACAGCACTTGTATGAAGGCTTTGCAGCTCCTTAGCAAAGTCACGAAGCTCTGGTGTGCATACAGGACACTTTCCCAGCCTGTGGATGGGTCTGCCACACTCTCAGGATAGCCCACGGAGGCCCCGCTCAACCAAGTCTGACCCAGTGATACCTTGCAGAGTCCAGTCCCATGAGTGGAAAGGTGCCCTAAAAGGCACTGTGGAGCAGTTGCAGGTGAAGCAGGGAGCTTAGCTGTCCCAGTTATTGTCATCTCTTAAGCCATCACAAACAGCGGTCTGATAATGCCAAAGACACTCTTAGGCTTTCAAAATATGAAATACTGAATCTGCATGCATGTCAGTCAAGATGTCCAAGTGGGAAGTGACTTATGCCAATCAGCATTTATACCCTGTCATCAGTGAACAGAAAACACAAGCATTTACTATTCTCCATTAATCAGCATCATATATTTGTTTTTTTCAGTATTTATTTATTTATGCCCAATTGGACATAAAATACGAATGCTGCAAAGTTCAGAAAATTCCTGCACCAGTCTCAGCTCAGCCTCCTCTGCCATCACCACTGTGTCAGGAAATCACAGTATCATGCTAAGATAGCAGAAACGAGCTTACTTTGGTTTTCACCAGACTGGTGCTTTACAGATGTACCAGAAAGACGAAAGGAATTATAAAGAAACATGTTTCCTTCTAGTTCTCCTTGGGTTTGCTACTCCACAGATTGAACAAGAGCTTTCAGTGTCTTATAATGTGAAGACTATTTTCACAAAAGAGGTAAGGAGGGACAGGTGCCACATATTCTTACATCCTCAATCTTTTTTAACTTGTTTTTTAGTTTCCTGCTATGACTGTTCTATGAAATGGACATCAGAGAAGTAGCAGCCAAAGGCCTGAATGTTTTAGATGCAATGTTGCCTTGACAGTGATCTAGCAGAAGGACATTTGAAAAAAAAGCTGTATCCTTCAGCACAATGCCATGAAAGCCTGTGGGTTTTAAAGTTTAGAAGTATCACTGTCACATGCCTGCACTGGAAAGACCTGAGAGAGATACTGAGAGCACTTCCGCAACCTTAGCAACAGCTTTGATTCTTTCCAGAGCAAAACAAAGTACTCTTTATTTCACTCAGCTTGAAAGGTACCAACACTTCGGTATGACACTTTGATAGATGAGATTTTTCCCACTCACATTAGAATCATAGTATCAGAAAATGGTTTGGGTTGGAACAGACCTTTAAAGGTCATCTAGTCCAATCCTTCTGCAATGAGCAGGTACATCATCACCCACACCAGGCTGCCCAGAGCCCCATCCAGCCTGGCCTTGAACACTTGCAGGGATGGAGCATCTACAACCTCTCTGAGCAATCTGTTCCCGTGTTTTGCCATTCTCATGGTAAAAAAATTTCTTCCTTAAACCTAGTCTCAAGCTACCCTCTTTCAGTTTTAAACCATTTCCCCTTGTTCTATCACAACAGACCCTGATTTTTAGTCTGTCCCTATCTATCTTATAAGCCCTCTTCAGCTTCTCTTCCCCCACAAACATGGACTGGCACAGGATGAACGACGCTGCTTTATTTTCTTCCTTGACTTTTCATTCCAATGGTTTTAGGACAGTAACTGTTCAAGTCACCAGTTTCCTAATGTTTCCTGTTCCTCCAGGATATCTTACCAGAACAAGAAGGTTAAGTTGAATAATCAAACACTGGGGCCATGCTATCACTGGAAATGGTAGTATGTGAAGAAATATGCTTCAAATTTAACTAATTTTCTTTGTCCTGAACATAACATTGGAAGCTCACTGCTTGTTTTTGGAAAGCTACATTTAACAAAAGCATTCCACCTCCTCTAAATATCCTTCTCTGTTAATTCTATAGCTCAGACAGTAATCAAAATAATAAATTTTCAGTCTGTGATGCATACTAAAAATCTGAGGATCAAAGGTAGCTGATGATACATGACAGGAAAATTGCTAGGCTAGTAACTATTAGTATTTGCTTTTTAAAAAACTAGAAAGCAGATTCAATTTCTTTTAATGCTATATGAAAAGAACATTACTTACATGCTACCTACACATGAGGAAATGCAGAACTTGTTTGCCTGTGCCATCTGATGTCTGCTCTGCTGTGCACTGTGATCATGTTTAGTTCCGATTCTCTGGGCTTTGCATGTGTGCTCAGCTGTGCATGTACCAAATCACACAGCAGCCTGCAGGTTATTACCCCACAGTTTCTGCACAGACTGTAAGGACTTCTGGCTCAGAATGTAAAACATGTAGGTTTCTAAGCAAAGGCAACTTAAGATATTTTCACATCCAGTTGTTTACTCCCAGTCTGTCCACAGCAGCTCACTGCTCATTTATGCCAGTGCCACGAGTAGTCAAGCTATAAACCTGATGGAGAAGAGAAACATGAAATATAACCTCAGGGCTTTGCAGGATGTTTACAAACCCTAACTTTAGAAATTTAACCTTAACTCCATTTCAGCAATGTGAATTACACTGCAGCCTCACAAGCACTGATATCAGCATTAGCTGTGAGGCATTGGACTCCCAGAGCTTCTAAGCCAGCTGTCCAGCAGAAAAAAACATGGGGCAACCATGCCTCTCTTGAACCTGAGTAAATGCTGTTGTAATTTACCAGCTTAAAAACTCTAATTTTACATGTATCACCTCAAAATGGATTTATTTTTTTGCAACTTACAAGAAGTTTGAACTGTCATTCATCCATGATCAGAGTATCTGTTCTGCTGAGGCTTTACCCTTTTCAATAATAAAATGTAAAAGAATTCACTGCCTTTGTGTGCAGAAATCTGCTGTGAAATAGTTTTAAGTTCTAATTTATGCAGGAGTGATTAAATTGCATGGTTTCTGTTTTTCCTTACTGTAGGAGATTCAAGACTTCACAAAACATTGCAAGTTCAGCTTGCAAACCACTACAAAAGCACCTGATATCCTCAGTCCAGCTTTTCCAGTTGCCAAGGCCCAGCACCAAGGCTCAAGCTCCTTTGCCACCCCCTGTAGCACACACCACCTGCCTACTGGCTGCCAGCAGAGGAGACACCTCATGGAAGGCAAGTTTTTAAGATTTGGTAATAGAGCAGGCTTGTAATGAGAACTGTTAAACTGAACGGGAAACTTGCTTTTTTTAGATGCAAATTTTGCCCAATTTTTGCAAGACTGCCTTGCGTACCTGTGGTTGAATTTAACTTAGGGAAAAACTTTCAGCCATGTTCCTCAGTATGTGAGGAACAGATGCTCTTCAAACAACCTGCACCAGCTCGCAGGCCAATTGAAAACCAGTTTTCTACATATTCCCCTTATTTACTGGAAAATGAAGTAGTTCCCCACAAGACTTGCAGGTAAAATTTCTTTCAGTCCACTTCACCCATGCCCTCATCTTACTATATGCAACAAAGTTTGAAAAATGCCATCTTCAAGTTCTTCAGAAGATGGATGTACTAACTAGAAATCACCAATTTCAGAAAATAACCAATAAGCTTGCATAGGGTCTTAATAGCACCACAAATCACTGCACTTTCCCCTCCAACATTAATACAAACATGTCAGAAATTAGAGCTTTTTATTTCTCTAAGCAACATATCTCAGTTTTGGGCTGAGGTCTTTCCATCCATTAGAACTCAAAATTTATTATTACTGTAAGTGAATAGAAAGCCTATTTTAAATGACAAATCAGAATCAACATCAGTTCAGTATGCAATCTGATCTAAGACTGTATCACCTCGAACCATTTTACTTCTAAGTGGGATTAACCCTCATATTTTTATTCCATATTAACAGAGCCCAGCCCAATATTAGTATCTTTGTTTGACATAATGTAGAAAAAATTAAAATGCCAGGTTACTAGAAAGCATTAGTGAGAAGAAAATGTAGCTAAGTTGTATCAGAAAGTATCAAGGTTTGAAAAATTCTAAAGTACAAGAAAGACGAAGACGAGGCAAGAAAATGGTGTTTAAAGAAAATCCAATTTGGAGTTTTAAAGTACTAGAGGAACTGACTTATGCTATACCACAAACCATTCCGCACAATAATGCTACCGAGAAATCAAACCCTTTGAGTACCAACAAACTTCCCCTCTCTCCCCTCAAAACTGAGTTTGGTAAGCAAGCATCAATCCATCCGGCCGGGAAAATGCTGTCTGGGAGTATCCGAGACTTGCACCTCGGATGGCTGCATCGAAACGCTCAATACCGAGTACCGGCACTCCTCTGGGAACAAAAAGCTCTTATCAGGAGACTACCAAACCAAACATTAGGAATGCCCAGTAAGCTTTATTATTTTCCACTTGAAAAAATGCGAACGACTGCACAGTCAGAGTCCAGAAGCAGGCATTTTGCGAGACTTCTCCCGGTCAGTCCTTCGCGGGAACCACACAGGAGAGAGGGCCGGGACCAGGAGGACGGAGGGTCAGGACTCGTCGGGCTTGTCGGCGGGCGGCCCGCAGGGCTGCAGCATCTTCTCCATCAGGTTGAAGCGGACGCGCGCCTTGCTCTCGTTCTCGGCGATGGCGAAGTAGTTGAGCAGGTCGAAGTGGCCCATGTAGGAGCAGTACGAGTCGCGGTGCTGGTTCACCAGCCACTCCCACTTGGTGGTGTCGGCGTGCCCCGTGCCGATGTACTTGGACTGCAGGTGTTCCAGCTGGCTGTG
>VZTA01012010.1:67323-87301 GCA_013398855.1 Mohoua ochrocephala
GGGCGGGCCTGGGAGCCGCGGGCGGGCCTGGGAGCTCCGGACGGGCCTGGGAGCTCCGGACGGGTCTGGGAGCTCCGGACGGGTCTCGGCGCCGGGACCTTTTCCGGCGGGCGCAGCAGCGCTTCCCGCCGCTTTTCCTGCCGCGGTGCCCGACGGGAGCGCGCCGGGAAGGGCCTCCCGGGAGCTGTAGTCTCCTCTCCGCCCCGCCCGGGGGGGCGGGCCCCGGCATGATTAAATATTGATATCGTAATAAAATAATTTACTCTCGGTCCGATCACGTCAGTTGGGTAATCCGTAGTAGGACACATGGTAGTTACAAGGCCGGGCCGGCATCTGTAACACAGGGTTACTTTAAAGTACGTACTCGAGGTTCGAGGCCTGGCTCCAGATCGATCTCGCATTCTGAGCACGGGTTGCGCCTCAGATGGAGCCGGATGCTCGGCTGAGCCTCGGTCTAAAGCCTCGAGCCTCCCGTTAATTTGTAAAGCAAAGGTACGGCTTTGATACTGCTCAGTGCACCTGGAATCCAAGGGGCATGCACTGTCAAATCTGGCTACGGAATACCCACGTAGCGGATCATGGGGAGCAACATCAGAAAGTCTCTCCTGCCGGGAGGTGTCAGGAACCAGGAAAGCAAAGCCCCGAGGCTCACGCTTCAGGGCACAGCTTAATCCCAGCTCCTGGCCCTGCCTCTGTATAAACTGCAACTCGGTGTTGCTTCCCAAATAAGTGACATGGGAAGCCTGGCTCTGGACACAGACAAAGCTACCACAAAACCATCCAGGAGGTGCCAAGAGCAGCACAACACCCCTTTTCGTTAGCCCTTTGCTTGGCGAGAGGGCAATACAGCACCTTCTGTGGTCACTCACACACCAGTCCATGTAGGGAAGGGCTGAAGAGGGCACAGCATTTGCAGCTCCTTCCAAAATAAGGAGCTTGGTGAGGTTACTTCTGCTACATACGACTGAGGAAAGTCCTGTAGGTCCCACCCCTGTTCCTTTGTAAGGTGAAGAGCTCTGAGTTACTCTTCCCCAGGCAGTCTGTGCAGCTGAGCAGGGTCAGGGGGTGTCTTGGTTTGAAAAAAACCCTAACAGGGCGTTTAAGTCAAAATTAAATATTAATGTTGAAAAAGATTTTTTGACTGCGCAGGTAGTATTTTATCTGAATGTTAAACGCATAAGCAGATATAAACCCCACAGAAAATATAACTTGTGTTGCCTATCTTCTTTTGGTCAAAGTCAAGCTTAAAATAAATTTTATCATCCACCAAAATAGAAGTTTTTTCCAGCTGTATTCAAGAGATTACATAACGTTAAGTTTAAAATGCATGAAATGATTCATGCTTTCATATGATAGTAGTGTTTTTAATTATTTGTTTTAAAATAGGAAAGACACATTGCCAGAAATCTTTCAATAGGACACTGAGCTATTTCTTCCTGTCCTTGTAAATGCCCTGTAGTCAAAAAGAAATCCACAGAAATGTTGTGTGAAAACCCAGATGATTCTATGCCTCTTATTTAAAAGTGAGTGTCTTATAAAACCAAGGCCATATAAAGCAATGTAAAAACAGTGTTCTGAAGTGTCCTTACCCTTCAGTGCAAAGAGCTAAACGAGGACTATAAATTTTTATTTTTGTTATTTTTATGAGGATCTGTTGAGTCATTGCTACCAAGGCTTACTTAGCTGGAAGCAGATTACACAGCTGGATACAGCAGTTGCATTCTGTGGCTGCTTTCAGAGAGACCAAGAGAGGAAAAATAAACAAACATGACACTTTAGGAGTTTCTATGTATGCTGGTATACAGAAAGACAAAAAAAAGGCACATTCTCAACATGGGAAAGCTTTCATTTCTTTTTTAAATGGCATCTTTCTAAAGAGTGGGATGGCAAGAAGAATGCTAGCTTTTAACAGATGTTCCATGCCAACACAGTGACGCATAGGGCTGCCCTCGCCACTGTTTTGAAGTTATCCTCTTGGAAACTCTAAACCAGGAGATGTGTTGATTAAAATAATCAGTCTTTGGAGCAGAAAAGATTCCCAGAAGCTTATCCATCTCTTGCAGATGTTGCAGTTTCTAGGAGTAATAACTGCATTAAATTAAACAGATCTAAGAGTTCTAGTTTAATAAAAAAAAAGAGAGAGAGAGAGAGAAGAAAACCCCCAACCAACCAAAACAAAAAACCAACAAAACAACAACAATAAAAAACCAAACAAACAAAAAGAAAGAAAGAAAGAAAGAAAGAAAGAAAGAGAGAAAGAAAGAAAGAAAAAAAGTCCACAAACCTGAATGGGAAATGTAAATCTGAAATTCTTGGCGAGTTTATTAGTGGGCCAGATTAAAATGCTGCATTCCGGCATCCAAAGTTCTGGGAAAACACACCAAAGCTTCACTCTATATTGGCTTTGATCAAAAACCTCTGAGACTGCCAGACAAGCTTACCAACATAAGGAAGAAAAAATAGGTAGCAAAATTACCACCTGACAGGAAAGTGACAATTATTTTCACGTAACTACTTAAATTCAATTTCACTCAAAAAATAAAAAGTTTCGTCTGCTAGCTTTGAAGAATTATATTCAATTATATTCACTTTCTCTTCATTTCTTCTTCTATATAAAAATAAAATCTGTTGTTGGGCCTTTTTTTTCTTGTTAGGCCCATACAAAATGAATGGCTGCGCTTGGGCACTTTCATTTCAAGTTTAGGAATACTAAATGAGTGGGAGAAAGCAGATGCAGATATGTATAGAGAGAATTATTGCTCAGTGGTAATACACTTGTGTGACTAGGATTCCTGAATAAGATGCATTTTGGGTTATGTCAAGGTTTTTGTACTGAATACCAATAAATATCATTTTCAGAATATACAAAAATGGATGCTTACTTATGGAAATTGCATTAATGTGTTGACTTAAGTGCTGAAATTCTTTGTTTGGAGAGTAACGCTGTATCTCTTCAAGCCAAGTTTCAGAAGGTGGAGATACCGGGAGGCTGTAAGGGACTGCGGAGGCCACTGGGTGTCGCGGTTGGACCTGCAAAAAGTCTTCTTCCAGAACACGGAGTAGTTGGTTGCTCCTCCGAAATGTAGAGAAAAAGGGTCGAGGGGGCTGCTGGACCAAGAAAGACAGTGTCGGTGGCTGCCCTCTGCAAGATATAACCAAATTTTTGAATTCCCTACTGACTCTTTGGGTAGAAGAGTGAAGGCATAAACACCCTGCAAACAAGAGGATGTGACAATCATAATAGATAAATCCAACAATACAACACACACCCAGAAAGATGATAAGATGGGGAGGCATGTTTTGGGGGTTTTTTAAAAATTTTTCCCCAGAAATTCCTCTATTCTTCACTATATTGATTTATCCTACAAATACAGAGAGGTAAAAATGTTTGAGATTGCATTAGCCTGGAAGGAATGGTGCTGGAAATTAAATAATGATAAAAGCCCCATGTCTATGTGGCGTGTGATTTTTTTTTTTTAAGTATATATTTCATTAGAAATATGTTGCTTCTGCTAAAACAGGGTTCTTAAATCATTATTTGCAGAGGTCACATTTAGCAATTTTAGGCTGGAAAAGTTACCTTTCTCTAATTTCGTGTTTTGGGTTTTTTTCATATTTCCCATGCTATCACATGAACTGTGATGCAGTTTCTCAAATGTTGTTATAGCCTACAAACATTATCAGCCTCAGAAAGCCCTTATTTTGGCCCTGTAAGAGGTGGAAGACATTTTTGCTGCTTTCCTCAAAGATCCTGTGAAAAACATTTTTCACAAGCAAGTCTCTTTTTCCACCTTGTTTTATGTAAACTCCCCTGATTTCTTTGCCTTGCAGTCAGAATCATGATTTTGCTACAGGGTAAGAATGTGCCTTCACACTGCAGCCACCTGCAGCCTTCGGGCTGCTTCTGGGACAGAGGAAACACTGTCCTTGCAGGCAGGGTTAAGTCTCAAACTTTCTTCCACTACTAGAAACTATGTTTTGTTATTGCTTTGATTTCATAGTGCGTGAATACTCCAACATCTGAAAGCTTCTTTTAGGGTTGTGTGGCTGATTCTTCGCCAAAGCTATAGATGGGAAGAATGTGGAATTAAAAAATCAAGAAAGAAGCAATCCTGTGCATCGTACCATTGAAGGCATGCACTTCATGCTGCTCTGTATCAATGTGATTAATCATATTGTCTTAAATCAGACTGCAGCTGGAGAAATTCCCTGCTGAAGCATTGTCAGACTGAGTAGACCTGTGACCTGCACTAACAGGGCCTTGCCTAGGAGCAGCTTAGGGATCACAAAGACTGAGCCTTGTAGCTTCACACTCCATCATCTGCTTGTGAATATCTGTGATGCTCTACGCCTTCTGCATGGGTCTGAATAACAGCTGTGTGCCTTAGGTGCGCAGCACAATTGAATTGGCCTAATTTAGATGCCCCTGAGAATTTCCTAGCAAGGTGTAGGAGCACCCTAAAAGCAGAGAGGCAGTAGGGGTCACTAGCACAACGCTCACAGATGAGACTGAAATAATGTGGTGATCTGAGGAATGTGGTGTGGAGGGAGATGGAGCACAACAGAGGCCTGGTAGAGGCAGCTCTCACTTGCCAGCTCTCACTTTAGAGGGAAGTTCTTTATTCCAAAGCCATCACTTTGAAAATAAAAGCCTGTCCACTAATGTGATTAGTTACCTCTTCGGGCTAAAAATAGAGCCAGTAATAGTCTACCAGGTGAATTGAAAGGACTTGTGTCCATGTACGTTTTTGCAATGGGAGAGGTTTGTTCTTGTCATGCATTTGGAAGTAAAATGAAGTAATAATAGTAAACAACAAAACTGGGGAAGACTACGGGACTCTTCAAGAAGCAGCTGTATTCTGTCCATTTTCTTTGGGTGTCTTTTCTTCATTCACTCCAGATAAACTGCCAGAGCCTAATACAGCTATTAATTGTGCTCAGTAAGGTATACAAAAGTAGTAGTGATGAAAGGTATATCTTTAAATAGGCCCTAGAGAAGATATTAGAAATGTACACAAACTTAAATTAGAAGAAATTGATTTGGCCATTGAGAGCTCTGTGTATCATATCAATGTATTCTTTCTATATGCAAGGAAGGGTAAGAACAGAGGAGGCAACTTTCCTTTTTTCAAGTCTGACTTGAAGCTGCTTAATGCAGCTGTTTCTTTTTTTATCTGCCATGTAGTCATCATGTTTTAAAAATACTGATTTCTTCAGAACAGTATTTAAAAGTGTTCTGTACAGAGAAGCCTATCTGTAGCCAGGCTTTTCTCTCTCCAGCTTTCCACTACACACATAGTGCACAAGTATGCATCATTTCCCCTCCTTCTCTGCAGTAAGCACAGAGGACATTGGTGTCATCACCCTTATCTAGACAAAAAAATCCGTCATCTGTGTTGTGCACAAGGGCAGCTCATCTGTTAGTGCACAGCAAGCCAGTTCATAAAAGTAGAAAATAAGAGCAGGAGAAGCATGGAGCCACTGATATCAGTCAGTCATCAGCTCGCCTATTTGGTGTGTGTTGTACTCATTCACGTTGTGAAATTTTAGACTGTGGATTTCTCGTGGGACAAACAGCAAAGGAGAGAAGGAACAGCAATGGATATTTAGGATATTGGTATCATTGCAGGTGGAAGAATATAACTGTCCTTTCCACCTGTCTCTCGGAAATGGCACACCAGTCACCACCAGTTCACCACAGAATTATAGAATCGAGTCTAAGTGTACCCTCCTTCAGTTTAAGGCCTTTTCCTTTATCATTACACACCCTGCTAAAAAGTCCCTCTGCAGCCTTCTTTTAAGTCCCCTTTAGGTACTGGAAGGCTGCTATAAGGCTGCTGTATAAACCAGTTGTTTCTCAGCCTGGGCTGGGAACTTCCTCATTTGAAATAAGAAATGTACATAAGCCTCTTGCATTTACTGTGAAAGTAAAGCTCTCACAAATAAGATGATGAAGCGTATCTCACCTTCAGCTTTTTCAAAGCATTGCTGTTTATTACTTTTAAGGCAAACAGAACATAATTTTTCACAACACCAAGCACTGTAGACAAATTAATATGTTCAAATCACAACTCTTAGTAACTCATAATAAATGTCTTTTTGATTGTTGGTTTCATTGTTGGGAATGTCTTTTTTGTCACAAGCTGAAAATTGCTTAATTGACTAGATCCTCAAAATAAAAAAATAAACCCAGAGTGTAGAAACTTGTCAAGGAATAAGCCACTGGAAGCAAGGTATTTATAGTCAGGATTGGGCAATGTTAGTAATATATGATGATAACCATCCCATCTATACATCTTGGAATGTGATTTGAGAGCTTGAAAGAATTGCTGATTTTGGAAAGCAAACATTCAAGGAGTACAGTAAAAAGATGTTACCTCTTTTAGACTGTAATATTTCTTCCCACCTCCTCAGCACCATGCAGACTAAGAAACCTTGAAACTAACAAAACCCAAAAGCTACTTGACAAAAGAATCCCCCGAACCTGGGCATTTTTAAGTGAGCTTTCAAAGATGTGGGAGGGTTTTTTGCCGTTGTTTTTAAGTAGCGTGTACTGTTTGGTCTCTTTTTTTTTCTTTTTGCATTTTGAGTTTCTGTATTTCACTTTGTATTTGCTTTTCTCCATAAATGTTTGGAAGTATTTATTTTTATGATGTTTGAAGGTACTTGATTTTAGAAGATTAGAGCTGAAATGTTCACGTACTCAATCACAGGGAAAGGGGCTTTAAGAAAAGCACCAGTCATTGTGAAAACTTCTGGCACTGGGGTTGTAATCTAGAGCCTCAACAGGCTGTGTGTAGATCATGTTGATGATGGCTTATGTGTGTCTCAGAATAGCTGCTGTGAAGCACAGATGATTTGGTACTCACATACAGCTGTGTATTGCAGCCCATTTTTGGAAAAGCCTTCAGCATGAAATTGAAAATACTTGAAAACCGTAACTCTCTGTTCCCTTTTCTCTATCTTTTTCAGCCTTGTGTACCTTAACAACAAGCTCCTCTTAGCTAAGACGTTCTCCTACAGCGTTTGTACTCACCCTCGTTCACAGCCTCACGGTGCTATTGTTATATCAGCTATCGTGGCTCTCTCTGATAGTCACCTCTGGGCATAAAGACACCTGGTTTTGAACAGGATTAATGGGATATATTTTTAACAGGCAGAGAAAGAGAAGTGCAGTCTATCCAGTGGGTTCTTCACTTTAAGTGCCAAATAAGGTCTAGAGGTTCTGCCAGGAGACTTAAGTTCTTAGGTTAGGTATTTCAAGTGCCAGGACCATTGGCAGCAGTCGTTCATACTTGGCACCTCAAACAGATCAAGCCTGAAGGGTAAGGAAAGCTTATTGTTGGTGCCAGCAAAAAAGTCAGCATTCAAGGAACAGGTTGGGGCAGAGATTCCCAAGCCAATGTGTGCATGAATCCGTGACTGCCTGTAGCTGTCATGACACCTTGTCACACTCAAACTTGTAGGAAATTATTGGCAAACCTTGAAAGAAAAGTCAAAGACAATTAAGGAAATTAATTCTCAACTACATTTGCAATTACAGCAAGTTGTCAGGTGATTTTTATTAGTAAGGGATGAACACACAACAGAAAACACTATCAGAAGAAAAATCTAGTCTCTTTTAGTTAAAGGACCGTGAACATTGGTCAGTGTAACCCCATGACAGCTTTTCTCTCCCCCATTCAATGAGTTCCTTGTGTGAAGATGAGCTGCAGATTATTCTTCTATAAAATATATTTATTCTATCTCACATAGGTAATAAAGGCTCCACAATCTTTTCTGTGCCATGGCCGACTGCTGAATTTATTGGTGTGAAAAGAGCTGCTCTGAGTGACTCAGCTGCAGAACTGATTTGTCTTGCCGTCGGAGAACAGACTTGTATAGCTGCTGAGTCACAAACTGGCTTGCATAATTGGAAGGGTAAAACAAGCTTGTCGAGTGACTCAGTTTGTAATTTGATCCTCCTCTCATTCCCAAATGCACATGCACCTGTATTTTGAGACAGCAGGGATAGTTAATTACAGTTTGAATCATTTCAGTGGTACCCATGGAATGTCTCCTTCTGATACACTCTGCTGTTTAGTTCTTCTCCCATAATCCCTGGGATGAGGCCAAGTGCTTCTTCTTTCACACAGGGGGGAAAATTATCTGTGTTTTCCTTCACTATTAAACCCAGTCACCATTATGATCCTAACAGATCTTCCCACGGAGCTTAAATCGAAAAAACAGCATCTGTACTTTTCACCTTTTTAAAGGGACTATTATTACTCTATTTAAAAAGACTGTTTTCAATAGTAAGTTAGGTTTAGGAAATAAGGTGGATCTTTTATGTGTGTGTAGAATTCCAAAATGGTGGCATAGAAATCATAAGCCAAAATCTTTCTGCACGTGTAGGTACATTATTTTGACTGCTGTTTGTGGAAGAAGAAAATGGCCTTTTAGCTAAGACTGTTTTATGCTCAGGAAGAATTAGAAAAAACCTTTGAATTGAGAGTTGTTTGTCAGATGCTCTATCAGCTAAAGAAGTAGAAGCATGCTTTAGGAAAAAGGTAGCCATAAATCTAGAGAGAAAAGAAAACAAAACATGGAGGGCAGCCATCTACTTTATGGATGTCATTGTTTCCTTTATAAAACATATTAGAAAGTGCAGTAGCCTTTCTTCTGCGAACGGTATAGCATCCTACAAGCACTAACTCTTGATGGCCATACTAAGAAAGGAGAATACTGCCCTAATCAAATAGATGAGGATGTTGACACAGGCAGTGAAATCCCTTGCCAGAAGCCCCACGCTGACCTGGTGTCAGAGCAGGCTCCTTGCTGGTACTGCACTGTGCCTATCACCCAGCTCTGCTCCAGCTCTCCATGAAGGTTTTTCACTGACTCGGCTCAGCTCAGCTCAGCACAGCACAGCACAGCACAGCACAGCACAGCACAGCACGGCACAGCACATCACCTCACCTCTAGGTGAGCCTTGTTTATGACTGTAATGGTTTGATTTAGGTAAATGAGCCCTTTGGAAAATTTTATTGTCAGTTAAGTTTCTGTTTCCTCCTACATCCTCAAGCAGAGTCTGAACTGAGCCCACACACACGCTGACACATTTCTCGTCCTTCTCCCACTGTGCCGAGGAGCTCCTCTGAGAGCTGCCTTTTGATTTGTATGCAGAGTCAGTCATATCATTAACTACAATGAGCTCTACCATATTTGTAGCAAATCTGAAAATTTCCACTTTTTTACCCAAAATGAAATTCTGTTTGCCCAGGATGAGCTGGGGAGGGAGGGGTGGTGGTGAATCTGAATACACTTTTAAATGGCTTTGACCAATAGGTTCCATATAAACAACCACCTGTGCATTGGCCCTGATGATACCTTTTTAGCTGTTTGAATGCTTGAATGCAACATCCATCTCAGAAATCCTACAGCTATTGGTTATTGGGGAGCTGTCTGAAGACACAGGTCACCTTCAACCTCTTTTTTAGTTTTCTCCTGAATGGTTTTAATGGCTTGTAAAAGAAACAGCCTTTGGGCTTAGACAGACCTTTGGTAGTGGGTTTTTTTCTAAGAAAGATACTCTAATAAAGGTACACTAGCACAAAACATTTCTTACAGATGTGTGGTACTATTGGGTTTGAATTACTCTGCCTGTATCTGGGTGTGAACGCCTTCTTCCCCAAGGTTTGGGGCATCAGAGTTGGGATTCTTGGATCAGCTCATTAGGAAGATGACACACTAGCAAGTCTGGCTGTGATTTGCAGTTGGGTAAATATCTGAGTTCTGGGGGCTAGTTTGTGCTTGTCTCTAGAATCTGGGAAGCATTTCATTAAAAATAAATGTTTTAACTGCCAAAGGCAGCTGCCAGAGCATTTATATAATTCATTTCATTTTGCTTTCTGGTACTTGTCTTAAGGGCATTGGCTAGAGGACACATTTGGTCTATTCACTCACCTGGATACATGATCCTTATCACTGATTCATCGGATGGTTTGGGTTGGAAGGGACCTTGAAGATCACTCAGTTCCAACCCACCAACGATGGGCAGGGACAGCTTTCACTACACCAGGTTGCTGAAAGACCCATCCAACCAGGCCTGGAACACTTCCAGGGATGGGACATCCACAACTTCTCTGGGCGATCTGTTCCAGTGCCTCACCACCCTCACAGTAAAGAATTTCTTCCTAATATCTCATCTAAACCTACGCTCTTTCAGATTAAAGCCATTTCCCCTTTTCCTATCACTACATATCCTTATAAGAAGTTTGATTCTCCTCTATGCCAGTAACAAAACAACCCACTGCCTATCCTCCATGTTATGCTTCCTGTAGTTTTTAATATTGGGCCTGTCTCATTTGATACCACGTTCAAACTTCCACTGACTTCACTGAGAGCAGAATCTGGCAATTAATTTTAACTGGTATAGACTCATTAAGTAGCACACAGTTTTTTCCATGTCATCTGAATAGCATTCTCACCTAAGAAATTACTGAGGGGAGAGAATGATTTAAGTAGAAAGATCGCTGTACAGAGGCATATGCCTTTAGAGAAACAAAATATCTGTAAGAAAAAAGTAGAGACATGAAAAGACATGCAGTCTTTTCATGGAAAGAGAGAACTAGCACTCGGGGGATTTGGATGCAATTTCTAGTTAGATCAAGACTTGCTGTACACCTCTAGGCATTTTGACACTTTCTGTGATTTCTTTCCCATCTATAGTACATGGGTAGCAATACACACAGCAGTATCTTAAAGTAATTGCTTGCAAATTGGTTTAGAGAGCCTGAAGTGGAGCATAGTTTATAAATGTAATGCAATATTATTATTGTTGTCACATAAAAACCTAGCTTAGTCCATCAATTTAATTGTCACCAAAGCCACATGTATGGCAGAGTTTCTAATGTTACTTGGAAAATCATCTTTCAACTCTAATGTTGTCCTTCAACAATTGGCACATTTATCTCCTTTCATCTTCAGGGAATAAGATTCTGAAAATTTCCATGTAGTATGGGTTTGAAGACTGATGGGCATATTACCCGGTGTGTAAGAGAATTTGGAGAGTGCTTGTCAGCTTCTAATCAGTCCCTCTTATCACCTGAAATATACTGCAAACACGTGTTACACTGTGACACTGCCTGCTACAGTTCTTTGACCAAGTCCCAAAGAGCCGGGATACACCTCAGCATCCACTAATCCCATAAGAGTTTGGCAATGCTCCCTGTCAGGCCACCAGCTGGTGCCAGGAGAGCGTGTTTTATGTCTTGCACTGACAGACAGCGTGGGGAGATTGCTCTGCCCGGACACCTGAACGAAGACAGAGTTGTTTCCAAAGAAAGCTGCAAACAGTATAACTGCAGATATGTGTCCTTAGAAATGACAAATCTCGGGAAAACAAGCGCAGTGGATCAGTAGCCAAGAAATGTAGGTGTGTTGCTGTGAGAACATTGCTTATGAGGAGCTGGCTTTGCTGCAGCAGCTAATGAGCCTTCCTCAGACACCGTTCATGCACTAACAGGCACTGCACAGGCAGCCTGGCTGTTCTCGCACTGTGGTATGTAGGATGTGGGATTTAAAGGCTTCCTGTTTAGAGGGATCTTTCAGCACCAAGATCTGGCCTCTACAGCTGTGGATTTTGGACCACATTAGAATCACAGGCTAGGAGATGTCAGGGAGTAATTTTGTCCTATCTGCTGCTCCAATCTCTCAGAGCCAACATTAATCTCTGTGCTTTGTCCAGCTGGGTCTTGAAAATCTCCAAGAACAGAGATTCAACAACTTCTTCAGGCAATCTCCTGTTCCAGTGCTTCACTGCCCTCATAATGTGGATTTTTCCTTTATTTCCTATTGGAACTTTATCTCAGTTTATGAGCATTGTTTCTCATTCTCCTGCCATAGACTTGGGTTGTATCAGTAATCTCTTCAGTACATTAAGGCTGCTGTTAGATCCTCTAAATCTTTTCTTTTCTGGGCTAAACAAACCCGGTTCCTTCAGCCTCTCCCTATAGGTCACCCACTCCAACCCTATGACCATCTTGGTGACTATTTGCTGGACTCACTCAAGTTCATCAACATCCTCCTCACATTGGGAATCCCAGAACTGCTGACTTTCCTAGAAAAATCAAGGAAAGGGAGCAAGAACTCTTCCTATGCCTATAATACATTTTCAGGCCGTGCAGTTTTACAGCAATAGGGAGGGTCCTTCCCAAGAGTAAGCAAAGTGTAAGGCAGCAGCGAGAACATTATTCAGGTTTCCAAAACTCATATTAATACATTCTCACTGACCAGAGTATCCCCACAGATTGGCTGTGATTTCGAATTGCAAAAGTAGTTATGATCTTCTCTCTGAACAATAACGGGCTAAGTCCCATGTGGAGAATCCAGTCAGAGGGAGACAGAGGAATGGCACCATATGGGTAACAGAATACCCTTAAGAAAACTGTGTATTCCAAGATGGGTGGTGATGGGAATTTAGAGAATCTGTCATTTTAGTGTGTCTTTTGCCCACCGCTCCTCCATGTTTCCAACAGGGTGTAAAAGGACTGCATGGCATCAATTGAATGGGTGACCTGACCCCTTTGAGGAATGAAGGGGGAGAAAAAGTCTCTAAAGAAGGATTATCTTAGATGTAATTAATTTAACTGTCACTAAAGCTGCAGATATGGCAAGATTTCAAACATCACTTGGAAAATTTTCTTGCCATGTCATAAAGTAGAAACATTTTTCATCATAAATTGATATGTCTACATCCTGTCATCTTCAGGTAGTGAGCGTGTAGAAATTTGATATGCAGGTATTCAGTGCTATTTGGAATGAAGTAAAGACTCACTTTCCTAGATGTATTCTAGATGTAGTACCGATTTTGGTGAACTTTAAATTTGCTGGTTCATATTAATTAAATTTTAAAAAAAAATTATTTTTAACTAAATATAATATTATTTGCTTCAGTATATTATTTTGTTTATCTGTTATTGAATTATTTTGTTAAGTTATACTTCATTTTAAATTCACACCCAGTTGGTATTCACAGCAATTGTACATGTCATAATTAAAATTAAATATGAACAGTTCTTTAAATTATTATTTATGTAGGATCTTCTCTTGCGTAATTAAATGTTAGTTGGGTTTTCTTTCATTTATCATGTTGTAAAAATTTCTTCTGTAAGATGGACATAGTGTTTAACATCCTTGTAACATACAGGTGTAACACTGCCAGTGTCGGCTACCAGGTTTGAGTGACACCAAGGGTTCCAAGCCATGTAGCCTAAGAAGTATGAAGCATTGTTTTCTGTGCTTGTTCCCTGTCTGAGTGGTATTTCCGGGGGGGACTGCCTGCTGACCTTGGCCAAGAAGCAAGGTTTATGTTGGTAGGCACGGTACACAGGCATAGTAGATGACGGATATTTCCAGAAGCAACCTTCTTCCAGTGAAAATAAAGTGTGAATTAACTTCTCAGGACTAAAAGAACAGCTACCAGATTTACCTTACAATATCCTTTAGTATGATATTAATAGATTTTCTGTAATCTGTCAAAAATCTTACTATATCCTTGCAACTGTTTATTATCTTAATAAAAAATACCCACTCTCAACATTTGGCTTGAATTTTGGAGAACCGATTTACCCCTTTGAAGCTGTAGTCTTATGTTTTAGTGTATTTTAATATTTGTATTTCTACAAATATACAGAATATATACAGAATATATAAATGCTCTATAAATATCTTTGACACGTTAATATCTTTGATAAGATTTAGAAAACTAGGCTAAAACAAGTTTCAGAAAGTCATCTAATCCACTCTCTACCTCAATTTAAAATCAGCCATACTGGAATTGTTCCTGGCAGATACCCATCCAGCTTAAACAAGGGGCACAGCCAGGCTAGGTTGCATTGCTGAAGCTGAGAACACAAGGCAGAAATAAGAACTGAGCCTGTATGCACAGTGCAGTCCTCCTCCTCTGCCATAGTAGTACACAACCTAAACAGAGATGCAACTTGTAAAGTGTATGTGTGTATATATATGTTATTTTTAATATATGTGGAACACATTTTCAGACCAAACAATTCTCCTGATCGACAAATTGGAAGAGAGGCTGTGTGCTCTGGTTTTGGTTCATCTGGTGGGACTTCCACATCATTTTGCTTACTCAGTTATGAACTTGGCAAATGCAAAGGCCAGAATCTAATGTTTTCAGAGATCCAGAAGTTAAAGCATACGTTTAACAGTGTCAGTGCCCAGCTCCATCCTAACGGATGCACATTAAATTAATTGGAAGCTAATAGTTGTTTCTCATGGAAAGATGACTGTACCCCTTGGCTGCTGCAGAGCCTCTCTCACCCATTGCCTCTCTCACCCTCTGGGCACAGGGTGAGTTGGAGAGATTTGGAACCACCTGGGACTCACCCAGGAATCCAGAAGATTTGGGCAGGTTTGAGCTTTCTGTGACTAGCCACCAAGGCAGCTGCATCCATCAAAAGCTGGCAGCTTTATAAAAGCAGTGCAGGTACTCAGCTGCCCCTCTGCCTTACTCACTCTTGTGTACAGATGCTTCATGTACAGAGATACTCCCTGGCTGGGGTAAATGGGAAGAGACCTGTGGGCTCCCGTGGCATTACTGTGCAGCTGCTCAGTGCCCCCAGTGCCTCCTGTCCTTGCATTTCTTAACTGCGAGGCTTGAAGTGTGGCCGGCAGCAGCTGCCTCTCAGAATCCTGGGGTACCTGCCACAGCCATCAGACAGGTTTCAAAGATAAAATAGAAGCCTTTTCTCAGATAAGTTTTGCAAGGTGTTTGACAAATACCCTTCTACTTTGACAAGTACCATTAATTTTTAGGGCTTTTTTTTGGTTTGTTTTTCTTTTTTTAGCTAAAGCATGCAAACATCAGCAGTGACTTTGTTTCATTCCAAGGAAATCTCTCCTGCTGTTACTGTGTCACGTACAATTTGCTTAGATACTGTCTGCCTTGCCATTCACAGAGGATTCCAGGCAGCAATCCGTCATGACTGGGCTGTGAAACGTATTGCTCCCTGGCTGTGTATTCTCAGCTAAATGATCCCAAATAATTCTTCCCTCGCCTTCAACTAAACAAAAAGTTTTTATTTTTCTTCGCAGATCTGTAGTATGTCACTACCATGCTACCCTTGGGAAGGTCTACCACAAGGTATTTAGATCTAGCCACAAAGCCACCTGAAAGGTTTCCACATGTGCAGCATGCCTTCAGAAGAAGGGAGTCTGCATGGTACAGGAACACCTTGTGCAGTTTAGGCAGGCTCCCCACCACTTTCTGGATGTTATATTGCTTTTTGAAAAGTGCTGGCAGCATGAGTAAGGTGAGCCATCAACATGGCTGTATAAAATTTATGTTCACACAATTCTAGGATAGAATTGTTTTATTTCATTGACACTTGGTGAGTTTTAGAAAATAACACATTTTCTCTGAATGACTAATGTGAAAAGGATGCTCCAAAAAAGCTATTGAAATGTCCTCATTTCGCAATAGCTCTCTTTGTGAAGGTCTATTTACTCTTTGCCTCACCCTTCTAAGCCATCTAAGGCTTTTAACCTCTGGGGAAAAAAAGCCCTTTTTATTACTCCTCAGGTACTTCTCCCTTCATACCTAATATACAGCCTGGCCATTTTCTGCTCAGAGAGTAGTGATGAGGGAAAAATAGCGCATGTAGTTTTTGGCAATATGAACTTGCCCTAGAATCTACTGTTACTGGGACTATACCCAAATCTGAGTGCCTGCTATGTGCCTTCCTCCCTTGGCTTTTTGATCCCTCTTGAATGACATAAAGATGGTCCTTGTCTCTGCTTTGACAGGTTGCAAAGTGCTCCCCAATACTGCGGAAGTTAACTGATCTCAGTCTATGGGCATGCAATTGTGCAGGAGAAACACCTCACTCCTGTCTGATAGCAGGAGTTAGAATACGCACCTTTACTGAAGTATAGGAATAGGGTTAGGTAATACTTCTCATTAGGGCGGCTGATGTGACAGGGCCTTTGTCATGTTATATGTGTGGGCTATGCTCTTGCATTCAAAAGCTGTGACAGCGGCAGAGAAACCCAGTGGCTTACTTGATAATCAACCAAGCCTTCAGTTCCCAGAAATCAGCATTGTTGCATTGGCTCCAGTTAACTATGCTTGTTTACATCCATCATGTGAAAACATTTTGAACTCCTTCATTTATTGGTTACTAGCTTAATGAAACATGCTGGCACCTGCCATCATCTCTGAAGTCAACAGAAGTCCCAGGGCTATTTCCCGTGCATCCAATCTGGCATTTGATCCAGCCCTAACTAGATTTGCAGCTCTTTAAGAGCTCGTGTATGGGTAATGAACCTTCAGAGCCACACATGAGTGCCAAGTTGTGGTTCACAAGGAATTCAGCGGTAATACACCCAGGGCTGCCTTCACATGCCTTTCGGGCATAATTGGAGAAGAATGTTAAATCCTTTCCTAAACAAGCAAAAGAGAGGGCCCTGGCACAGGGCATCCTCTGACTCCACAGCAATTACATCTGCACAGCTTTCAGCACTCCATCCTTTTATAACAGTCTTCATCCTTCCTAATGAAGGAGAGAAAAGGAAAGCGAAAAGAAAAACATCTGCAGGGCTCAATACCTAGAGCACTATATTATCCCTATGTAAATCCAAGTATCTCCATGGGCTTCAACAAAGAATTAAGGTGGATTTAGCTACCTGTGGAGATACTTGGTTTCTGAATTCTTTTCAGCACTCTATTCCTCATGCAGCCTAGGAGAATCTCTTTACATCAGCAACATTTATTGATGAAGCTTTTCTGTAACATCAGTAGCTTTTGTGAGAGGTTACAATGAAATGTGAGAAGACAGAGCGGGAGTGTACGACCTTTCTGAGCTGGAAGTATCACAGCTGAAGACTCAGTTTCTCTGGTAAATGAATATAATGAAAGAATTTTACAGCATCAGTCTTTTGGTGTCTCCCTTCAACTCACCTTGGCAATTGATAAATCATGTACTGTCAGAATGACTCTACTGATCCATGAGGTTAAAAAGAAAAAAGTTATTTGCCCAGGGCCATGAATCATTACCTTAATTGAATCAATGCGAGCTAGATGACATCAGACCTGATTCTAGCTTAGAAGAGGCTCATGTGTACTGCACATCCAGAAAAGCATACGTGAATTTTATATGTGTCTGAGAACTGGCTCTAGGATACACAACTGATCTGGTAGAAGTTTGCTCTGTTTTTAGCTAAAAGGTTCACAAGTCTCAATTATTATAGATTGACACCACTGTAACTTCATACTGAAACCAGTACAGATGTTATGGGTACAAACTGCTTTGTAGAGATGGGTAAGCTCCAGACAAACAGGGGGCTGTATGTCACCTGTATGTAAGTTGCCCAGTGAAACTGCTCTTCCCCAGAACTGAGATTCCCCAGAACTCCTGGATGCCCTGAGATGTTGGTAAGTGATAGTAGCAAAGAGAAATCTACATTTCCACATAATTTCTAATTTCTTAGGCTTTGGAAGAAACTCAGTTTCCTGGTTGGAAATGTCTTTAGAAGAATCGCGCACCAGAGCGGGGAGATGATGGGTCTCCCTCATGCAGTGAATTGTCCTTGAAATACTACACATCCTCAAGGTATTTTAACATACATGAGACTCCAATTTGTTTATATATTACTTTTCACTACACATTAATGAGAACTGAAAGTAATTATGCCAGTCTTCTTTCTAGAGACGAGAGAACTGGCAGCAAAACCTGGCTCATTCAAAGCAATCACTCAAGACCTAAGTCAGGATTAGAAGTCTTTAAGGAAAAAAAATGCAACAGCTCTTCAGAAAAAAAAAAACCAAAAACCAAAACTAAAAGAGAGGCTTATTGTCTGCAGATGTTTTGTACATTTATATTGCCCAAACTCCTTTAGAAACTTATTGGCACCTGTGATCCCTATACTAACGAGTTCTGCCTTTATGTAAATTGAGTATTTACTTTCACTGGTAAACTACACAGTGTTTCTCTTATAATTAGAGATAGCAGAAAGTGAAAAAAAAATATAATGTTACTTTTGTAGCTTGGTATATAATGCTGCTCAGGACTCACAGGAGAATAAAATTACAAGACTGAAAATTCTTTATCTCTTACTTTGGAAAAATCCCTTTCCTCTGTCTAATCATTTCCATTATCAATCTACACCGTTTGCATTACTTCAGAAGTGATTGAAATGAGCATAAAAATCCAAACCAAGTGTCTTTGGTACATATGATGACACAACAATCTTTTCATATGACTCATCTGGTTTTGTTTCTCATAGCACAATGCAAATGGGCACCTTTTGTAAGATCTAGCAACATAATGCACTCGGGAACTTCAGGATACTTCTTTGGCAATGGTGATTTTTTTTTTTTTTAGCTACCTATTTGTGTAGCTTAATTAGAGAGCTTTTAATGAGAATTTGGAACCTTCTTTAACCTCGTAGAAATAATAAATTTCTCTCATTCTCCATTCCTTTCTTAGGTTAATATTTTAACAATATTGCTACCTTACCTGCTACTCAGCTAGCTACTGACATTTTAACTGAAGTCTCTCCCAAAGCAGGGGAGACTTGACAGTCGTCTCTTTAGTCTTCCATACCCTCCACATGTATTATATGGAAGACACCAGATGTTTCTAGATGAGCATTTTGCTCTTGACTGGATCATCAGACGCATCAATCAATGCACCCGTATCTTTGCCTGTGCCGCAACAAGAGCAGGTTAATTTGCAATTGTTGTTCCACGCCCCACAAAGCAGCCTGTACCTTTGATTGCCCGTGGCACTACATTAACGCCCAGCTCTGCTTTCAGCTCTGCTTGCATTAACAACACTAAACAACTCTAAAGGTCCGTTTGCTTTCTGCGTTCCAGTGGCGAGGAGAAAACCTCTTGCCCACGTGTGGGGATGCTGCAGCTGGTCTCACAGAGCAGCGGCCTGGAAGGGAAAACCCACTCATAGTTCAGTGCCTTCAGGTAGTTCTAGGGGACTGATGAGATCCATGCACCTAAATTTGTCTCCAGCATCAAGGTCTAAGAGAAAAATCCCAGCAAAGTGCCCAGTGCGGTCCTGGATTTTTCAAGGTAAAAGAGCCTTTCTGTCAGATATATTTTTAACTGACTGTTAACCATAAACCCTCAAGTATTTACCTATTACTTACATTTTTTCCTGATACAAAAACAGCATAGAAAATTAGGAGGGAGGAAGCTTCCTACGTCTCTGCAATTGTCTCCATCATGACAGAATTTGTTCTCAGTCACCCAGGGTGGGATTGATGCAATGTAAGAAATTTTGGAGCCTTATAACTGATGACTGCTCAGGAAAGCACAGTTGCTCTTTCAGCTACTCCTTGGCACCACCAAAAAAGTAACTTCTATATTTTAAAATTTCCAGATTCAAATTATATTCAAGTTTTGTGATGAAAGAGAGAAAAAAGTACGTCCAAAATAGATGTCCAAGATGTTCAAGAAAAGCAAAAACTTCCCATCTCAGAAAGACTTGAACCACCTCTATAACTACTTGTGTGGCTAATTAATGTGTATTGTTACCGTGTATCAAACATTGTGACACCAGAGTTTTGTTAGGTTTTTTCAGTTAGAATTATGGGGAAGGTGTTGGGGTTTTTTCCTCAAGAATGGTCAAAGTTATCAGAGTTGAAGTCACAACGCAAAAATGGACCTAATTTGACGCATACTCTGAAGCATGAAGCGAAGAGCACATCTTCCTTGCACTAAGCAGCAGCAATCTGAATTACAGAATCGCAGAGTCGGAAAGCTCCCGCTTGCCGGCGGGCAGGCGAGGGCAAGAAAGGTCAGGGGACATCCACGGCGACGACGGCGAAGAAACGGGCCAGCTCACGGCGCCCACGCTTCCCGGCACCCACGGGGCGGACTTTCCCCGAGCTGGAAAGCGACGTGAGCCGAGCATCTTCCCACACGGCTGGGAGGGGGCGGCCCGGGGGGGGCGGCCCG
>VZTA01012010.1:87644-104799 GCA_013398855.1 Mohoua ochrocephala
GGGGCGGGCCGGGTGCTCGGCTGCCAGCCCAGCCGGCGAGGCGGAGGGGCCGCGGGGCGTGCGGGGCGTGCGGAGCGCTCGGCACCTCGGTTTTGCATAAGAGTAGACGAAACTGCCCCTTTTGAGTCGAGAGGCGAAGTCTGAAACCCGGGGGCAGGAGAGATGATAGGAAATGCGGACTAGGCTTTTGCGTCCGAAAGTGCCTCAGGCTAGCCCTGCTCCTCATGGAAAGCAAAAGGGACGGCTGGGTTTTCACAGGATGAGAGAAAAACAGAGGCACTTTCAAATATGTGTCTTCTCACCCAGTCACAACGGATGTCTGCATTTCCACTGCCTTGTCTGTCTGGCTTAACGAGTATTAACATTTTATTCATAGGGCTCACACCTGGTTATGAATAGCTCCAGAGCAGATTTTACAGAAAATTTGGTTTATATGCAAAATATAATAGCTTTTCCTTCGTTCTTGAGTGTCATCATGGCCAGATCTGGAAGTGGGTGCAAAAGTTAGTGTTCTTTGATTGCTTCCTATTAAATTGATACTCATTTCCTTCCTACCAAGGAGAACTGGCACTCGTGTATGTCTGAGATAACTACATGTCACTCTGTGGTACCGAGAAAGGAAATGACTAGAATAACAACATTGGCCGAAAACGGACGCTTGCACTTTTTGTTCCTGTTCTTTAAATGGTATTTTAGGAACTGTCTTTTAAGCTGTCAGAGATCAGAATGGCAATATATAACTTTTTAGGATGAAATTACAGTTTGAAGGATGATGCTTTCTTACCAGTGCTGATACTCACTGTTTAAATAGTGGAGAGACTACAAGGTGACCATAACTTTTTTTATTCAAAACAGACCAGAGGTCTAACAGATGAACAGAATAAAAGGTCATTGTTAGGAAAGGATGGTTTAGGTGCCCAACTCCTACAATGACCTTTTTCTCACACATTTTTCTCTGACTGCCTTGTATGACCACTGCTCTTAAACCGAAATTGCGTGTTCAGTCATATAGTATCTGGTGTTTCGGCTGAGGCTGAAACGGCAAGTTAAACTCTGTTGTCGAAAGACATCTCCATGAAGAAAGTAAGCATGGTACAGAAGACCTCTTGAGACATAAAAATGAGTAAAATATAGTACCTTCTGGGCATTGCAGATAAACATGATGCTATGGAATGCAACTGCATATTCTACCAGTCCTGGAGAATTTGGGTGCTGTGGGATTAGGCTCCATGTCCAACATCTTCCGCTATACAATAACAGTAACCAAGACCTGCTTCGGAAGGAGAAATGGTAGTTGCCACTGGTGCATAAATAATAGAGAAGGAAGAGAATCTGCTGAGTGAAAAGAGTCACCTAAATTTGTCCCCAGCACAGGCAGTGTGAACATGTATGCTGGGCAGGACACACAGTGACACTGGGGGCGAGGGCACTGAACAAATCATGGGAATGAAGGGCCACTGTGGGACTGTAAGACGTTGCTTAATACATTTGATGCACTGTAGCTGTGCACCTAAACCGGGCCTGAGAGGGGTTTATCTGTCTTCTCTCTCTTTGTCAAGGAAGAAGGTCCCACAGTGCTTCCACAGAGAAATGGTCCCATTTTCAGCAAGTTACAGCCAGTTCAACATAGCTCCTGTGTGAAACAAATTGATTACTTCGCATGTTTCCAATGTCAACACAGGGATCAAACTGACCGTTTCCCTTTTCATAGAAAACTCCTTTTATGTGTTGGAGTGCTGTGTTTCTTTCCCTGGTCTTCTGAATTAAATGAAGATAATTCCTTCAGCTCCTCTTTCTCCAGGATTGTATTTTCTAAACTGTTTGGAGACAATGCCAAATATGCTCCCTTTGACTTTCCTAATGTGATAATTGGTGCAGGATGTACTGTTCCAACTGAGGCCTTATCTATGCTAAGCAGAGTAAAACCAGTCCTTCCCAAGCCATCTCTCATATAAGACATGGGATTTAGGGTTTTTTTTACAATGGCATTATGTTGTGAACTCGTTTTGTATCTTGCAATGAGGTATAACCCCACCAATGCTTTCCTGCTGCCAAACTAGGTGTTTCCTACTTTCTAGTTGTGTGAATACTTTTATCTAAATGTGCCAGGCTTGTCTCCATTGAATTTCCTTTTATTTTTGTTAATTCTTCTCTTGCTGTAAAGATTACTGTAAATTCTCATCATTTCTCCTCCCCTGCCCCCACCAAACGCTTGCTTCTACTCCCTTCCAGTTCAGTGTCACACGGAGACTGTACAAGCTCATGTTTGGTTCCACCCTCCAAGGTACTAAATATGGATAACCTCGGAGTGTGACAGATACCCATCCTAATGCTGATATGTTCAAAACCAGTTCTGATGGTGAGAAGACAACTGCTGTGTCAAGTATGAAGGTGCTGGACCAGATACACTTTCTATTATCTTTTATCTGGCCCATCAATTTTCTTTGACTCTGGTCATCCTTGTACTTCAGGGACGACAAAACATGGTGCAGAAATTACTGAGGCAATATTAACTTGATCCAATAAACTCATCTCAACACCAAATGCGGGGTTACTGCTTTTTGCACTGAAGCCATTTTTGGTTACGCTTGCATTTTGGGTTATCCCCCAAGATGTGGCCATGAACCAACTCTGGTGAGGAACATCATTCCCAGGGAGCGGTCTAGAGTCAGTTCCTGGCAACTCCCTCTTGGGCAGTGGAGGGGCTCTGCATGAGTTTGGTTTCTACCTCTGCTTTGACAGGCTAGATGAAATATCAAGGCACCCTACACAGTCAGCAAGAGCTCTCGCACAGTGTTTGGCATTTAACATCTAGGCCATATTTGTGTTGTTTTATCAGAGAGAGAATGATGTCACATATCTTGACTTCAGAAGGCTTATCATGTGTGCAGCTTTTGTTTAATCTGCTAGGGCAGTTAACCCATTAATTGCCAGGATTGTTCTCAACAAGCTCATGTTCACAAAAATCAAGGAATTACTGCATGCTCCAGCTTTTCCTGCTATGCCTTTTTTCTGTGCTGTGTTCGTGATAATGACAACTCACTTATTTTTGAAAGCAAGCATAAAGCTTGCTTGAGCTTTGGATATGCCCAGTCAGGTGTGTCCCTAATTACACCTCTATCTTGTCTTAACTTTGCTGGTGGTTTGAATGGGCCTGTAAACACCCAAGGGCTGCTAAATAGTGTAACTACCATAAAGCCTGACACATCCTGGGGCTGAGGCTGTGGGTATGCATGTGTGGCTGTAGGGGTTATTTCCTGGCTGGAACTAGTTTGGTGCAGGTACAGTTGTGTAGATTTTGCAATGGGATCTCAAACTGAACCTCATGTGTACTGGCCCACGTGAACAAATACCAAGAAAACACCCTGTATTTAATCTTAAAGGAATTTTTTTAAAGTCAAGAGTACTTGGTCTCAGATCATCATACTTTATCACAAGCCTTAAATACATGTGTTTTTTAAAAAATAATGCAGTTGTGCTAATTTAAAATGTCAGTAGAACATGTTGCTTCTGACCAAAGATCACATGCAACCTCATATTTCTATCTGCATGCCAACATAATGTCTTAATCACTTATAAATACCACTGTGTGGTAGCAATAGTAGTTACATAAATGTGGTATGTACACAGCTATTTCGCTGAGCCAATGTGTTTCAGGGAAGCCGAGGTGATTAATTAGATAATGTATATGTTCGTGGTGCCGTAGTGCCAGCACTGCCTGTGAGCGCGTTGGCTAATTGCCCTGCACGGTGACTTGTAAGGATGCCGAGCTGTAGTAATTGCCAAGAAATGCATGGATGTCTGTCTCACTGTTTATATTGGTGGTATGGATCTGTCTTAACCATTTGCCAAGCCCCTGGAGGTGCAGTTCACACTCCCCTTGTCTCCATCCAGGCCAATTTTACCTGAAGACTTTGGTGTTGCAAACCAGCGAAGATGGAGAAACTTTTTTTTGGCTACAGACCTGTTAAAATGGCTTCCCACCCCACCCAACCAACACTCAGTCTAGTTACAATTGCTCATTTATGTGACTTGTGAGAAAAATGTCAAGAGGCGATACTGATAATCCATTTTATCTATCCAGTATTGAAAATCTGTCAGTGGTGATCCATAGCTCTCCAGTGAAAATTTAGACTACCTTGTAAATAGTAGCAGTCAACCTATGTAAAAGAAGCTGTCCTCTCCGATGCAGGAATAATGTTTAGTCTCATGGCTACTGAGTAATAGCAAGTTAAAACTTCAGATTTCTTTGTCAGTCTTATCATAAATATGTGAAAAATCCAATGCATTTTTGCATTGCATTTAATGCACACCAGCAACTTCTCCTTTTAGTTTTGATACTGATAACCAGTCTACGGATAACACCAGGATGTACATCTGAGAAGTATGAGATGCACCCTCGATCCTTGAATTTATAATTATTGCTGTCATACAAAATTTGAGAGTTCCTTTCTGTTGAAGAGATTGAATACTGGTAAAGAAACTGAGATAAGTCAAAGAAGACCCTCCAAAGCTATCAGTATTCTAGTAATTATTGCCTCATTTCTTTGAGTCAGAGGCAACAATCTGAATTTTAATTTTTCCCCCCTAGGTTTTTCCTAGTCTTTATGGTAGGAAAGGAACCCCTGAAGTCTTGGAGATTCTGCCAGCTGCAGAGGTAGCCTGAAAAGAATGGTGTCATCCCTACTTCTCTGAATATATCTGCTTGTAATAAATAACTTGTCCTGGCACAAACAGAGAAGTTGACACTTCATGCAAGCTTTTGGGAAAAAATAGTATCCTGAGACATTTGCAACTGCAGATATTTGTCTCTAGGGTGATGGAAAATGTAAAGGTGGTATTCTGCTGTACATAGGCTCTGAAGAGCATATGAGCTGGGTAGTGTAGTTTTCAGATACACTTGCAACTTCTTGATGGATTTCTGTAGCTTTGTAACTGGTATTTGATGTTAACTGATGGACTTTAATTCCTGAATACGTTTTGTCTATTTTTAAACATTGCAAAATTCAAGAAATTCCAGAGAGGATAACTTCCTCTCAGTGAGGCCACAAAAAGATTTTGAACTGCTGATCTCTGTCATAGTTGTTAATACTGGAGCTAGTACACAGATGTGATCTTAGAACAGCTTGAGAAGGCAAACTGTCCTAATCATTAGATTATAATTTTTGTTGTTTCAAGCTCTTACAGAGGAGAAGAGAGAAAAAAAGATGAGTGGTTTGAAAAATTCAAGCCTGCTGTGCCACCTGTGATGGGCATGGTTGGGAAGATAGGGAATTTGGACTGAAAAGATGGCTAGTACTCTGCTATAAGCCAATTACTCTTATGGAAAGAGGAAAACCTACTGTTAAAAAAAAGAAAAAAAGTGTTTCCCAAGTTAATTAACATTGTCAAATCTATTACTAGGCAACAGATACCAAGCAAAAATATTAAATCTGGTCTAAGACAATTGTTTCCAAAACAGACAGTTACTAGAAAATTATTATTAAATCTGAGACTCCAACTCTTAAACAAAAGGCTTCAGCTAAATTTAACACTTTTTTTACCTATGCGTGACTTTCCGTTTAGTGCAACAGTAGCACACTATTTGCCTTGGAATGGAGTGTGTTCAATTCAGCAAGTCCATCTGAGCAGATTTCCATCACTACTACATCCTCTACAAGACATATAGGAAGTCACTGAAATGTGCTGACACACACTTAGCTATGAAGTAATTTTGCCTAGGAGCGGGTTATTATTGTTCACCACTTGTTTTCTGGGTCACGTCTACTGTGTGTCATGCAATCAAAATCACATGCCATTCAGAGCCAGGATGAGCCACGTGGGTTCCTTTTACCTTCCAAGGTTGAGAAGAACTGCGGACAGAAATTCTTTTTAACTGGCTTGTTTTGAAATATCTGTTGTTCCTCAAACAACTGAAGTAAAAGCTTCATCTTGTAAGGCCCTACTGAAGGCTGAAAAGATGACTGACTAGACTTTTGGTAACCCGCAAGCTGGTATTAAGTAACAGCTGCCATTTATGAATGCTGCAAAAAGAAAAAATGTACCCTGTCTTCCTTCCCAGCTGCTGGCCATGAAATATGAATGCTGTGCCGAAACTGCTTCATTATTTCACTGTTTGTCCCCAAACTATGATCACAGAATCACAGAATATTCTGAGCTGGAAGGGACCCACAAGGATCATTGAGCCCAACTCTTAAGTGAATGGCCCGTATGGGGATCGAGTGTGGATATACAAATGTTAAAGATGAAATAAAAATAGGTGTGCAACTCATTTGTTTCTATAGAAATAGCTTTTTATCCTTAAGTTATTTCTACATAGTTAACATGCTTCAGAACATTAGCATGGCAATGGAAATACGCTTTGTAGGACTCCCTTTTGTATGTGTATGGGGCTAACAGAAAAGGGGTTTTTGCATATGCATAGTTTTTGATTTTCAGAGTGGATTTTTTTTCTTGTCTGAAATCCCATGTCATAACACAGTTGTGAGGGGCTGCGGTCTTATTTCAACAGGACAATTTGTATCTTTCTCATACATCATGGGAAAGCCAGTCACTGTGGTGATTCATACCAATAAGTAGCACAGTAACATAAAGAGATGAGCACTGAGCATGCCCTCAGCTGACTGTACTTGCTGGGTATCTGCCTGCAAAGTTGTAACCTCTGCAGTCATCACCCGGCCTGTATTTCCTGTGTGTGTGTTTGGGCGTATAAATCATGATGGACTGCAGAGGGAACTTCATTTTTACCAGGACAGATTTATCTAGCCCAAAAATACAAATGTGGGAATACATGTTCCAGTTTGAACATACGCAGCATTTTAAAATAAAATAAAACTGACAGCTAATCTATGAAACCTCACACTCTTAGAATTAAGGCAGTTATACCCTTGCAGTTGTTACTCCAGAGTAGTTGCTGTCTCGATATTCTAATGTGTTAGATGCCTCTTATATAGACTCGCACAAGTAGTTGAATATATTTAATATTCAGGTTCGAATTAGCAAACATTTTAACTGAGGCTGAGTACCAGAACAATTTAGACTGGACCTTTGGACATTGTCTAATCCAGGCCCACTCAAAACGCACACAGGCAGTTTAGGTTGCTGAGGGCCGTGTCAAGTAGAGTTTTAAATATCTTCAAGGATGCAGATTCCAAAACTTTTCTGGACACCTTTCCCATTGTTTCTAAATGTTTGGGTTTGGGGTTTTTTTCTTTCCTTTCTCCCCCATCTCCTATCTGGCTGGCTCTTCCCTTGTTTCCACTTAGGTCTGTTGCCTCTTGTGCTATTGCTGTACATTTCCACGAAGGGTCTAGCTTTGCATTAAGCAGTTAGTGATAGCAACAAGATCTCCCCTGAGCTTCCTGTTTCTCAGGCCAAACATTGCCAACTCTCTCAGCCTCTCTTCATATGACAGGTGCTCCATCACCTCTGACCACCTCTGTGGCCTCCCCTGGGCCCATTCCAGTGTGTCTATGATGAGTAACACTCCAGATGTGGCCTCTCAAGTGTCAGACAGGAGGGGTCCCCTTTCTTCCTCACTTTTGCTACTCCAGCCTGGATGCATGGCACATGTTCCTGTTCATGCCTACCAGCACACCAAGGTCCTGTGGAGCTGTTTCCCAGTCAGAGAGCCAAACTTGTAGTGGTGCTCATTCTACTGATTGAGGTCTGAGGCGATCCCTAACAACCAGTAATGTACTATATATTAATATATTGTTGTTCTAATTACAAGCAATGCAATCAACATATACTTAGATGAAAACTTTGCTGAGTAACAACAGCATCTGATAAAGGAGGTCAACTTTTCTAAACATTGATTTGTTAAGTTGAAATGTTTCAAATTGCTGTTCCCCCTTGCTCTCCCTGCTTATTTGTTTCAGCTCTTTAGTGCCAGTTCTGTCCCTGACACCATCCAAGGAATGCTTGGAAGTTATTGTCCTCTCTTGGGAAGATGTGGTTCACCTTTGTTTGAAATGAGAATTTGAAATAGGAAAAGACCTCTCTGGTGATGTTACATTCCAGCCTACTGTTTTTCTTTATGTAAAAAATCCTGAAAATCTGCCAAATTGTGAGTTTCTCAAAGCAACAGTTTCCAAATACCTCAAATAAATTTACTGTGTTCCTTGAGCAAAAGGTCCTCAAGAAACCTGAAATCTAAACATTTTCTTGAACCTCACAAATCTCTTCAGCCAAATATTGCAAATGCCAACCTATGGAGTACTTGAGCATGTTCAGCATAAAGCTGAACAGGTGTCCTCTGTAATTTGTGGTGTTTGTGGCCTAATACGATGCTGACATACAGGCATAAAGTTACTCGCTTCCTGTCCTTCCATCCTGTCCAGATACTGCGTGTAGATAAGGAAGAGCATCTTGAAAATGTGAAGATGAAGTGGCAAGCAGGCTAGGTTAAGGACTTTAGAAACAGTGTAAAAGACAAGACTTGGGAAGAATGAAAGAAAGTACCAAAAAGACCTTGATTTTGCAGGACTCTGAAGTCTGGCTTAAAGAGATGGAATCCGTTTGTTAGGACAAAAGTGTGAACACTTTAGCTGTGGAGCCATATCCCAGACAGGTACAGGTCCTCAATGCAGAGTTAAAATATACTAATGCTGACCACCTTGAATGTAAGTTTTGGTATGTAGGTACAAATAATGTAGGCTTTTAGAACTAAGTACTGGGAAGCTGGGAAAACCCAGGGTGAAGATTGTCAGTGCAACTGTAACTTGATCCCTCTGTTCCGCTTACAACTAGACTCTACTGGATCTGCTGGACCACGGAGATCGTGTGTGATGCTGTCCATGCCACAGGAGAGGAGCTCTTCACAAGTGGCCTTGATCCATGTATTCATTCACTGACGTCCAGCTCGTTCCTTCGCGATCTTACTCAGCAAAGTGCTCGAGGCTTGCAGCAGTGACTGAAGTAAGGAGGAGCTGACTTCTGAACATTCCAGGTGCAAAGAATTGTGCTTGAAGTGTCTCAAGTGGGCATCATAAATCATCAAGAGTCTATCATTCTTGTCCTTAATGACTCTGGGCTGAAACCTGACTGTGGGGCTGTTAGATCTGTTTTTCCCCAAAAGACTGGTAGGAGTTTATGGAACTTTCCAAAGATTTTGCAGGGGAAATCCCTGAGGAAATGAACAGTAGCAACACAGTCAATGAGATAGCATGAACTGAACGATGACTATTAAATTTTATGTTGTACAACTTTTATTCAGCACGTACATGTTGTATATAGGTAAAACCTTATAAAATGAAGGCCTTGTTGCCTTTGTAAAATCATGGCCTACTCCTGTTACTTCGGCTAAGTAGAAAAGGATTCTGTGGACAACATTCCTGCTTACCCATGAGACAGTAGAGCTGCTACATCTGAAGGAGGTGGAAAAGGCCAAGATAAGAAGAAGTAAATAATGAGAGAGGAATGCATGTCAGTGAAACAACAGACAGTTCTGGTCAGAGTGGAAAAGCTGTGAAGACCATCCAATCAGACGAATGCCAAAGATTCTGAAACCTTTGAGCTTTGTACACGCTTGCCTTCTGCACATGTATAAAAGTATAGTTAGTGCGCAATAAAGGATCTTCCTCCTCCTTATTACTAGTACCTTGGAAAATTGCTGTGTCGTGTCCGTCTCTATGACGACACGTGCAGACTGTAGGCGGAGACTTGGTGGAAGTGATAGTACATAGGCCAGTGTTCAATTGCGTGATCTTCCTGTGTGCAGGCAACACTGTGGTGCAATCCAAGGCCACACTTGACAGCTCCTTACTCTTGTTTTAATGTTTAACTTTTTAACCTTTCCTGTTGTATTAAAAGACAAAAAAAAGCAATATTTGTAGAGATGCTGCAGAATTAGTATACACAGGAATTTACTAAAGCATTAGTATTTTCATGTTGTGAATTACTATGTATTTGCTTCTCCATTTCTTCCTGGGGAAGGAAGGGTAGACCTACTCTTACAAAATTATGAGTTTATTACACAGGAGCTTTACTCAGTATTTGCTTGACAAAGAAAACACAAACAGAAAGTGAAAACATTGTTGAGCCAGTTGTTACTCTGCTCTCTGTGGAAGACAGATGAAATTTAATTTTTCTTAAGTTTAAGGAATGGTAAGCACAAAGTTCGCACAAGTAAGCACAAAGTAAGCACAAAGACACAGAATCGCAAAATTGTTTGGGTTGAAAGGGACCTTGGAGATCATTTAGTCCAAATCCCCTGCCAAGGCAGGTTCACCTAAATCAGGTGACACAGGAATGTGTTCAGTGGGTTTTTAATGCCTCGAGAGAGGGAGACCACACGACCTCCTTGGGCAGCCTCTTCCTGTGGTCTGCTGCCCTCAATGTAAAGAAGTTCTTCCTCATGTTGAGGTGAAACTTCTTGTGTTTTAGTTTATAGACATTTTTCTTTGTCCTGTTGCTGGGCACCACTGAAAAGAGTCTGGCACCATCCTCTTGGCACTCGCCTTTGACATATTTATATGTGTTGATGAGATCCCCTCTCAGTCTTCACTTCTCTGACTAAACAGGCCCAGCTCCCGCAGTGCCTCCTCCTAAGAGAGATGCTCAAAAGAGATAATTGCTGATGCCTGATACTCTATGTTCAATGGTAGCATCTGGAGACACTAAAGTTGCTCATCCTTTTTTTTTCCCCCTCCCTATCTTGATACTTTCCACACCATTTTTTGAAACTTTTCTTTCCCAGCTGTATTGGCAAATGCCGTTTCTGCTTCTGAGAGGCTTCTTAGTATTCTCCCAGGAAAAGAAAACTTAGAATGAAGGAAGCCCTGAGACATTTTGTGCAGTTGATGTAATGAAGAGTCAGGAGCTAGAGATTTCTCTAGTGAGCAGCAGTGGGAGGTGTTGGGTTATTAACATGTCTACAGATGCTGATAGCTGAAGGCTTCCCATCAAGAGTCTGTTTTTTTCCCTCCAAGTAAAGACTGGCATTTTGTGGGGAGTTTGGGATTGTCCTACTATTCTTTTTGATTTGTCTTTAGGATGTGTTGTCTTCTTTCCTGCGGTTTTTGTTTCTAATCTTTGTACTTTCTAGAACAGTGTTCTAGCAGTTTTGGATGTGATATCCATCACTGTATAAAATACTGTGAACAAATTTAAAATCAGATATTTTGGGTTATCTTTGATGTAGTTATATTTGTTATCTATGATTTAGTTATCACCATAATGTAGTTATTAGTTATAAATTTTCAACTCTTGTAAATCAATATTTTAGTTACTTTAAACTCATTCCTCCTGTTCCTCTTTTACAGGCAGGATGAAAGACCGTCTGAGTGAGCTGCGTGAATTTGCCAGGTTACACAACCAACAGTTTTCTGATAGTGATGATGATGAAGATTCACCCCAGGATATTCTCCTTTATGAGACGGATTACGCCTTGGAAATTCTTCATAAGGACATACAGAACATCCGGACAGAAAATGACCACCTAAAAGCAGATGTCAACCGTCTCAGAAAGCAAAACACCCGCTTCCTTACTTCCATGCGCCGTCTTAGCAGCATCAAACGAGATACCAATTGTATTGCCAGAGACATTAAGGCCCGTGGAGAAACCATCCACAGGAAACTGCAGGTAATGAGAGATTTTTGTGAAGATGCAATAACAAAATACGGAGCTATGTCTGTCATTGCCAGGGTGGCGAAGAACCACTACGTTGACCTCATGCACACATTTCAGGACGCTATGTTTGATTACAACGCAACGGAGATGAACCAGCGGGAGAACTGCAAGATTCGAATTCAGCGGCAGCTGGAGATCATGGGCAAAGATGTTTCTGGCAACCAGATTGAGGAGATGATTGAGCAAGGCAAATGGGATGTCTTCTCCGAGAATCTCTTGTCGGATGTTAAGGGGGCTCGCTCAGCCCTGAATGAGATAGAGACACGACATAAGGAGCTGGTGAAGTTAGAAGGTCGCATTAAGGAAGTTCACGAGCTCTTTCTGCAGGTGGCCCTGCTGGTGGAGGAACAGGCAGACACCTTCGATGTTATTGAGATAAATATGCAAAATGTTGAGGACTATGTAGGAGATGCTAAAGACCAAGTGAAAAAAGCTTTGGAATACAGGAGAAAACATCCCCTCAGGACAATCCTCTGCTGCTGCTTATCGTGTTGCAGAAGGTGCTGATCCCACTGGAGCTATCACAGACTGACTTAAATGTCTTCAAAATCAGGTGTTCTTTCCAGAGACTTTTTTTGTAATGACAAGCCCTAGAAATAGGGGGGATATTTTGCAGTCGGTTTTGTTCATTGCCTTTTTACTAAGTGTGCTGGAGGCTGTTTCTATTTATGAACTCTTACAAATGTTGATAAAACTATTTTTAATCTAATTTTTATTGAAAGGTCCTGTTACTGTAACTAGAGGTGCAAGATCTCTGTAGTGATACTGGTTTCAGATAGGCAAGACAGAGGAATGAAGAACTTGGCCTAGGGAAGATGAATACTTTCAAAAAGTAACTTTATTCTTATTTGTCCAAGTGAGGCTGCAGGCAGTGAAGCCTTACTGCCTGGGGCAACAGTACACCACAGAATCAGGAGGTTTCAGTTTTAACTACTTTGGAGCCTGCTTGATGCAAATTTGACAAAATACTGAGCCTGCTGGCAGGAGCAGGACACAGAATTAGTTTCTCTTTCAACTTGATTTCCAGCTGTCTTGAATCTTAATAGAAATGGCTGCACCTTAAATGATAATATGCACATTTTGCTCTGTGTGCAAGAGACTGCTTTTTTCCATTTTGAGTACCCAACTCTCTCAAGGTGGCCAAAAGCACTGCAGCACTGAGGCATCTCACTCACTTTTCACTTGAGCCACTCTCTGGACTCTCAATTTCAAGCCTGCCATGCTTTCATATTCTGATACATTTTTCTGCCAATTAACCCTTCAGCCAGAAGAGAAACATGGAGTGGCCTTCTGCAGAAACACCCATAAGAAGACAACAGTTGTAGGATTGAGAAAGCATTTTAGGGTCTCTTGTACTGGCACATACATACAAGCAGTTTTAGTGGAACGACTGGCCTGTCAGTATATTTTTATATTTTATAAGCATTGACCAAATATGGATTTTTTTATATCTATTTTAAATAAGATGAAGGATTAATTTTTTTTTTTATTATGCAATTTTACTGGTGTACAAAAATTTTGACTTTTCTCCAATTGTTGGGAAATCTCCACCTGGGAAAGCAAATAGCACTATTTCTTCCGTACACCTGAAGAAGAAAGAAAAGAGTTTCATGTCATTTCAGTCCTCTTTTCAAGCTTAAAAGGAAACTCTCCTTTTGTGTAATGGGAGTCTGCCTTTACACAAGGGCAAACCAGTGGGTTTGGAGTATGGCAAGGAAATAAAAAATTTTCAGCCCTGGTAAGCACTGAGCATTGTCATCAAAATGTATTCATAAAGTCTGGTGAGTGATCATAGCTCCTGCTTCTGGAGGTTTTCCAACTGTATTCCTAGGTGGCTTCCTGATACACTGTGATCTATTGCTATCCTTTGAAATAGTGCAGAACATTTTTTCAGAAGTTAATTTTTTTTAAACTGATGATCCTATTTGTACCTATTTTAATAAATATATTTCAACATTTCAAATATTTTGTATTTGGGAGTTTTCCTCAGATGTGCATAGATGTGCATCTTCCTGCACCAGTTGCAGTGAAACTTCTTCCTTCTAACCTTTTGCACCCTAAATTTATATGTGAAAAAAACCCCAAACATTTCTTACTATTTTTATTAATAGAACAAAACAGCAAAATAAATCCAACTTCCAGGCTTTCATATCTTACTGGGAAACACTTTTTAGCCAGACAGGCTTTTTTACACAAATAGAAACTAAAGGGATAACTATTCTCAGAAACTGAGTGTCCCTTTTGATCTATCACCTGTCTCTGATAACATGGAAGAGTGAGGAAAACCGATCTTCTAAACTATAAGATATTTTGATATTCAGTGGTGTGCTGGTGATATCAGTGTTATGCTTGTCTGAGGACCTCTCCAACAACAGTGTTCAAACTCGAAGCGGGAGAAAGGAGGGTGATGAGCTGGCACCACAGCCAGTGGCTTTGGTGCTACTCAAGAAGACAAAGTTGTTTACACTGTAGGTACTGCCATTACGTCAGTGGAACTCTGCATTCGTAGAGAAATACCCTAAACCTCTGAGAGAAAGCGTGCGGGGATAAATCAATGAAGAATGAAATAATGTATTTCCTTTCGCATGCACTTGCTAGGTTTTGATAAAAAATATGTACCTTTTTTTTGTGCCGGTTCCTTTTTTCCATCTACAAATGGAATAAAAGATTTAATAAGAAAAACTGAAAGTGCGGAGTGGCGTACATTGAATCAGCAGCTCTGAATAGTTTTTTGCATTGTCAAAGTTTAGTTTAAAAGTTGCTGGACTAAATTCTGGGTTGGTAAAAGGAGATTAAACAAGGCCTAGAAAAAAACAGTCCTCCTAATATTTGTTGCCATGGTAAATGAAATGTGTTGCATATTGAGATAGACTATTTTCTTTTCCTAAAAAACCCAAGAAAAATGAGTTTCATGCATTCTAAGATGATTCTCTAGTGCAAAAAAAAAATCAAATTTATTCTGGCAGTTCTGAGAGCTCACTAGTAGATATGTAAAACTAGTATTCAAATTTTTAGTTTGATTGAGGCACAGGGGAAGAGAGTGGAAAGAAAAGGTAATTGTAAACTCTGTCTCCTGACTTAGGGCTGTTGCTGCAAGGAAAAAAATGAGAATTATTCAAAAACCAACTTGAGACCCTTTAAAACTGTTTTTAAGATGCACTCTGAGTTAAGAGACACTTAAAAATGATTTCCAGTAACTGAAGCAATCGGCCTCTTCATTGCAAACATGTCTATTGCTTAATACTATGGGGTTTTTTCTACCCTTCAGTTGTGTAAGAATTCAAATTTAGCCAGCCCATGAACTTGCCTAATCACAGTTAAACAGACTTTTGAAAAAAAACCTGATCACACTATAGCTGCAAGGACTCATGCCACACAGGATGAGTGGAAGAAGATGATAAAAGTTGCTTGATAATGTGCTAGCATACTAATAACAGAAGCTGCAGAATGGACATCTTCTAAGGAAAGCTGCCTTTTCCTTCTGAAAGTCAGCACAACTCTGTGGAGATGTGTGTAGCGTATTCTATGGGTTGGTGGGGTTTTTCCCCTCTTCCCTCATATGGCAAACCCTTCAACTGGGTTTGAGGGGTGAAGAAGTTAAAATCTGACAGGGGATGGCTTAGCTTTTAGGATTGCTGTTACTTTGGGTTTGTTTCCTACTGAAGCTGAAGCTTCACAACCCACACCACCAACCACCTACCCGTGAATCTCAGCCCTTTCTGAGGAGAACAACGAAGAACTGGCAACCAGCAGCACTTTGCTCCTTCTGAAAAATGTAAGACAGCAATGCATAAATATAAAAGAGACAAAAAAATCCCCTATTACAAAATATAATGTTTAGTATGTAATGGATATGTCGCCATTTCATCTTGAGAGACTTTTTTTTTTTTCTGAATCGTGGGTTTCATTTTAGCAAAATGGCAGTGGGACAATTGCTTCCTCAAAATGAAGGACCAGACTGTGGACACATTTGCACACATGAGCAGGTATCTCTAGCATGTCTTGAGTCAAACTTCTTGAAGTAAAGGGATAGCTCTTAAGATCCAGATACCTTTTTCTCCTGAGGGCTGAACTGAGTAGCTATGCTAAACTGCTGCTTTTCTAATCTAACCTGCATTAAGGATGTTTTGAATACACAGCCCAAGCTGTATTTTATTATTTGATGAAAACAAAACATGTTCTCTAGAGTTTTGAACCCTGGTAGCTGTTTGAAATTGATTTGAAAAAGGGAAGAGCTACATGGGGTTGTGCTTCTATCTCTAGGAAAGTATCGCAGATATAATGAAGGCAGGAAACAGTGTAATTTAATAGATACTGTATGTGGTGCTTCTGGTTAATAAATTTCCAACGCAATGGGATTTTCACATGGACCCAGGCTGTTTGTTTCTCTAATATGTAAAAAGGCAACAGCAGATCTATCTTCCACGTTTTTAGCCTATTATATAGTGTCTTCATAATGATTGAGCCAAAGCAAGTAAGAGCCAGTGGAAGACAGCTTCACCATCACACCTTACAGTGCACACATTGTTAGGGCACCAAGTCTGAAAAAGAAGAAGTAACATTTTACTGCGTTTCTTAGGAACAGTGGTAGATGTGAACAGAAAAGGAGAAAACGTAACTGATGGTATTTCTCTACCCGATGCTTTGCTGAAAGGCACAACCCTACTGAATAGAGAACTATGGCATGCCACCCATTTCAAGCCAATGATACAGCATAGCAAGTTCCATTGGAAGTTTCATTCATGAACTCCAGCGTGTGAATAAAATGAAGGAAAAAGATGCGAGTTTCACGCCTGGTCTTCACGAATGTAAAATGTTAACAGTTCACTTGTATGGTACGTGAGAAGTATTTTCCCTCCGAAGCACGCCTAGTGTCCCCGGGCTTTCTGAGCATTAAGAGCCGAGGAGGTCAGCCACCACTTGCACCTGTAAATTCGAGCCCCGGGCCCCTTGCAGAGGGGCAGGGACAGCCACAGTGTCCGACACCCGAGCAGGGCGTGTGCTCCTGTTCTGCCTATGGGGAAGCAGACGGCCTGTGCCTGCCTCCTCGTGTGCTGGAGGCTGGCACAGGCCCGTGTCCTCAGCCCGTGCTGTGTGGGGTATGTTTCTCACGCCTCAGAGGTGCCGAAGTTTGGTGGCACGCAGGATGTCCATTTTCCTCGGTGAAAAACAGCAGCGAGAGTGGGAGCCAGTGCCAGGGGTAAAACCAGCGAAGGGACACTTTCTCATTCCCCCTCTGATACAGGGAAGAAGGGGGAGGTCCCAGGGCGAGCAGTGACCGAGAATATTGCGATAGGTGCTTCCGTAGAGCCGGCATATAGCGGAGACCAGCAAAAAAATCCTTCCTCTGCGATATTTTTCTCCTAATTAAGCATAATTGATAGCTTTGGACTTTGTTGGTTTTGGTTCTCCTCCTACGAGCAAGAGAAGATACATTCCAGGAAACACTTGGACGGAAATAATAGAGTGTCGGTGCCTTATCGGCACAACCTCTCCGCTGCCCTCTCACGCCCGACAAGCCCG
>VZTA01012010.1:105706-129595 GCA_013398855.1 Mohoua ochrocephala
GCGGGAGGCTCCTGCAGCCACCGTCACTTGGGGTTTAAAGTCGTTTTAGAGATAATTTTGTAAAAGAGTTTCTGGATATATTTATATGCGTATATACAATATATGTATATATACATGTGTATACACAAATACACAGACACACAAACACACGCATTTATACATGTATACATGTACATATATACATACCCATGTATATATACGCATACGTATCTATATACATACATATACATGCTCAGCCACAGCCTCGGGCAGGGGCAACAGGCATCTCCAGCTTTGTCGCCCCTGGATTGTGACTTTGTTGTTTGCCATTTAGGTGATTTTTTGTGTAAGTGGTTTTAGTTTGTTTGTTTGTTTTTTTTCCCAGTTCCAAGCCCTTCAGAGGCTGTGTGCCAGCCCATCAGGGTGCTTTTACAACGTGAAAATCCGTATAATTCCACGTGCACTGGGGTATGGGATGTCTGCAGGTGTCCAGCCTGCGGAGGTGTCCTTGGACGACCCTGGAGGATGGCGGGAAGGCAATCCCTGCTTCTGAGGGAATGGTCCCTAGTGCTGGCTGTACCCCGAATTGTGCCAGGGGTTGAGCTAGAAGTTAAGCAGAAGGAGCATGCCGGATTTTCAGACTGACCTCCTGCTTTTGTTTCATTTGGCAGGACACATGGAGCAGTTGTTGTACATGTCAAGGTGTTTAATTTTCTGGGGCATGGTTCTGTTTGGGTTTTGTGGGGTTTTTGACAGAGTAGTATCATTATGTTTTATATATTTGAAGGTGTGGGAAGTACAAATCAAGCGCTGACCAACACATTTTTAAGTAGTAGTGTTCGTCAGAGCATGCTGGTCAAATTCTAATACAGGTAAATGCAGTTGTTCCTAGCCACCCTGTTCCAAATAATTTGACCTGAAAAATTATTCTAAACTTTCAGTCCAGGTATATCATGTGATGGTACAGACTAATTAAGGGATAAACACTCAAGGAAGAGATAACAACTCGCAGTGGGCCTTCAATGTAGAATGAAATAGAAGGTGAAATATGTCAGGATATTTTATTGCATGCCCATATAAGATGATCTAGCATCGCAAATGTGAGCATGGTAAAAAAACAGAAATATGACAGTTCAAGAGTTATGGAGAGAAGCTTGGTCTGTGGTGAGTTTCTAGGAAATGCAAGTATGTACATTGTCTTTTTTGAGTGTTACCACAATAAAATTGTAAATGCAAAACATACCACACTTTCTGGAACTGTTCATTAAGAAGTGCTACTGCCAGGTTCAGATTTTTTATGAAGTAAACACTCATTGCTATTCTTCATTAAGGTACAAATTAGTAAAAATGGGTGCATGTTTGAAGGTACGCTTCACCTGTAATGTTGTAATGGTAAAATGCTGCCCTTGGAAACCCACATCTTTGCATACAAATTGTGTAATTCTGCCTATGTGCTTATTTACAAGCATTTTTGTAAATACAATAAGTGCTCGTGTAAATTTTGTGGATGCAGTGCTGATTTTGATGAAAACTTGGCTCCAGATGTGTCAGTTAGGAGGATGAATTAGTAGTGGCTATTCTGCACTGTGAGAAAGAAAAACGAAAAGTAAAAATAATCACAATTTCTACAAGAACAGTAATTGCTGAACAGAAAAAAGGGGGGCAGTTTTTGTGATAAAGCAATAGAGAAAACTGGATTTCTTGTTCCTGTTTCAGGTAAAGCCTTTCTCTTTCCTGAAAAGATTTGTTTTGCAGAGAACTTCCCTCAGTCCTTTGGTGAACCCGTGTTCCCTGCTTCTTAAAACAGTTTGTTAGAGCATGTGCTGATCTGGAATGGAACAGAAGATTTTTTTTGAACTGTTCCAGCTCTCAAGAAATACTCACAGAATCTACTTGCAACGAGTATATTCCAATCCCTTCCTACACCTCTCGATGAAGGAAAGGATAATCTGCTGGGGTTATTGGTTTCTATTTTAGGTGAAGTGACAGGGTGATGTATTGTATTTCAGCTCTGGAGCTGAGCATAATTTTAAGGTTTTTATTTTATTGAGCAGGTTCCTGTCTTTGGTTCCTTGTTAAACCCTCATGAATTTTTGGTAGTTGCCCTTGCAATTTGACATTCTTACATTCCCTCGTTAAATTCTGGCCTTTGGTTTTAACAATATTGCTTTCTGTTGGACTCCATTCTGTGGATGAGTTGTTTTTCTGAAAGTGTCATTATCTGAAGGAACCTTGCCTTGTTTATTGAAGAAAGTGGAAAAAGCATAATGACTGGTGCTACAAACTGGAATAAAAAAAAAAAAGAGGAGATTCATATGCAGACAGTTGAATGCTACTCTGATGAACCAGGGGTGTTTTTCATGCCTCTGCATATTTCCTGTCTGATGAGAAGCCAGTAATTCAAAATAGATTTTTCAAAAGCAATCATTCATTTTCATGTTCCTTATTTTGTGGTCTCTGTCTTGAGAGCCTCAATCTCATTTGCAAAAATGCAGAGCTTTTGCAAAAACAGGTGAAATCAATGTATCACCTATATTTTAAGCCATCTCTGAAAAAAAAAATTACTCTAATAAAATTTATTGGACATATTTGATATGAATCTTTCCATACCTCTATTTCCCATTATATAAAATGGAGGTAATAAAAAGACACTGTTTGCAAAATGGGCTGCTATGAAGTAAATTCATCCTTGTTTGCAAAGAATTCAGATGGACGCTTAGGTAATCCGGTCATGTTCGACGAGCCCATGAGTAGACTGTCAGTGAATTCAGAAGATAACATGAAAGAAACAAGGTACAGAGCCACACTTGGAGCTGTGAAGACCTTGCGAAGTGTTGAACGACTGCTTAGCCAGCAAGCACTGCATGATGTGTGCTGAACAAGGCAGGAGTCTTACAGGAAAACAGCAAGCCATAGCATAACTCAAAATTCTGTCTCACTTCAGAAACAGAAGGGGCTCAAATCAATAAGAAGGTAACCTATTGGTGACATACTTAGGTGATATTTCAAAATAATCTTTTTTAAAAACTTTCAGCAACTTTTTATTTTGTTGTTGCATTTTAGCATGTGATGGAAGCATGTAATTTTTTACTTGAGTTAAAACATTATTCTATCATTCCCAATGACCACTATTTCATGTTGAGATAAAAGGTGTAAAAAGGGCTGTGAAGTTCTTGATCTATTGCACGATCTTGTGTGTAGGATGATCAATAAACCATCTCTTAGTCATTTTGCAGACTAATTTAAAGTCTGTAAGGTAGGACTGGTCTCTTATGTTAGCAGGAGTAACTGCCTATAAAGTACTTGTTAATTCTTGAACCGTTCTCATTTTGGGACTTTTTTGGTAAATAAGAGGGGTAGACTATTTTCTGGATTCCCATCATTCTTAGGATGCTTGTTCAAAAATTACCACTGTTTAATGCAGACAGTTGTCTCTGTTTACACATGTGCTTATACAGGTTCATTTTTAAAAGGTGCTGGGCTCTTCATCTGCTGACTGCCTCCCATCTTACCTGCAGGTTCTTAGAATCATTTCTGTTGGACTTGGCAGCCACAGCAACCAAGTGTCATTAGCAATGCTAGCTAATTCTGCCTCCTTCTCCCGGGCATTACAACACACGCTCCCAAAGAGATCCTTGCAACATTTTATTGCTTAACTATTTTTCTCTGTTTTGATAAGGAAAATGAAGGGATTTTCTGCTTGGTTAGTTCGGTCCAAGCAGCAAGCTCTGGGGAATTGTGCTGTGGTAGAACATTGGTGGAATGGAATGAGGGTCTGCATATCACTTACTGGAGTGCAAAGCCCTTCAATTTACTTACAGTGCAGGTGGACGTAGGTTCACACTTACGACTGACAGATGAGCCCTGCAAGTCTTGCCATGGTCACTTAGAGCATCACCACCCCCAGCACGAGGATGGCCTAACACAGCCATCAGATTAGACCAGGTGCCCATTCAGCTGCTCAGGCTGGTGTCTGGCATTTTAGCTCAAAGCCCCTTCACTGGCAGAGCAAAGGGCGGTGGCTTTGCACTGGAGTAAAGGGGTGTGGGCATGTGTTCCTGTTCGCCAGATTCTCTCATCAGGGGGAATGTATGCAGGTTGTAACGCTTTACACCAGCACAGCATTATTACCAAAGTGTATTGCTGAAAGTGTCAAAAGACTGGTCTGTGCTCTAGAACACCTCCAGTCTGGGAACATTTTCCCTTGTGCTGGCTTTGCTGTGGTGGCAGCAGCGTCTGTAAGAAGGACAGAGCAGACAAGTCATAATTTACACTACAGCAGCAAGGTTTGGAGAGCACCTGCTTAATGAGGGGCCCTGAATGCCCTGAAATGAAGGCAGCATAATGCAGAATGTTGAAGCTAAGATTTCTGGGATCTTAGAGCACTGGGCTTAAAGCATGCTAGCATTCATCGTCTGGTACAATTTTGGCTGCATTAAACTTACCTAAATGAATAGATTCTTTTCTTGCTGCCAGGGAAGAGCTTTTGTCTGAAGGCCATAGAAAATGTGCACACTCTTCTGAAGACAGTCTTCTTGAATGTGCAGTAACAAAAACGCCTTCCTTCCCCTAAATATTTTGAGAGAAGAATGCACTTTCCATATTCCTTCATTTTCCTGGATTGCTCCTTCTCTTTCACCATCTGCTCAACTGCGACCTTCTTTCTGGCTTGGAAGTGCTGCAAGATCTTTCCTTCAGACCTCATCTGCCTCATTTTTAAGTGCTTGCTGAAGTGGTTCATGCAATTCTTGGCAAGAGATCACTCACTGGCCATGTGACTTGATGGATTTGTGACACCCGTCTCTTGCTCTTTCATCATGTGTTGCAAACTTTTTCATGTGAGAGTGGAATCCCTGTTGGGAAGCATGGACTGCACTAATGAGTACTGTTTTGCAACTAATCCATGTTTGGTGATTGATGAGCATATGTATTTTAGTTTCACTTGTCCTTACATATCTGTAATTATTTTCTGTCACACTCCCACCTTTTGCTTTTTGTGTGCATACCAAGGAACAGATCCAGCTGGTCTAGCAGTCAGCTGCTGCTAAAAGAGGCACAGATACTGCCTTTCCTCTGCCCTGGCTGTACTGCACACTCCTACTGCTTCCCTCTTGTGTCTCTCAGTCTTTGATTGTCGAGTAATACATAACAAAAAGCCCAATTAATTTCATGTTACTCGGATCTAAAATTAATCTCTGATATTATCTCATAATAAATTCTCTGTGAAGAAATGAGGAATTGGAGACCATTTTTTCACATGTTTTGGGCTCCCTGACGTAGGCAATATAGTTCCACTGTTTTGATTCATCGCAGAATGGCAGAGGCCAGAAGGCCCTTCCGAGGGTGATGTAGTCCACCTCGTAGCTTAGAGGAAGGTCAACTTGAGTCAGGTTTTGGATATTTCCAAGGATAAAAACACCACAGCCTCTCTGAACTACCCATGCCAGTGTTTGAACACCCTCACAGGAAGAAAAATGGGGTTTTTTAATGTCTTAAAAATAAGTGTTCTCTGCAGGTTAGACTACTCTAAGTTGGTCTGAGTTTTCCTTCAGAATGGTCTGGTAGCTATAGTGCAAACCAACAACATCCATCTACTCAGTTGAGGGGAGGTAATGCAAGTGATAGCACTCACCTCCATCCAGTACTTTGGTTAATGACTCTTCATCCTAGATCCAGAGGCTGCCTGTGAATGAGGAATTGGAAAGCGTCAATATAGTTTAGAAATCCCTTTTAAGTAAAGCTTTCCAAATCCTTTCCTTGCTAGTGCCAGAATAGAAATAGTTTATGTATTTAGTTACTGTGACTTCTGTCTTTTATCTTAATATGTTGAATATTTTTGTTTGTTTCGCAGTATTGTTTGCTGTGAGAATAACTGGGGTTTTTTGGCTAAATGTAGTTTTAATGTTTATGTAGTGAGCTTTATAGCCATGTTTGTACGGTTTCCACAATCTGTATTTCGATGGCACTATGATAGTTCAGGCTGTATCTGTGCCACTTAACAAATCCTGTAGTGTTCTGTGACTTGAAACAGACTGAGACATGCCCAACCTGTTGTGCTGCATTCATTTGGGTGACCTGCCCCAAAAGTTACTTGACACATCAGTAAAGAAGGAATACTGAAAGCAACTGGATCCAGTGTTTGTGATGTCTCTGCCTGCTTAATGTCTCTGAACAAAATATTTTTCTACAAAAAGAATTACTGAGTAGAATAATAATTGTATGGTATGAATGCATAAATTAGGTTTCTTTAAGGGGAGGAAGCAGTTAACCCCTCCCAAAAGACCGTGCAGAGAGACTTCATGGATGAGATAAGGTTTCTGCTCTGTATGAAGCTGTTGTTAGGGAGAGAGGTCAGCCATCAACGCAAGACCTGTATGAAAAAGGAGGTAGGGTGACTGTGTCCAGCTGAAATATTGACAAACTTGAGCATGTTATGAAATACATGAGTATATGAGATAAGAATGGGGTGGGATTGAGTACTGTCATTAAAATGCTGTAAAACCAGAAGTTGTTGTGGTTAGAGATTCTTTTCGTATGCCTATTTCTGTTGCTTTTCTTGTTAAGTTGTCTCCAAGAGGATGTTAGGTAGAGTTTGAGGGCTCCTGTTCTAATCTGAGCTCTGCAGAGAACGTGTCAGGAGATCTCCGAGTGCATGGTGGTACCCACAGCCCCCAAATGGAGCCTCTGGGGGTCTGGAGTTAAAAGCAGTGCCTCGTATTCATTGGGAAGTCCTTAGCAAACTTTCCTCCATAGCCAGGAACGGGCCTGGATTGCAGTGTTAACCATCTCAGAATGTTTTATATTTTTAACAAAAATTATTATACCAAGGTAGTCTTAACTGTCAAACTGGGATGCGTTTAGTTTGCATTGTACATTGTTTCCTTTTATGTACTGTTTGTCTTTAACAGACTTGGCATGACTGCTTCCCAGGCAGTAAATACATCCTGGCATAATTAAAGCTGTTCCACTTCCTTTGCAGGCAAAACCTCAGAGATGGTATCTCTGGAGGGAGATGTTGGAACTGCCCCAGAAGTTGCCAACTGCTGTTTTATCTGCTAACCAGTACCTCAGGTGCTGTCTTTCTGAATCACCGTCCCAGACCACATCTGTATTTACAGTGACCCCCTCTGATCCATAGGTCATTACTCGGGCAATTGTAAAAACTGAGCTATTAAAAAATGGTGTATTTTTAAATCTTATTTTTTAGTGCACTAGATATGTTCAGGCAGAAAAAGAAAAAAGGAGCCAGAGAAAGCAATTTGAAGACTTGGGTTTTATCCATGAAAAAATCCATGTAAGACAGTATAATTTAGTTAATTCTTAAGAAGGTAGCTGACTTCCCTCAGCAAGGTAGCTATATGGGATGCACTTCTGAGGATGTACCAAATTAGTTCTGCTGCTGCAGCCAGTGTTTATGGACATAAATTCATGGCTCTTGATCCTGTTGCTGCCACTGTGTAAGCAGATTGTTTATCACTTTTTGTTTGGACAGGCACAGAAGCCTGCTTGTATAATTAAAGTTGTAGCATTTGCACAATAGTAATATACTTAAAATTACTGTGCCTTGGTGTCACCTTCCTCTATTGATCTTTAAACTAGCACAAAATGAAATTGAAAATACAAGCCATTCAGGCAAAAATTCCATTAAGGGTAGTAAAGAGTACAGGGTGGGGCTTCTAGTGCAAGGGCAGGACTACAACATTTTTCCTATCTCACAGGAAAGTTGTAAGAGTCATCTTAATGTTATGTGATGGAAAAGGACATAAATCTACGTGGATAAAATGAAATTATGCATAAGCAATTGGCTTCTGAAGAAGAAGAGACATAGGTTGTAAACTCTTTGAAAAGCCCTTCTCCCATGCCATCAAGTAATTTAAACCACAGACTATTCTTTGGGGAATATTAGAGCTGCAAAAACTAGCTTGGTCATAATGTTATGTAAGTGATAAATTAAATACGACTATTAACTCGTGACTGTTTGGAAAATAAAGGCACAGTTTGCATTAACGAGGTTGAACTGGATGATTTCTTTTGGAAAAACACTTGGATCCTTTTTAAATATGTTTTGCAAAAAAATGTGTAATGTTTCAGGTGACTGCTGCGCTCTGTATTTGAGCCTTTATTTGAAAAAAGGTTCAGGGCTAAAAAATTTTCATACAAATATTTGTGGAATACCTTGTGTATTTCCAGGACAAAAATTATTGAGTGGATTTGAAAGAGATCCATCCAAAGATGAGTTTTACCAGTAACAGAAAAACTTTCTAAAATGAGTGCTGCTCATCAAGCATAATCTTGCTGTCTAAACAGCTGCTATTTAGTGAGATGACTGACCTTAAATCTAATTATAATGGGAACTTGTATTCCTCAATTACACAGATGGACTGTAGATTTAGTTTGACCCCTTTATTTATGATAAACTTCTTTAGGAGTGAAATAGTGTTCCTTGTTGTCTCGTTCTGTGTTGTGCACAGTGAGAGTGTCCATTTTATAAGTGGCTTTTGCAAATCAAAATGAGCCTGGAGGAGACAGGTCTGTACCCAGCCTCAGTGTCAGGGGTGGCTGTGACAGCACTGAATTGCTGTGGAGGAAGGGTATTTTGGGGTGATGGCTGTGCAGGAGCAGTGAAACACTGCTGCTGCCAGAGCCTGTGGAGGAGCAGCCAGGACCCCTTTCTGTGGCCATAGGGCCTGCAGTGGGATGTACCTCTGCAAGCCACTGATCTTGGACTGGGCCCTTCTAAGTGGCATCACAGCACTTTCCACCTGCTCTTGTACCATCATGCTGTGTGCACCTAGGAATTGCAGCAGGGAGTTTAATTCCTTGGGGACAGTGTGGGGTAGTTGCCCTCCCAGGGTTAAATGGGGATTGGTGCAGGCTATTTAAGGGTGGGAAAGGTCAGGCTCTGAGTGAGCAAATGAATCTGTGTTCTTCACCACTTCTGAGAGGGGATCCTTCTCTTCCCTTTTGCTTACTTTGAGTTTCAAAGGCTTGATGTATCCTTGTCAATACCTTGTACTAAACACCAGTTTTAGTCTATAGGTACAGAGACAGGTTTAGGAAAGAATTAAGTGGCTTACTGTCAGCAATCTTCTTCACAGGTGCAACCATTTGCTATATAAGAAGCAGGGCAGAGCTGAGCAAAGAGCAGAACTGAGCAGGGGTGGGCAGGGCTGGACCTCTGGGTGATGTGGCTGTGTGCTTTAGGAGCTCCATCTGTATGATTCAATTACTGAATCATTCTCCTCTTTCTCCGTTAGGTTGCAGAAGTGTAGTTCTGTCAGAGACTTGCATCAGGAGACAAATGTCATGGTTTGGCTACCATGTCTGGGAAGAATTTTCCAGGCAGGATAGTGGGATAGTTACAGTTAAAACTCTAGCGGACTTTGTATTTGTTCTTCACTTCTTTGTATGACCCTGCTCTCACCAAAGTTGGTGGGACAATTCCCTCATTTAAATGGTGCTTTCATTGGCATGGCTTGCATCCATTTTTGTCATGTTGATGCTCTCTTTTTTTTGCCCTGGCTAGTGGAAGCCCTCAGGTGCGGGAAGCAAATGGACAGGAATTTAAAGGAGCTTCTGGCAGTCCAGCAGTTTCATGGTCAGTCTGGACAGCCCTAAAAACGGGTGGAGGGAATGGACAGGCAGAACCAGACAGCAGTCTGGTCATGAGCAGAAAGCAGTGTCTAGCTTCCAGCCTTACTGAACTTTTGTTTCTTAGTTACTTCATGAGAGGAAGGAGCAGAGTGTGAGATGGTGATACTGATAACATCACCTGGGGGTGATTTAGGGTTGCAGGGCCACATGTCAGGGGGTCCGAAGGCTGCCTGTATATGAAAACTGTTGACGCAAAGTCTGGGAATCGTGCAGAGCTTCAGGCATGTCCCGCCCTTACGCAGAGCCAGAGAGCAGCCCGAGGGCTACAAAAAACCAGTCAGACTCAACTAAAAGTGGAACTATTTATGGGAGGTTGTCTGTTTTCTCTTGTGACTCGAGGATGTTGTTTCTTGCTCACGCAGGCTCTGAGCGCTATCAGTTTGCATTTAAATATAACTTTCCCGGGTTTTCAAATCTGCTGTTTTCCCAGAGGAATGCCTGTTCCTGGCATGTAGCCCTCTTTTTATCATACTGAAGATCACGTCATTCACTGAGTGTCACTAGCTTCTGGTAGATAACCAGCAGCCTAAATATTGCCAGCTACCAGGCCCCTCCTCTCTGCCCTCAGATGGAGACATTGTGGTTCGCTTGATCCTACCCTATATGACGCCCCATGCCTTCAGTTTCTTCAGCACAGCCCTGGCCATGATCCTGAAATACCTTGCCAAGGCGAGACCGATGGAGGAGGTTTACCTTCCTTGCAGTCTGAGTCAGGTGGCACTGGGAATCACAGAAAAAGTGCTTGCAGGGGGAGTGATGGGATGGCATGTGACCTTTCCATGTATCCAGTCCTTGTGTGTCTAATTGTCACGGACAATGCCTAAGTGCACGTGCCAGAGCTGACAAGATCACGTGCTGTTTTTGCATATACTCTCTGACTTAGCCAAATATTGTACTGCAGGGAAATTTTCTCAAGAAAATCTGAAGGATTAGACTAAATAATCTCCATAAGTGACATTTTAAATAGAGACACAGCACTGTGTTTAACCTCGTAACTACTAACTGATGCAGGTTCTATAAAACACAACTTCCTTGCATTTTCTTCTAATAGGAATTTAATTTGCCATCTCTGGTAAAAAACTTGATTCTGTATGATTCTGCTCTCAAACCAAGTCTCACCCTTGCTTTATTTTTTGAATCATTCAGATCTGCAATACATTTATACTTTGGTTATGCACATGTGCCATGGCTAGTGACTGCTAGTTTAGCTGATAAATTCTTAAGTGCTCATATTGTCGCTTCAGGTCAGAGAGAACAAAGGTCTGGTATTTTAAGGGATTTGGTGCTTCTAGATAAAAGCATTTTGCATTCCATGCATGTTCAATCTCTAAAGATAAGTAGGGAGGAATACTGGAAAACCCTGGTACCTCAATGGAAAGGATAGTCAGAATGTAACTTACCTTGCATGGTGGTGGTTTGCATTCATCAGCATACCTTTGTTTTTGTTTTCTACTTGTTATAAAACATTTTGCACTTGTTTTTAGTGCTCATAAGAACATTTGATGCCTGCTGCTGTGAAGATTTTATCATTGAAAGAATTGTTTCCTGAGCACTTCAGTTCTTCAGGTAGTCCTATCAACGATTGTAGCTTTGGGGGTTTCAACACTGAAGTTACTTTAACATACAGTAATGCTACGTGATGGTTTCCTCTGGGAACCCAACCAATGTTTTAGCTAAAACAACTGTATGAAGAATGCTGTTCTCATGACTCAAACACTTGTAATGCTGTCCCACCCCAACTAACCTCAGCATGAGGGTGACTTCTAGTCCACGAATGCGATAAGCAATGGAACTATTTGTTACTGTCCCTCAGATTTGAAGGTATTTCTTTCAACCAAGTTAGTATTTAACTGTTTTTATTTTACAATTGACAAAAATAAATTAATATAATTATAAAAGAGACAGGTGTTTCAGTCTGTTGTACAAAAGAAAGGCATCGCTGATTGGCTCTGAGCAGCTGGTATAGAATTCTGTTGGTGAAATCAAATTAAATACGGGGTGTGAAAGGATACCTTTCCCCAAGTGAAGGAGAATATTGGTTTACATTAGGTGAAATGTTAATGGCAATTTCACTAAAATGAAATCTCAGTGCTGCAGTTCTTTCTAGCTGCACTGTATTTTTTCACTGGAAACCATCCCAGGAATTCATCCTAGCATGATAGCAGGACTGTTTTTAAAAAGTATCAATTTCATCATGCATGTGCGTGGATCATAAAGTTTCGAAGTATCCCAAGTTATCCCATCATGCTAATACAGGATTTTTTCATTTGATGAGACTCTTTGGATAATTTCTTCCATGATGCTTTTTCACCTCATTACCATACTGCTGCTGCTAGCGTTTTGTACCAGATGCTGTTCTGTCATTAAAGCAACTGCTTCCTGATTCTTTTGTGCCTGAAAACTTGTCTACTGTGTGTATCAGGTGACCCAATAAAATCTCTTTCAAGTCTTGCTCCTTTTCTATCATGAGACCATCCCAATTAAAAATACCTTGCTATGCTCCGTGCCTCAAATACTCCATTATTGTTTTAGCTTGAATACAGTCCTGTCCTTACATATGCCTGATGTGGTTGATGGAGGTATGTGAGATGGATTCAGTGCTATCTTACTTAGTTGATATTTTCACCTCTTGGGGAATCTGACTGCGTTTATTTTTCTATGGAAAATCTATAAAAGTAGGGTCTGATAATACTATCTTGAGTGGCTGGCCCCACTGCCTACATGTACATAAGCAGAGAGAGGGAAGGCCTGTGCCAGATGAAAGAAATAATAGGTATCTACCTTCTCTGCATAATTAGAGGGAAACCAGTATGTGATAGCTAAGATAAATATGAGCTTGTTATCAGCTGATAATGTTGCTGTTTCTCTCCCCTTGAATACAGCAGCAACCAGACGGATGGAGGTAATGGCCCTTCCCCTGTTTGCAGGGGAACTTTTTCAGTCCTGGGCCATCTAGGTGTTTGACAACTCTGGGTTGATATCTGAAGTTTCAGGTGGAATTTTGCTGCTTCAGGGACTTAAAAGTGTCTCATCAGTCCTATATGTAATGTCTTCTTGGGTGGCTGAGTAGGACTACATACCAATGTGTATGTTACTAAATCCTTTTCCTGTGTCTGAAAACAATATGCTAAGATGAGCAGTTTGAGGTCACCACCAGTGTTGCCTGAATCCATTCAGCCGTCTGCTTTGGGCTTTCGTTCTCATCATACTTCTGTGGTGCAGTTTATGCTGGAGTAGATTATATATCCTGATGGCCAGAAGGGGCAGTGTGTTTACTTTCTCTGCCGTGGCATCCCACTGCTCCCCTCAGTGCTGAAGCAGTCTGCTTTGGAGTCAGCTGAACAGCAGCGCTGGAGATGCAGACCTGGTAGGAACATGGAAGTGAGAAGGGAAAGTCTGGCCTCTGGCCCAGCCTTGTCACAGAACTTCCTAGTCAGGTACCCACTTGGTCCTTCAAGTTGTCTTGTCTTTGGCTCTACAAATCCAAAGTAATTGAGCTGTTCAGGAAAAAAGTAGATCATAGAGGCATGAAAGGCAAGTATAATCTGAAGATAAATCGTGCACAGTCAATGGAGCTGGGGCTGTGAAGTTGATTTCCATGGAAGATTAAATGAATCAAAAAGCAGACCCTTTCGAGGATGCATTGCAACATACATTCTTTGACAGAATTCTTCCCCTAGAGGCCCCTGGCAATCTGCAGACCTCCCCAGACTAAACCTAAGAGCCTTCATGTAAATAAAGAAGGGACAGGCTCTGGAGGCAATCTGGATCTCTGTGAAAAGCCTCTTTGTTCCAGTCTGTGAGGGCTGGAAAATTCTTAGGCAGCAGAACTATGGATGCCGACGGGAACAACTCCTCCAGCTGGTTTGGCTCTGATGGGAGAGCGAGTGGCTGGCTCTGCCTGTGGATCTGAGACCCCATCCCTGCAGCCGAGAGAGACTGGCAAACTTACTGGGGCATCTGGCAAATGTAAAACCTTATATAGTGTTTGAGGCTTGCTGTCCCTGACTGCTTTCTGCCTCTCCTGGTGCGGAAAGGTGGATAGTTTCCAGCTGAAACAGTTGATGGAAAATTCCTGCTAAGGAAGAAAAACTAGAGGCTTAACTCTGGTAAAGACTAGTGATGGGCTGGGGCCAAACCTAGGAAGACCAGGGCATGGGCTGGTGCCATCCCACTGTGCCCGTTGTCTGTGAGGGATGCAGGGATGCTTCTACTGCCGTCAGGATGGGGGATGGTGAGACAGGGATCTGCACTGCTTTCTGTGGTTGCCCCTTTCTCTCTGCACCAGGTGAAGCTCATGAAAAAATCATAGCTCAGCACTGAAACCAAACTGGGCATGGCTAGTGTTTGGAGAGGATGCCCTGTGAGGAGAATGCATGGAGCATCTGAATCACTTCACCACCCATGGAAATACTCTACAAATAAAGCTGGATTGTTCAGTTATAAATTTCATACTGGAATGGTTAATCTTGAATGTATACAGGGGAGAGCACCCAGAAATTAGTATTACATTAATGATTAATGACAGATTTGGACGAATTTGAAAGTGTACCCTAAAAGTGAAAAGCAATCCTTGGATTAACGGAATTTCTGACCAGCCCTAGGACTTGTAGACTTCCTCAGGCATTGTTGAAAAGGTTTTGTTTTCCTTCATTTTTCATATTTGAATTTGGTAAAGTTTATTTCCTGTTGCTAGTGTTCCTGTTCCTCTGTTTATTGTTTACTATTCCTAAAAAAAAATCTAGGCTTTGGCTTTTGAGGGAAAAGGATATGGAGCAGGGAAGCAGAGGAAGGCCTTTTGGAAGGTTTGTGGAATTTGATAATGTTATAAGTGAGGCCAATTGCTATTTTAAAAGTTGCTATTCAAGTGGTTTATTTCTGACAGAAGTGGAGGAGTCCAAAGAAGCCCTTACCTGCTTTTCTTCTAAGGCTCAGGACGTCCTCCCTGTTGTGTTTCTCCCTCTGCTGAATATCTTCTGCAGGTGTCAGTGGAGGGTTTCACAACACACTGCTTGGTTTACTCTCTTGCCCTGGTGTCTTGGTGCAGCTTTGCACTTTGCATCTTTATGAATAAATCATCAGCTTTCACAAATGAATCACCTGTTGTTTGAGGTGGGCAGAATATTTTAATGGCATCTAAGTTAAGAATTGTGATTTTTAAATGTTTGGTTTGTATTTTTGACCTGCTGTGGTCAGAATTTATGTCCAAGGAGGTATAAAGAAAAAATAGGACAGAAAGGCTGGCTGAGCTGCAGGTGTAACAGAGACACTTGTCCTTGGCGTTATTATTATTCATGACTCGTGATGTAACCGTAGGATGGAGGAGTCACACTCTTTGGCAACTCAGGTCTGGGCATTGCTGAAACACAGCACTGAAATGGCCCAAAGTTTTACCTGATGAGAAATAACAAATGGAGCTATGTAACGGAGCACACGGAGACAGCAGAATGTCAGGATGTGAAGAGGTGTTTGTGTGCCCAGAGCTCACCTGGTTTTGTACTGTACCAGCTGGACATCTCAAAGCTGTTCCGGCTCCCTGCAGACCTTGCCACAAACACTCCTGGGGGCCAGGCAGTCTCTCTTGCAGCACATCTGCCTCGATATTGGTCAGCATGGTGGGCTGTAGGCATCTTGTGCATACACCTCAGAGCCTGCTGTAATACTCTTACGACATTTTAAGAGTTCCCTCTGTTGTATTAAGAATATCTAATTGAGGCTTTGCTGATCCTTTTTGGAAAAGATCCTTTTTGGCTCTTCTCTGAGCCCTTTGGGCTCAGCACTACACTGGGAAGCATCCAGGGTTTTGCTTTACTCTCCTTTTAGGAGCAGGACCTCCAGGAGCAGTCACGCACCTCATTCCATGCTCAAAATAGCAAAGCTCTTTCTGTGGAAAAGTAAACGTTCATGGTTCCTGAGGAAATAAATGCTACTGAATAGTGCTCTGTGGGCTTTAGTACCATACATATGACAGGGAGGACACACTGCAAAAAAAAAAAAAAAAAAAGGCTTCAAAGATTGTTTAAGAACAAGTTGGTGAATGTAACAGGTGAAACAGGAGTAGAAGCATTTCTCCTGGCCTCTGCCACCCACTTGTCTGAGGGCAAGTTGAGAGGTAGGACTGGCTGCATTGAGAGGGCAGAAACACACTGAGGTGCAGGACACAGGGGTGCCTGGGACTGCAGGGTCCCTGATTCAAATGGGATGTCTGTGTGCTCATTGAGTCATGCCCAGAGACACCAAGGAACACGTCTTGGGGAGTTAAGTACACACAAATGGTTTAAGCAAACAGCAGTGAAGGGAGGGGATGAGGGGTGAGCCTGCAGGGCTTTTTCCCGGGAACTGTGCTCTTGTTTTAAGTAACTTGAGCAAAACTGTGTCGTGAGCATTTGCATCCCGAGATGAAATATACTTGCTGAAACCAGTTTTGTACTGCACTCTGCTTCTTCAGATCCCTTGTCAGGACTTTTTCTGGTTTGATGCTGACACAATATTGCTAGATGGTGATTGACACTTGAGGGATAGTACAGATGATTTTATATTTCATAACAAATGTATCATAGGATTTGCTAAAACGAAGTCTCATTCCCAGCTAGCTTTCCCAGTCATACAATTTTGTTTGCCGTTGTCTTTTTTTTCATGTTTGTGGCATCATATTCCAGACTAGATTTAAACTCTGAATTTGCCAGGACTTAGACACATTTGTATTTTAAATATACATTGGTCCTTTTAACAGAAGCTGCACCATTTGTCAGATCATAGTCACAGAGTTTTAAAATACACCTTCATTCCTGGTTCCAGATACAAGCTGTATGGTTGAGAGACTTTGTTGCTCTGTGTTTATATTCTGTCAAGCTCAATGGCAGCTGATCCTGATCCTGACAGAGTGATGAGCTCTTTGTTACTTCTGTTTTAGGAATAATACCTGTACCTGGTACAGGTCATCCTGTACCCGCTAAATGTTTCTAAGACGAGTCCATAAGTGCTTGAAGTGTAAGAGCTTGGATATTATGTTACAATTATGTTCTAATGGCAGAGTATGGTGGACGCTTAAGAAGCTCTTGCTCTCACGTGGTTGGAAATGTCCCTGGAAATGCTAGTAAGGCTTTATTTTCTGAAATGCAAAGTCCACATACGAGCTCTCTCCCAGCAAGGACAAACTCCAGCATTGCTCCCATTTCAAAGGTTTGGCCTCTGCAAGTAACCTCCAGTTAGATACATCAGTGATGTATTAAGGGGTTTTGTTGCTCCCTTATTTTCTTCTGACAGTAACTCCAAAAAAGGGGCTTTTTCAGAGTAGGAAAATTGTTTCAGTCCTCTTTTCATTCAGTTTTGTGGCCTCTCTCTTCATTCCAGTGATTAAGGACTTGGCAGGGCTGGACTTCTTTTTTGGTTTGGACGATAGCTTTGGTTTGGAACATCCTAAAATAAATTATGTCCAAAAGTTTCCTCTTTGTCTGCTGTGATTTCAAAGCAATTTTCATGGCTCAGTTCAGGGCTGCCTAATAGAAGAAAATGGAAGAATAATTACTGCCTGCAGAGCTTGTAGCGCAGTTATTTAAGTAGCTGCAAAATAATTTAAGGTACAGACAAATTTCTTGTTCCCTGAAGAACTGTGTGCTTTGAGCCAAACATTTTTCCTTGAACTAAGCACATGGTTCCTGTGGCAGTCAGGCAGCAGGCACAGCCCCAGTGTGCCAGCAGTACTAGCAAGGGCACCACTGGCATTCCTGCCCGTCTGAGCTGCGAAGCTCACCCCCATCACTGCCCTGTGTGCTGGGTGTTGTGGCTCCCCACCACTTCTGGAAATCTTATCCTTTCAAACCCTCCCACCGAATAAAAAAAAAAAATAAAATAGTGTACTGTTCCCTCTGGGAAACCCACAGCACTCACTAAGTTCAGACCTCAGCCTTGGCCCTGTCTGTGCAAAGCAGACAGAGGGCTGCCCTAATGGAGCAGCAAAGATTTCCTGCTCATGTAGGGGAAATTTCACAGTAGACATTCCAGCCAGATGGTGGCATGGGGAGAAGGGAGGGCAGTGAAGTGGCTGATCTCTGTCCTGCACCTCACTGCGGGCAGCCCCACTGCTGTCCAGTCCAGAAGGAACTTGGGAGGGGGATGAGAGGCTTCATCAAGATGATTTAAACCATTAGCTGAGATTGGTTTGACTGGATCATGGGGTAAGTGACCTCATTCAGGCTGAGTTCTCGTAAAGCACACGTGAAAATGCAAAGTGACCAAGAGAGAGTTTACCTAGGCAGCGTGGAGATCTGCAAGTGGGCTTTGTCAGGTGCCACAGCTTGCAGAGCATCTCCTGTTTTACAGGCATAGCCACAGAACACCAGGCACCAAAAAACAAACTCATAACTGAAGTCTCTGGTGGGTATAAAGCTTCACTTGCATAATTTATCTTGTTGACTAAAAAGGGCTGTTCATTTGCTCAGAATTAAATAAATTTCTACACACACATCTGTAAATCTGACCTGTTCAGATCTAGTGTTATTACGGTGCCTTTAGTTATTTCAGTTAAAAGCCAAAATCCTTGTCATCTCAGGGAAAGAAAAAGTCACTCAGTGGTAGTAATTAAAAATCCTTCAAGGTTTCAACACATTAGCAAACCTACATGTTGTGGAAATATGAGGCTGGTGGTAGTCTTGCAAGCCCACATAGAGTTAGTTAAGAGAGGGACTTTCTAGAGGCTCTGAGGGCACGCTGGCAGTGGCAGATATGGTAAAACCTGGCCAAGCCTTCTCCTGGCCATAGGTTGTCCATCTGTGGTCAGAAAGCCAAATGTGCAAGAGTTTGCTCAGGGCAGTGGGAGCACTGCTACGCATCTTCTGGAACGCAGTGGTCTTGCAGCTGGAGGGATCAATGCTGAAGCATTTCAAGCCTGGTATCTGTCTCAGTCCCCGTAACCATCTGTGTCCTTGCGTGATTCAGGGAGGCAAAAGCCACAGGATGTCAAGTCTAAGCTACAGGGATGGAAAGTGTTTAGTGGGTGGGAAAATGGGACATCCATAGCAGAGGTTTTTGCTGGTGCCTTTGGTGTCCCAGGGGGTGCCATTATCCCACTAAAGACATTAATGAATTGTGTTTTCCAGCAGAGAGACATGTTATTAACACTTAGGCAATTTTCTATGTAAAACCTTAAATTCTAATTAGGGAACATCTTAAGGGGTCAAGTACAAAACATCCACATTGATAATTTAACAGGAAACAGCAAAGAAAAGATGACATACCTAATTGATCTAAAGTGAGGGAAATAAACGTAAAAACTAATGAGAATTTGTGGAAAATTGTTTTGTTTCATTTCCCCAGATTTGGTTTGTAATCATTCCATATTGGGAGCACTCATGGAGTGCTAAGGAGCTACTAGTTAATTTTGGTAAGAATAAACTCTGTCTTCTCCCACTGCTTACCCTTAAAGTAAAAAGACAGATCCTTCCCACTGCATACTGGTGAGATCTTTCATTCTTAAAGTGTTTCCAAGTTGTCTTTGTCCAGTTACCATATTATTTCACTCAATGTGCTCATGATGGAAGATGCTATTTTTTCCCTACTACAAAGATTGAAACAAGTTACTAAAATGAAGCAAGTTACCCAAGTTTCTATGTTGTGTTTACACAGGAATTCTGTTTCTTTGCCGAATCTCTAACCGATAAACTTGATGAAAAAGTGTACATATTTTATAATTGTACAAGCGTTAGGTATTTACGTGTCTAGCCACTGAAAAAACCTACGCCAATATATAGCACAGGCTATTCAAATGGGAATGGCAGAGCACTGAAAAAATAGCCATGAGTGAGAGAAATAAACAGAAAAAGGAAAGAAATAAACAGAAATCAACTTGTGTTAGGAGCGACATTGACTAGAAACTCGCACCTGCCCTTGCCAGGGGATTGCCTCACGGTGTTGGTCAAAGGTTCCTGTCTTGTAAAGGCATCTCCGTTGTTGATGGTTTTCTTTTTCCAATCCTCTGCTGCAGTTAAGAGAGTTATGTTGGGAGGGTAAATTGATTAGTGTAATTGTTCATTAATGCACTCTTATTTAATGTACTTTGAGAGGTTATATTCTTCAGAATGATGATAAATTATGGTAACTCCAATTAGTGTCACTGCAGCTAAAGGGATGTAAGCATTTCTATTAATACGGAGCAGTTTTCTGGGGTTTTATAATGAAGCTATAAAAAATTGCTGAAACTTAAGGTACAAGTTCCCAGTATATTTTATGCACACAATATTCCCTTGAATCTGAGCTAATCGATAGATATGTCAAATCTAATAAGATATAAATAGAGTGGAAGGAATCTACTGAAGATACAGATTCCAGCTTGCAGAAATGGAATAGATAAGGGGAATACACTGCTTTCTCTTTAGGTTAAAGCAGGTGGACCTGTGGCAGTACAGGTGACAGGCATTTTGTTCAAAGGGCATCTTGCACCCTGGGCTGGTGTCTTTATCAGGATTCCTGCTGCTCTCTGCCTCAGTCCATTCTCTGCACCTGGTAGCTCCTGATGTATGGTTAACTTGGTGTAGCAGAACAGTGTTGAATTTCTTAAGCTATGTTGATATTCTTGGAGGAGCTCACAAGGAACTTGCACACAAAGGCAGCTGACCTCAGAATAAAAATAAAAAATTTAACATTAAAATCAGATCCCATCCTAAAAAGTTAGAGGTAGGAAATGCTGCCCCACCTTTAAAAATTGTGCTGACTTTGAATATTTTAGTATGAGAGGCTTGAACAATGAAGATAACTCCAAAGCTTTTAAATTACAGAAAAAGAAAGGATGAGAAACCAGCTAACTATGTTATCCTGATATAGTGAAGTTTTTCAAAGGTACTGCCAAAGGAATTGTAGATAAAACTGACCCAAGATTTTAGAAACACTTGGTCATTTTTCTCACAAGAGGAACATACTGAGAGAGAACGTTTATTTAATTGTTTTTTAAAATATTTTTTTTCTCCTTGGATTAGAGATAATGAAAATAGTAAGGTACTTGTGCTAACTGGTTAGTGCAGTACGTCAGCACCAAAGCACCAAGGAGCTGTTAACTTGGCTTCTGATGCAAGTTCTGCAGGAAAAAAAAGTCTGCTGAGTAACAGTCTGCCTGATCTGATAACTGGGACTGACAACGTGATGGGCTATGCAGAAAGGGGCAATAAAGATGCTCTACTTACAAAGCAATCCTATTTGGTATCTCCTGTCTTCCTGAATATGGAATGGTTTTCTGAAATCATGACAAAACATTGATGAATGGGCACATGCATTATTATAGCAGTCAGTCTCAAGGTAATGAGATACACAAATTCCTAGTTACATTGTAATCCTGTCAATTATGAGTGTATTCTAAAAACAGAAATGCTAAGAACAAAGAAAAGAGAAGGAGACAAGGTAAGATGAGCTCAGAGCCTCACAACAGCATTGTCTTCATGCACCAAGGAATAAAGTATTTATTTACTTTGGTCAAAGTTCAACAGCCTCGCATCTTCTCGGCATCTTCACTGTTTCTTTTTCTGCATTCCCTTTGTCTTTCTTAACATTACCCAAGGTTAATGGACTTTTCCTTTATTTTCCTATTTTATTCTGCATATACAGAAAAGTAAGCTGTGCCACACAATCTACATGACATAAACGGTCAGCAGGTATTTGTAGATGAATGTAGGTTTTAGAAATACAACTGGGTGGAGACTGTTGTTTGACTTTAAAATTGTGCTATTCATCATTTTCTAATTCTGCCAATCACTGGAATAAATAATCAGAGAGACCTAAAGCCATATGCATGTAGAGAATATTAAAGGTTAGGGTGTTTTCATTTTTTTTTCCCCTGATGGAGATGTGCCTAAAGACCCTATAAAAATTATATATTATATATATATAATGGTATATATATAAATTAAAGCCCTTGCATGAGAAGCCTATAGTCTAAACAACTAGCTCAGAAAACTTAGGCTTTGATCAGCAGTAGAGTGGGGATGGCTCTGGAGAGAGGCATGTTTGAAACACACCAGGAAGAAATTCACCTGCTTCCTTGAGGTGGTGTGCAGCCTCCTTATTCTATTACCCTTCTGTTGGCACTCTGCAGTTCAAAGGAACATAATGATGCTACTCCTGTCTAAAACAGGGGGAAAAAAAAAGGAAAGGAAAAAAGATGAAACACTATCAGGTTAAACTGAACTGTGTCTCTTTTTGAGAAATAATTTGTAGGTGCTTTCAGAGCGGGATTATAAAAATTGGGACCTTGGACTTACACACAGATTTGAAATGGGATCTACCAGCTCTCCCCTCCTGCTTATCAGCTCGACTGCAGCTTTTAGCAATCAAAGTTATTGCTACCTGATAGTGGTCTTGGGTAACCTCTGTGAAAGGAGCAATCCCCTCAGCACAGCCCACAAAAGAAAGGGCTTTTTTTTCACTTAATGCTAAGTTCATTAGCATATTTTTTCTCTTAACACTAATTAGGCAAGGCAATGCAGTGCTTTGGGATCCCTATCCCTGCACTGCTGCCAGATACCCGGCAGTGGGAAGTGACAGTCTCCATCTGGGCTGACTCTTGAGTGAGCACTGGGTTACACGGGGTTTTATGTCTCTTGAACTGTATGGAAAGCAGCTGGGTCTGCATTGTGGGTTTCCAGTATTTGGGTGTTTTTTCATTACTGGGCATTGAAAATCCAGCACACAGAGGGAATGCATGGGATGGGGCAGAGAAGCAAAGCAGCAGGGAACAAGTGATGCTCCTCTAACCACAAACATTATTATGTTTGCAGTACAGGCTTTTCAGTGTAATGTAAATAAATAGGCATAAACACAAACCCTGCCTTTCCAATAAATCCAGCCTACTGCTCTGCGCTGCCGTACAGTTAGACACTGCTAACTATCGATGTCCGTGGTTTTATAGTGTTTGTCATCCATGAGCTGCGCTTCTCAATAAATTCACAACCCCAGTCATCAAAAATTTTCGACATATTATTATTACCCTTTTATAAGTAAGAACCATTAATGACTTCATGCAGTGGTTTGGATTAAGCAGATCAAGGATGAATTAACTAATTTGCACTGAATCACCAAGGAAATCTATGGAATGATCCAAACTAGGCATCTTAATTTTTTGGCTTCTTTGAAATGCAAAAATATAGCACACTATCTGCAAGGCCTTCCATCCTGCAATACAGAAACAAAAGACCCGGTCCCTGTTCCACATGTGCTGCACCAATCAAAGGCTGAGGAAAAAAGGTTAAATGCCATTAGAATTATGATAGTAATAATTTACAGGTACCAGGTTTTGTTTCTTTGAGGTTTTTCCTTGGGGGAAATCGTAAAGTAAGGGTAAATATGAAAGTTAGGTTAGGCTAACACGCACGTAGTCATTGTTTACTCTTGTTATCTGTAGTGCCTAGTAAACCCATGAGCTGTGTACTGGTAAGAAAAAAGACTTCTGAAGACAAATCTTCCTCATTTCACTTTGCTACCAATTTCTGTTCACCTGGAGGTACTGAAAAAGTATGTTGCCAAGCTCCCTCCTTTCTGCTTGCTAATAAATGCTGCACCTCCCCTCCTGCAGACTGCTGGCCTTTGCTGTTTAGGTGGTGAAGTAAGCGGTGTTGGGAATTCATCTAACATTGAAAACATTTTGGGCCGCGTGGCCAGAGGCCTGGTAGGTAACACTGAGGCATTACTCAGCTACAGTTTCTCTCTGATACTGCTGAAACTTCAGACTAATCCTTATGGAGATAAATACAGCCATGTGTTCTGCAGCCTCACCGTACAGGTGAGCACGGATTACTTGCCTGTGCAAACATGAGTAAGTTCATTCCCAGATTGCAAATTGCAATAAATTAATTAGTGTCAGCTAAATATTTTACTAGCATTTATGTCTGTTCGTACATCAAAAATGATTGCAGACACCGAGCATCAGCACATTTTTATTGATCTGTAACTGTTCTTGCCCAGCCGAAAACCGGGAGTTGTCACTGCCAAGTGACCCCGTGAGATGAGGCACTGACACCTGGCCAAAGCAGGCGGGTTTCGGGAGAGTTGTTTCCGGCTGTTTGTAAATTTCCTAAGTGCTTCTCAAATTTTGCCACACTTCCTGACTTTGGTGTTCATGGGACGCCGCAGGGCGCTTCACCTCCGAAGTGCTGCGCGACTGCGCTCATTCGGGGAGAGAAAGGAGCAGAAGGAGAGGCAGGAGCGCACAGGTGCGGCCGGGAAGGCCCCAGGGGAGGAGCGGAGCGGGACAACACTTCACCACCACCACCTCGG
>VZTA01012010.1:141977-157896 GCA_013398855.1 Mohoua ochrocephala
GTGGTATGAGGGAAGGGTAAAGGGATGAATGTGGCAGTGCTGGTTCCCACTGCCCTGGGACATATCCTGATGTGTGGCGGGGCTGTGTGCTGACACCTGAGGCCCCCTGTGCTTCTGTTTTTCAGGCAGCATCTCCTCTGTGCTGTGAACAGAAGGCAATTAGAGACAGTCTGAAAATCTAGTGAAACAGGTGGAAAATGTCATACTTTTTTTTGCTGCTGGATTCTGTTGCCTCCTTGGCTTCACCTTCCTGTCCTGGCAGGTGTTTGCAGGGAAAAAAGGAATCTTCAAGGATTTAGCTGCTGCTTTAGATCATCTTCACAGACAATAACTCCAGTGAAGTCAGGATTGTTTGCAGAGGTACGTCTGTGAATATTTGTACAGTGAAGACTTGGTGGAAGATGAACTGAGTGCAGTAATTACTGAGGAGAGACTTGAGGGCCTGGTGCTCCCAGAGCAGCTGGGTGGGGAAAGAGCCCTTCGCTGCGATAGTGGAAACACAAAGGGCCGAGGTGTTTTAAGGCATCCTCCCCGTAGGTTATTGGAGCAGTTGGTTTGTCACCATGGCAGAGCCGTGTGCTGGGGTGCTGGCACAGACCCACTGCGTGGTTGTCAGCATCTGCCTGCTGTGCAAGCACCTGGTTCCTGGCCTGGCCCCTGGCCATTGAGCACTGTGAAAAATGCACATCAAAAGGGGTCACCTTTTCCAAAAAGTGGCTGGGGGCATGTTTGTAGTGGTACCTGTCTTTCCTGCCACTGCCTCCTAATTAGAGCCCTCATGCCAGCTTGTCACTGTTGAGAAGTTTCTGTCATTCTTCAAATTTTCAAAGGGTTCAAACCACTGACCATTCCACTGAGCACCTGACTGCAGCGTAGGATGAGATGGGCCCATAGGATGAGATGTAATTTACAGAGAGAAGGTGTACCAGAAAGAGAGTGAGGGGCCAGAGAGCCTTGAGGGCATTTTGTAATAAATTAGGGAAGTCCCAAAACCTTCTGGGCCAGGGTGTTTGTGTTTGTATGTGTTTCTGCACTGGAGAGGTACTTCTCAATGGTCATGTTCAAAGCTGTAGGCCAAAACGAGGAATTTAGTGGTGGACCTGGCAGTGCAATTTAATGGTTGGACACTGTGATCTTAAAGGTTTCTTCCAACATAAATGATTCTTTAATTCTGGGAAACTTGATGCTGAAAGATGCTGGTCTAAGGGGAAGAGAGGCTTGCAGTATGTCTTGATTCCCGCCCCTCCCCCAGGAGAAGGACATTGTAAGGACATTAAGAGCTAGAGAAAAGGAGCATTGCTCTCCTTTTTCTTCTCCACAATAAGACAACCACAACAAACTCCTCCATTGCCCATATTGACAACCATCCGGCCCCCAGCCCTGGCGATGGTTTCAAGGACATAGTGTTATCATGATAAACAGCCATTGCGTTACATGGGGGGCTGGCCAGCTCCCCTTGCACAGTTCTGATACATTCCTTTTAACAAAAACTCATTGCAGGAAAAAGGGGGATGTTATTGCTGTAGTTGTTTGCCTGAGATGAGATAATGGTCGTGAAACTTGTGTCAGAGTCCAAATAGCTGAGATGCTTAGAAAGGAGGAGAGCTTAGGGCTGTATATAGAAGGGAAATATGTCACCACATAGATAATGATGGACCCTTTGACAAGAGATTGAGTCCATGTTTGCCTGGAGGAAATGTGGGGGATATGTATGGGGAGCTATTTCCTTGCTTTACCTGGTGCAAAAGTGGGTGCTGAGCTGTGCTGCAGGATATGCACAGTACAGAGTGTGCCAGCTCGGGCACGGTGGTGCTCTGGCACTGAGGTAACAAGTGTGCTTAGAGGGGCATTATGCAGGGTTATCCTGGTCAAATGTCTCCTAGCTTCATGATCTCTGTGTTGCATTCATTCACGTGTGGTCAATGCTGAAGTGAACAATGTGGCATGCTGTGGTTGGCCCAGTTGAGGTCGGGTTCTTGATTACTTCCTGGGAGAGGTTGCTATCCCTTGGTGTTCCTGAATTCCCACAGGAATCTCATGCTATGTGCATTGTGCCAGTAAGTGCAGCTCTGTCCCAAGGAGGAATTCGAGTGTGGTACTTCAGCTCCAGGGCACTTTCACGTTGCGGGAGCTCTTGCATTTTGCAGCTACTTTAATGTTGCTCTTACTGGTTCACTTGATGCTACGCCTAAATTACAGGTTACTGGGTTAGGTCAGGGATCACTGTAGCATGTAATGCCCACTTTGGAGGCAGATAAATTTTCCTCAGTAGGAATTAGGGTAGAGGAGGAAGAGAGCATATAATACCTGTTGGATCCCATAGCTTGTGGCTTTATGTATAAAGAACATAATTAAATGCTAATTTATTTTATGTGTTCTGGGCAAAATACCACATGTGATGTGGAGGTTTCTTTGCCTATTAACTGAGCTGGGTCCCTTTAGCACTGAGAAAACTAGTGTGAAAGCAGTGAGGGGTCCTAAAAGCCCTGACCTGTTGTAGGCATGTCACATTTGATTTTACTCTGTCTCTTTGCAAAACAATGTTGAAAAGGTCTTGGGCTGCTGTCTTCATCCTTAAAGGATTCAGTGTCCTCAGTGTAGTTGATTAAATTTAATTTCACGATTAAGTCTGTGATTGACAGGAGAGTCCTCTCTGAAGTAGTCCAGATCTGTTGAATGGCCTTTAGAGGAAATGGGATACACTGCAAAACTTTGGAGCTGGCTAGGAAAAATTAGATCGTGTTGTGTAATGTACTCAGTGAAGAATTTGGTTCTAGGGTGATTTGGGCAGAAAAGAAAATGAAATCTCTAAATTTGCTGCTGGTTGTTGCCATAGAAGTCCTGATGCATCCTTTCTTCCACAGTGCTTCCCTGCTGCTGTTGGGCAGGGGAAGCTGGGATGGAGCAGAAGCCATTAGTCAGGTGCTGAAATTGGACTGTGTCTTTATAATGTTCAAATAAAGTGCTAAGAAAAATGAAGACTGCTGAGAAATGTTCTGCTGATTAATTTATATTCCATGCTAATTCTCACCTTGTTTTGTTATAGCTTCTTGGTTTGGCCTGGCAGTTCTGGCTTTAACTTATATTTGTCCCCATATAGTAAAAATTGCTGAAAATGTAGTGTTCAGTCGAACTCCATTTTGCTGCCTGTGGAAAGAAGGAAGGGGTCGAAGAACATGAATATTTGGGATACACTGCAAATGCTGAAAGCTGGTAATGTACTGTAGCGATCATCTGAAGCAAAAATTTATGTGGCCTAGAGAAGCGCAACCTGATTATGAAAGCATTCTGCATAATTTGTGTGGGTATGGGAAGGAGGAGAGAAATTGTGAAACGAATTGGAACTTTAAATTTGTTTCCTTCAGTTGGATAAGTCTATTTTCTTATGGATTTGGGTCCTTATGCTCACTAATCTGTTTTTTTCCCCCTTCATCCCAAAATGCACACGACTGTTTTTCTCCTAGCGATGGAGGGCAGAAGGCAGAAAAAGGGGTTTTGTTCCTCCTAAGATATTATGTGTGCCTGGTATTCTCATTTGTAATAAGGTTCCTTTCATATTCTTCCAGCACTCAAAAAGGACCTTAACTTGCTGTCCTATTAAAAACCTCTTGTGCTGCCAAAAAAATGTAAAAATGTAGAAGTTGGAGACTCAACTCTCATCTACAATACAATGGAAAAAAGGAAATGGTACATTCTTGGCACTCCCAAATTTAGCAGAGCCAAAAGGTTATCATCTGACAGAGTAGATGAATGGTAATTAAGATAACTAATGTTACTGGAAGTCTTTAAAAAGCAATTAAATTAATTATGTTTGATCTTGGTGAGAATCTGTGGCTGTGAGTTGGATTTTGATCTGGATCTGTTATCTGGGATGCAGTGTGGTGTAAGTGGGGGAAAAGTAATGTGTGTCAATTGTCTGAGACTCTTTTTTAAACTGCTTTGTATCTGTATTGTGGTATACTTAATAGGAGCTGTATTTTTTCCCTTTCTCTTTATCCCTCTCCCTTCTGGATGAATAAATTGAACTCGGCTACAGTTTGGAATCTGCAAGGTATCAAAAAAGCCTTTTTGGAAAGTTGTCTGGCAAATTGTAAAATCTAATTTCAGTGAGAATTGGTATATGATAGAGCTTGCACCTTCTGTGTAAGGTGGATATAGTTAAGAGTTATAAATCCTATTTTGCAGACAATTATTTTTAGACCTAAGTATTGAATTAATGCAAAAAGTAGTAAAAAAAGAGAATTTCTGGTTAAATTACTATTCTTTAACTAAGACATCCTTGAAGTCTCTTAATCAAGGGGAACAAGATACAGTTTTTACTGCATAAAGGATTCCTTCCTTAACAGTCTTTAGACATTTCCCCCACCCTCCTCCAGTCCTGCAGGGCTTGGAATGGTGAGAGTACAGCTGAGGAGTGGGTGAGTCAGTTAGATCGTGTCTTCCAGAACCATCCAGCTTGTTATAAATAATAATCTGCTGTTTATTTAAATATCTGTAGTGTAAATAGGTAACCTGTTGCTCTAATATTCAAGTGCAAAAATAGTGCCCTGCCCTTTTTGTGAACTGGTCTAATTATATCTCAGTAATGAAGGGCAGTGTATTAATACAAGGTGACAGAAGTTCTTTGCTAGAACCTTACCAAGGTTCTTACCAAGAGCTGATTCAAGAACTGTAATTTCATTTTATAATACGTAGATCCAGTTAAATAAGTTCTCTCAGCTTTAAATAATTTGTAAAGTCCTATTTAAAATTTCTTCCTGTAGAATAAACATCTAAATTAAATATAAATAACCACATATTTAATTTTGAAGATTATTTTAAATTCCTGTTCAACTAAGAATACATATGCAAAAGAGACTACTTTAAAAATGACATCCTTAAGGAAAATATACTTATTTAATGTCAAGCTAGGTTAAATAAGGGTCCAAAATATCACCTTGGCCTAGAGTTCTTTGATCTCTAAAGTGACAAAATTAGCCTCTTGAAACAGATGAAAAATGTGACCAAAACAGAATCAAATTTTACTTGTTTTTCCCCTTCATGCCTACTTCTGCCTTGCAGTCTGTCTCTATTTAGTGTAAAACAAGCCTGTAGATTCCCAGATTTATTTCAGCTTTGAGCTGATGTGTCCATCTGGTCATCAGCTGTGGGGAAGACATGGTTGGGTATCCTTAGGGTTGTTTAGCTTCCCTTCTCAGCTGAGATGTGACATGGTGAGCTCTTGTGATAGGTTTTCAGTGGTTTTGCCAGTATTTGAGGGATTCATGAAGTAGAGTGTGGTCACCTTCCTCTCTGTCCCCTTGCAACTATTGATACAGAAACTCATCCTGACATGAATTTCTCAGGTCTGTCTTGGACTTTTGGGTAAAAAATGTGGAAGCAGTAGCCAAAGGAAACTTTATGAATTATCTACAAGGAAAATTTTGGGGTTCCTGCTTTGCTCTAGGCAGCTAAATATCAAAGGATAAAGGTGTCCTGGAGTGACCAAGATGGCTTGCTCTTTTTCTTGGTTTTCTTTTTTTCCTGTTGTAGTGGAACTTTGTTGCCTATCCTTGCATTTCCACCCAGGGGCAGAACATTACTATAGGGAGCTAAGTAAGCATGGATGTGTGGCTGTGTAGCTACAGAGGAGTGTGTTCCCTTCTGGCAGGTATTCAAGAATATCTTTGAATATTTATATGGTGAATTAACACTGTAGCGTAGAGGAGGTGTGGCAGAAAATCTTTGAGGATCTTGCAAGTTGCTGCATGCAAAGTTAGTGGTTTCTTTGCAAAAGCACATACTGAAAAAAACCCCAAAAGGCACATCTAAAATGTGCTGAGTAAGGGTGTCGAGAGTCGAATCTGGCAAAATGTGATTTTTGCAAAGGCATCTTGTTTTGGATTGTCATTTATTCAATGAAACCTCTATTTTAAAAATTGCTTATACAGGGGGCAATCTTTGTACCTCCTCTAATGGATATCTAAATTTTACTAAAATTCACATAATTGAATTTTGTAGACCTTATTAAAGGTTTTTCATAAATTGCAAATTGACCTCAGCTTGATAAATCTGCCGGTCTGTTCTCAGTTGTTATTGGCATTAATGGGCTGTGTAAGGAAAGGTTCTTGTTGTTCAGTTGAAGGGAAATTCTTCGTTTCATGGAAGAGTGCTTGCTTCCTTTCCTCAGTTTTTCCAAGCTGACTTTTCTCTTAAAATGGCCTCGTTCTTCTTTTGCAACCTGAATAACAAGGAAGGGGGAGCCTGCGTTGGGGATGAGGAATAATTCTCTGTGAAGAAATTTGACAAATTTAGAAGTGCAGTGGAAATCATAAAAGTCAGAACAACTGGGCTGGTTTAGAAATTACTCTATTTACAGCAGCCATGGCATTAGCAGGGAGAATTCTTTAATAGTTTGGGCAGAGTAATTCTGGTTTAGCACCCACCTCAGCTCCTCCATGCAGGGGTCACACCTGACCCACTGCTCCACTCCACCCACCACAGGATGTGCTGCAGGTAACTCATGGGCACAGCTAATGGGCTCCATGAGGTGCCGGTGTGCTACGTAAGGTGAGGGAGAAATTATCCATGTGGATCTGTTCGTGTGGGAAGATAAGGCTAAACTTAACCATCTGTAGGCAATTACAATTCATGACAGATGGTCAGGATATTATGCTCTCTGCCAGTCACTTCTTCATTAACTAGACCTATGCAAATATAACGTGGTCTGTTAAAAATTAACCCCAAGAAATGACTTCTTGCAAGAGAACAGTGTTGATGCATAAAAGTGGGGAGTAGGTGGAAATGCTGAAATGCTTTAGACACCTCTTTCTCAGCTTAGTATAAAAACACAGTGGCTGAAAAAAGGGCAGTTTCTACACATAACACACACAGTATTTAGTAAGCAGTTGTGTCTAGTAGATATTGGGTGATGGAACTGTCTGATATAAGCTGCCTCCTTGTAGTGTGTTTTTAAATACTTACTAATGAATTTAGATCCCCTTTACTATTTAAGAATACCCTTGATTTCTCTTGTAGCTGAATCTAATCTAAGATTACTGCACTGTATTTCAGCATGGCTAGGTGTTTTTTGTGTTTGTTTCATTTTTAGGGTTTTTTTTTACTTAAGTGTGGTGTTTTTCTATCCCTCTCCTACTTTGTCCTTCATTCCCCCTAGTTATTTCTTACTGTTATTTCTGTTGAGAGATGGTAAGAGTAAAGAAGCAGCTGCAGCTTCCCATGTGCTTAGTTTTCCTGAACTTGGTTCCCAGTTGGTGGTGTTTCTTGGACTAGTGGAGCACTTTAAAAATCTTTGTTTCACTTGGGTGCAATCTGTCCATAGTGCCAACTGCCTGTAATAGTTCATCTTTGCTGTTACCAGGTTGAGTGCTGTGTTTTGGGTTTGTTCAGTGAATGACTGCATATTCAAAGGCTTAAGACTTGACTTGTTTCTCAACCTGTATTCAGCCTACCATCAGAGCCACCTTATCAAACAGATCTTTTATCCTGTTTAGGGCAGGGTGTTCCTAAGGATGGATATCCAGAGGAAATTTGAAGTGGTAAAGACCTCTTTATAGTATAGTTTTGGGTCATCATGTTACAATAGTAGATATCAATTATTAAGGTACATGCAGATGAGACCTGTTTATAGTGCAGAACAGTGGGGGTGTTTTTCCTTTGCTCTTAATCAGAAGGAAAAACTGTAGAATTGGCCTCGTCTTTGTTACTCTTCAGCACTATTGATTGTCGCAGACCTTGGGCTTGACAGACGAATGTAACATTTGGGGTATCCATAACTCAGATCTGTGCTTTTTTTCAGGGGAAACAACAAAAATATCCAGGAAAGTCAGCCTTGATCTTTAGCACTATAGCCTAGTCTTCTTTAAGAAAACAAACAAATTGTAAGAGAAAACAAACAAAAAGCTTACCCTGACTTCCTTTTCCTTTCTCTGTTTTCTCACTGCAGATGTGGACTAATGCCTTCAAAATTGAAAGAAGGTAGAGCTTTCAAAGATTAGTATGTTCCCATACCTTGCTTTTTTTGTTGTAACTAGTCACTGGGTAGGTAGCTGTCACTTGTGACTAATGTTGAGAGAAAGGCGGCAAGATTTCTCCTAAGTGGCAGAAATGGCTCAAACAAAATACTGAATACTAAATATGTTATTTGGGGATTAGCAAGGTGATTAGATGTACCCACTGAAGTTATTGTAAGGGTCAGGGAATGGAGGATACAGTTCCAAGGGAAAAAACCCCACTGTTTCTCAAGAAAACATGTTTCATGACTTTCAGCCCTCAGGGAAGGACATATTTTCAACTGCTCCTGTTCCTACCCCTCCCCCTCATAAAGTGAACGGTAAAGTAAATAGAAATGTAAGCATGCACTTTCTGGCATGGATGTGTCTTCCTAGTGTACAAAAGCACAGCCACAAGGTAAGGCAGTGGTTTTTAAGGGATGGAACAAGATGCAGTGGGGATGGGTTTTTGTCGTCTTTGTTGTGTATACTTAAAGATAAGAGAGAAGGAGGTATATGTAGATACATATGCCTGTGCACACATATGTATGCTTTACACATACTTTCTCCTTCTAGGACTTGCGTTTAGAAATGGTGATATTCCTGAGAAATTATGCAGCCCTTTCAAGTTGAGAATAATTATACAGCAATGTGTGGATCCGAGATGGTTAGAAGTCTGTCTTTAATGACGTGTTTCCAGTTAGTTGCTTGGGAGTATGCTAAATCCTCAGTTCATACCAAAGCATGTGTCTGTACTTCTCCCCTCACATGCTGGGGTGGGAAGTCTTGCTACCCGTGCTGAACACCCCTGAGTTGCCCCCAGCTAACAAGGGTGGCTTGGAGGCAGCCAGCAACGAGTGTATGTGTACTGGCACATGTGGGAGTGCATCACTGATGTGACTGGGCTCAAGGGATGGGTCTATTTCCTTGTCACATCCAGACTGTGTGGGGAGCTCCTGGGCAGTGGGGATATAGGAGATAACTGTTGAAAACCTTGAGTGATAATAATTACGAGAAACATGGTGATTTGTAATTTTTTTAAAACTATCTGAAATTTTTGTATAAGAATTGGTGTTTGTTGTCCTATAGATTTTTTTTTTTTGAATGGTAGTTCTCTGGGTTGTGACTGGAATAATTTTCTCCAGAATGAGCAAATGCCCCATGGACAATATATATTCTTGCATATTCACATTTTAAAAAAACCAGCAAACAATGCCATAACCGAGCTAAAGGTAAATCTCTGACTCAACTAGTAAAAGGCTTTTAAGGGTCAGAGACATTCAGAACAGAAGTGGCAGACAGAGGACATGCTTACTGCTTCATGAGATCAGAGACTTCGTGTAGTAGATACAGAAAAAGTGCATCTCAGGCAAACAACTGAGGGAATTCAGTCAATGTGTGATAAATTTGTTTCCCTTCCACCCCCAAACTACCCCCCTTTCCTGGTCAGCTCTGACGTCTCAAATGAGAAGCAATCTCAAACACTTCTCGTGATGTGCTACTCTGCTCAGCTACTCTGCATGTTTGATAAAGTTGACTCCCAGGGTTTCTCATGGGTGTCTTCATTATCTGACATCTGTCAGTTTCTCCTATATATGTAGAATCTGGATATTGGCATTTGGACTGAAAATGCAGGTAGAGTCACTGCTTCCTTAAAATACTGCTGGAGAAAAGCTGGTAGTTGTTTGTTTTTTTTTTTCACTTGGTCCAAGATATGCTAAGGCTCTCCTGCTGGTCAGTGTCTGAATGTGGAAGTTTGTAGCTATATTTTGCTGTCTTTCTGTATGCCTGTCTCCTTCCGTGTCTGTGTATTTATTTGTGTATGTGACTGTGAAAGTAGTGCTTTAGTAGCTCCAGTGACTGAAGAGGGATAGTGGTGGTTTCATGAACTTGCTGGAAAATTTTAGTTTCACTCTCAGCAAGAAGTCTCCACCCAGCTGGGGAGGCTTCTGCGGTTCTAGGCCGGTGACTGCACTGGGCTTGTTCCTGTGACCTTGCCTTTGTGGAAGTAAAAACTTAACTCAGCCTTTAAGTGTCATGTATATAGTTTCCTTGTGGTTTTATGCTGTGTTGGGATTTCACCACCATGTGCCCAGGCTTTTAGACAAGAGATAATTGCTTGATGATTTTTTTTTTATTCTATTTCCTGCGTGCATTGTTCATAAATCATAGTCAAAGATCTGGCAATAACTTGCTAATGCAAACATGAGACACATTGTTCTAGTCTGCCTAGCTTCCACTTTCATAGTGGACTTTGTATCCAGACACAAGGGGTGTATATCATATGGTTTGATTCTTGGGGTGTCCTGGTAAGGGCCAGGCGTTGGCCTCAGTGGTCCTGATGTGTCCCTTCTAACTTAGCAGATTCTATGATATGTGTGGTGATCTATCCTTCCCACACCAGGTATCATTTGCTATTTTTTGCACTGTTACAGTGCCAGAAAAGGAGGAAAAACTGACTGTAGAGGGTTATACTCTCTGCAGCGCTGAACTGGAACGTACTTGGGTGCTACAGTGGTGCCTCTAAAAGATTATTTGAGTAAGTGGATCTTGGCAGTGCCTATTTTTGAACCTGGGTTATGTTAAAAGGCATGTGGCTTATTCCAAAATAATTTTGGAGAACTTATGTTCAGGTTGACAGTGCTGAAACACTTCTTCATTTCTGTGAAGTTGTTGTAGACGAGAGCGCTGTTTTGTACTTGCAATGTTTACCAAGCCTTTCTAACATTATCCTGATGTGTGGTGGCTTTTTTCTTCTTTTTCTGTGCTGATACAGCACTCTTGGGAGTGGAATGTAATATATGTTAAATTTTTTTACAGATAATGAAGGAAATTTGCATTTCATAGCGGTATTAGCCGTGAAACTTAATTATAGAATTTGACCATTTTATCTTCAGAGAAAAGCCTGGCGGAAGCTGTGAAATTTCTGATGTCTTCAGGAGCCCTGTATAATTTCTGTGAGCAGTGGACTGGATTGGAGTCTCTCGCCCTCTCTATTTCTATTTCCCAAGCTGTGCACTGTTTTGGGATTGCTGCTGCTGTTTGACCCTTCCTGCTCCCCAGCAGCCGCAGAACCTGAGCATGACTTGTAGCCCCCAGATCATAACAAATCTCTTGGCTCTTCTGTTTTCTTATAGAAGATAGGGTTTGGGGAGGGGAAAAACCTACCAAAAGAACTCTTTGATCTGCTCGCTGTGTCTGTAATCCATTCTTGGCTTTTGAGGGACAGGTGGGCTGTAGAATTGGTTGTGGCCAGATGCCATGGCTAGGAAATGAGACATGAGGAATTCCCTCCTGTCATCACTGCTGCCCTGGCATGGCTTCCCAGCAGACTTCCTGGTTTTAGTTGGGAAGTAGGCTGTTGGTGAGGCTGGTTTTCTGAAGCAGTGAAATAAATGGCAAACCAGCTCCATCATCGGAGTCCTCTTGGTGTTTTTGGCCAGAACGGGCTGTACAGTGTGTGGGGAACGGAATGAATTGTTATGATGGGAACTGAGAGTAGCTCCAGCTGTTCCAGTAGTAGTCTCAAAGTTCTTGCTGTCTACAGCTGCATGTGTGTCCTTGTACTGTCCTACTTCTTTACCAATTACTGAAATACAGAGGTTGAAATGTGTTAGAGCAATTCCTCCTAATTCTTGGGGGAGGCAACAAGTGCTGGGGTAGGCCCTGGGAGCTTCTCCAGTCCTGTTTGTCAGATGGAGGTAGCAAAAGCTCTCGGGCTGAGCTGGGCTTAGTCAGAAGCCTGGTGTTGGGGATCTGTGAGTCACGGTCCAGCTGGTAGCGAAAATGCCGTCATAGAGACATCTGATGCAAGTTAGATTTCTTGTGAAAATGCTTCTTCCTCCCCTCCCCCCCACTTCCCTGATGAACAGCTGTGTAGATCAGGGGTAGAACAAGGTAAGGAAGATGAAGTTAATTATGGTGGAATGGTAGGTAAAAATTGTTAGTGTGACAGCATCTGATGATCATGTGGGAGTGAGAAGACTGAATGAACTGTCCTGTGATTTGCTTTGAGAGTTGATCATAATTTTTTTTCTTAACAGTAGCGGGGTTTTTATCATTTACAGGAAAAATAAATGACTATTTGGAGGCAAGTAAGGAGAAAGATAACTTCCCCCAGCCCTGCAGTTTTCCACCAGGTATCTGGGTGTAAAGGTAGATTTCTGAAAACCCCTGGGTAATGCAGCTTCTTGACTCTTCGTGGTCATTTAGCTGCATTTACACTAGAGCTACTTTTCAGTGACCCAGAGTCTCACATGCACTTAATAGTGCAAGTTTCCGCAAAGGTAGATTGTAGTAGGTTGTTTTTTAAAAAGCATTGCAAACATTTTAGTTGCATTTATATGAAGTTCTGTTTCTGAACCTTGCCACCTATATCCTAAACTGCCTTGCTTATCGCACAGTGTAAGCTGTAAAGATCTTTATTGTGTGAATCCCTTCTTTCAAATCATATTTATGAAGGTAATATAGAATAGGGGTTTATCTTTTTTCTGTGGCTGACCTGAAATACTTTTGTGATTCAAAAGTGGTTTTTTGTTTTTTTTTTGCAAACTTTGTTATAGGGAGTAGAATGTGTCAGAATGCTGTGATTTAAAATTAAACAAACAAAGTCACCTACAAGCAGATTAAAGAAAACAAACAGTATCCATGCTGTGGTTATGCTACAAAGTAAAAAAAAAAAAAAAAAAAAAAAAAAAAGCCAAAACAAAACCCAACCAAAACCTAGCAGCGAAGTTTTATAATGCTTTATTCATGCAACTGTCTGAAACCAGTCCAGTTAAAGTGAACTGCACATAAATAGCAAAGTTTATATGACAGTGTTAACTGTGAGAATACTACAGTTAGCTATTAAATGATTGCTAATGAAGGCAGTATAATGTTTGGTTGAGTATAGGTATTATAGAGAAGTGCTCAGCTCTAGGGCAAGTTGAAGGCAGAGTAACAAAGACAATCCCACACTCATAATTTGAGTGAATTACAACTGCCACACAGCTTGTTTGTGTTTGGTTGTCCATTCTCCTCCTTTATTTATATTGGAGTTTTACCAACCTGTAAAGAATTTTTTTTAAAGTACACCTATGAACAAATTTAATGCAACTTACTTCAATATTAACTTTGTGAAGTTGATGTGGTTTTTGCCTGGATTTGTTGGCAGGCCTGCAGAAAGAAACAAGGCTTGCTTTTCAGTAGCAACTTGTTGCTGCTCAAGCAGGAGAACTTAAGCTAGCAAGAAAATAACCCTGTGATAAAACCCACTCAGTGTTTGTTAGCAGCAACAAAAGCAAGTGGGGTAGTAGGAAAGACAAGACAAAGTAAGGAACAAACTGATAAATGTGTGCCATTTGGCGCACTTTGCTTCCTTTGCTAGGGAGACTGGGGGGGTTATAAAAGCTCATCTGCTAAATGGATTGAGGGTCTTGAACACACAGGATGGTGTGTGGTGTCTCAGAATCTCAGTCTATCCACTTTGATGTAAAAACTTTTGTTCAAAGATATATATTATTACATACTCATATACTCATTGTGAATGTAGCTATGATATACATATTTTTGAAATACATGAAAACAGTGATTGTTTATTTAAACACATAAATTTAAAGGGGAAAAAAGCAAATTATTAAAGGCTTCAGCCTTAAAATATTTTTGTAAAAGTAACGTGAAATTTTATTGAGCCTGTTGTAAGGTTGTTGCAGGAAATATCAGATGGCATCATAACCTGTAGTACAAAATGGGGGTGTGAAATGAATAGCTAAAAAGCTGCTGTTCAGACCATGGATGAGACTGTGCCTGCTCACACTTCAAGTTCAAGTGATGCTTCAGTAAGGTGACCAATAATGTTATTACTATAGTGTGTGCATCTGTTTTTAACCCTTAAATTGTTTTAACATCAGCCAGTAAACATGTATATTGTTGACATTAAATATTTATGTGGGAATGCTGTGCTGCATCTGTTGCATCACAGTAATTGTGAAGGAGCAGTTGTGTTTTGAGGCTTCATTTGTCTGGCTTAGGAATGTGTATGATTTTCCAGTCAGTCTTGTACAGAAATACTTTATTATAATATATACTGTACCTGTGGCCTCAATCTCAACCTTCACATGATTTAGGCTTTAAATCCAACTAGCACTTGACTATGGACAAAAACCACGATGGTGGCGGCAGCAAGTAGCAGAATTGGTCATTGTACCACAGCACTTGGAGGCACACAGGTGGAGTTTTTGAGATGGGTACCATGTGATTGCAGGCTAACTTCTGCACAGTGCTTGCTGGATTTGCTTACAAGATTTCTGAGAGTTTTATTATCATATCTTAGTGGGTGGTGGCATTTGAAGAATAAAAGAATGCAATCCTTCTGTCCAGTGAAGCTTTGGTAATTACTCCTCTGCACACTTGAGCTTAAATAACTGAGCCCAGTGTTTTCCATTTGACCTGGCAGAAGCCTACAAAGTATACGCACAGAAAGCTTGCTGAAAATTTCTTGAAAACAAGTGAGAGTGTAAACATGCAATTTTTTGCTGGCTTGCAAAATTGAAACAGTTACTGCCCCTCAGCTGCTTACCACTGCCAAGTCCTCTTTTCAGCACATCTGTGCTGGTGGTGGCTTGTGTGAGCTTTCCTTAGCCAGTGTGGAGCTGAATGAGGTGCCTGCTGACCCAGCTGTTTCTCAGCCTCTTCAGCTGATGTGTGAGCTGGGCTGCTCCCCAGTCTCTGCTTGGGAACTTGGGCAGGTGGCTTGAGATAGATAGGTGCACATTCTGTCCCAAATAAAATGCACTATCATTTTCACTGCTGTTGGATCTTTGCTTATGAGTGTGTGTGTGTGCCATTACTGTTAGAGAGACTTGAGGCTTTTTGATGTTAAGTCATGTGGGTCTATTCTTCCTTTAGGTGATGATTCAGTTGTGCCATGTGCTTTGTCTCTTTTCCACACTCTTTCCCAAGTCCCTTGCTACACAGAAATGCTGTGCTATAACTGAAGAGCACTCCCTCCGAGAGCTTTAATTCTCACTTCTGCGGCCTTAAGAGAGCAGGTTGATGCTGTTTGTTGCTTTGCTCTTTGTTCTTATGTTTCCCTTTGCTAGTTGGCAGTGCACTGTGGTGGTTCTGTGTTGCCATAGCTGCTGCATGATAGTTCCTCTGTAAACCTACCTCAGCCTCAGTGTAGTTTATTAATCAGTTATTTTGCAGGTTCCAGTAGGTTCAATATTTAACAAAGCACATGGTTTTGCCTCATTCCTTTTCTTCTGTGCTATTTGATGAGGAAGGAGAGAAAGAAGGCCATTAATTTTAACACCAATTTTAATGATGCACTTCTAGTACCTGACAACTGATGCAATGATATTTTTTTGTTTTAATACAGCTTTTGTAGAATGTTACACCTACCAAAACATCTGAGTATTGGATTATTTATTGAAATATACTCTCTGGCCTTGTTGAAGTCTTGATAACCTTAATCACGCAATGATTTTCAATTTGTAGCTGTTAAAAGGACATCAGTGGCTAAAGGTTGTGAACGCTGTGTAAGCTTTTAGCCGTGAGTGTAAGTTTAACTACTGGGACTAATTAATAAGAGATATATTAAGTCTATATTAAGTTGACTGGGAGGTTTAAAGAGGATTGAACAGGAGTATATTTTGTGTGGGTTTTTTTTCTTTCTTCCTTTTGGTAAAGGGGCCTTTCATGAAAGTAAAGGCTTATACAGTGGTAGCAGTGTAGGTAATTCTAAGGTGGATTTCTATAGTTTAGAAAATTTTGCGTTGTCTCTCTGGCATCACGCAGAAGGAATGGTGTGATGCCTGCCCTCATCAAGCTGGCTGCTCCAGGACTGTGGGCTGGGTGCCTGCACCCGAGCTGGGTGCTGTGTCGCTGTGCTGAGTCCTGAACACCCAGTGCAGCCTTCCTGCACTGAGCTGAGTAGATGTGCTTTG
>VZTA01012010.1:157912-185055 GCA_013398855.1 Mohoua ochrocephala
CCCCCCCCGTTTTGACTCTGATAACAGCAAAGCTGTTTCAGAAAGAGGGGTGTTTGCCTTGGGTCCTTAGCAGGAGACAGGTTTGTCCTCTAAGAAGTGGGGAGTTTAACTGGAGATGCGTTGGTTTTGGACCTAAGGTCCGTAGGGAACAGGCTTTGTTTTATTTTTCTTGATTTTAGGATGTCTATAATCATTTCTTACTGATTTTTAACTCTCTGAACTAAGAAAAAACAGCCTGTTTAACTTAGGGGGCTCTCTACAGTGTTTTTGCTGCTCAAGGAAGGAACAGGGAAACTTAGGGCTCCTAATACAGGCTTTCTGCAGATCCCTCTTTTCCAGGTGAGCAAAACTTTCCATCCCTCGCATGGTGACTGGGAAGTCCAAAGAATTTCATTATTAGTTCCTGCAGAAGGCAGGGCAGCTCTGCACAGTGTGGTCCCTCTTTGTCCTCTGTGTTTTTTTGTTATGGAAAAGCATGAATAGAATATGTTGTTGCAAGCAGGAAGGGCAGTAGACCGTCTGGGTGGAAGAAATTGAATGCTAATTTTAACAAGACTGGTAATGTGTGCACTTGAGACACTCAGTGTCAGTATGCAAATAAATAGCGTGTTCTAAATGCTACAGCTGAAGAGTTCATGTCTTAGAGGGTGCTGTCTGATCACCCATGCCTTGTTACAGGGCATTAAAAAAAAGGAAAACCAAACTTCCAGATTTGTGGCGCTTCAGTGTTGGTGGCACCCTGCTGACCATGAATGAGGTCACTGGTCAGGGTGCACCATTCTAGAAATGTGCCTGTGATTATGTCCCCTCCTTCTCTTCACCATGGTAGGAGATAAGAGTTTTAGCTTTCAGGATGAAGGTTGTGGTTGCAGCCCTAGCTGGTAGAGTGAAGGCCTGAAGCCTTGGGCAAGTGGAGGAGGGACATGTGCTTGCTCCAGAGCTGCTCTCCAGGCTTCGTCATATGTTTTCCTTTCCCTCTGCCTAGCTTGAGGCGGACACCAATGCACAGCCCTGTGAAGTCTGGATGGGGAAAGCCAGGAGAGTTTGAAAAGAATGTATCAGAAAATACTTTCTAAGGAAAAAAAACCCTGTGGTATCTACAAAGAAGCTTTGAGATGTTTATGTTCTTGGAGGTACAAACACTCATTTACAAAATGAGTGACAGGAAAGTGTACAAGTAAATTATTCATATGCTTGCCTAAACCATTGCTTCCAAAGCTTTGGATTGTGTCCTGGCATACGAAGGACAGAGGAATGAGATGTTATTTGGGAGCAGTGCCTTTTTCTGCAGCAGTTCCTGGTGCTGTGGGGTATGCTAAGGGCAGTTGCCTGTCCTGGGTGGAGCTGCTTACCAGCAGCTCTTAGAGGTGCTTGGCCGCTGGCTTGAACCCAGTCTGTCCCACTGCAGCAGGGCAAGTGGTTTTGAAAACCGTGAACGGTGCCAGGATTGCTGGTTGGAGGAGCTGGGGCTGCTCAAGTGATGGCCCCTTTCCCGTGCTTGGGCTTGCGTGCTATCACTCAGGGCTCAGTCCCTGGGCCTCTGCTGAAATACACGCTACACCCCAGCATACGAGCACACAAGTGTTGAGCAGTGCATCTGTCATGGATTCATTGGGATTTGTTTTATAAAGGTGCGTGTGAAGGGGCAGGAACCTTGTTCTGGAAGGTGTGCTCAGCATTTTAAAAGAGAAGCAAGATGCAGAAGGCTCCTACTTGTCCTGTGGACCTCCTGTCACTCCTCTGAGTTGCTGTAAACAGGTGGCCCGGGATGTTTTGTGAAAAGCAGGTACTGTTTGGTTGTGGTTGGGTTTCACAGGTGCGATTATAATGTAAGCAATGCTTTTGGAAGACTATGTGCTCCCCAGGTTTTCTCGGTATTTACATTCAAAATATTCCCTTGTACAAAAGGAAAGGGCAACTGTAAGAGGAAGCTTAAGAGCTGTAAGTCAAAAAAGACTAACTAAAATGATGGTGATTCTTGAAAGGCATCACAATTTATCTACAGTTGCTACTATTATTTTTTTTTGCAGGATGAGTCAGTTATTTGTGGCAGCCACAGACATGCTGTTTTACAAGACTCATGTGTCAAGTGCCTGAAGCGCTGTGTGCTGGAAGGGTTTGTGTTGGAGCTGCCTGTGAGAGCACTGAGAGAATATCTCTGTGTTATCTGTACTGCAGTGCTCCAGTTGCTGCTACATACTCCGTTCCTCTTCCACAGAAGTGAGGGCACTTATTGTATTGCTAATTTTCTTTTCAGTAGAAAGCTTTATACTGACATGAACCTGGCTGTGTGAAAGGAGGTTTCAATAGAAATGCTAAAAACTCACTGTTCTCCATCTGAAGTTGCTGGTGCTGTGGGTTTCCTGGAAAAAAGGGTTAAGCTAATAACCAGGTTCCATCAACATACAACAGGCACTTGAAACATTACTTTCTGTTCAAGTTCCTGTTGCCCTTTCACTATCCTTCTCCTCAGCCTTGCCGAGAAGTTCTTGTTTGCTTGCTCAAACAAGCATTCTGTGGCCTGCTAATTCAAATCATGTTCGGCAGGCCAGCAAAAAAAGTTGTCAGGTTGCTGTGGTGAAATAAAACATCCTGAACAAAATTATGGGGTGTTAATGTCCCCACAACATGAGAAGGTCTTAACTAGATGTTTATTATAGCAATATTATAAAAGGTAGGACTAGACAGGTAGCACAGGAACCTTGAGAAAGACTGAGCTTCCCTTCTAGGAAGGAGAGCACTGGGCTTGCTTGGCTCTCACTGTGGAGAAGGAAGGTCAAGGAAGAACTCTGGACCTCCTTGTTCTGCTCCCATAAGAAGTCCTTTAGATTTGTTTTTCCCTCTGCCAGAAACCCAAGCCTTTCTCTATGGACTTGTATGGAAGAGTGGAAGTTCAGAGCAGGGCTACCCAAGGCCTACTTGGAATGCAGCTGGAAGGAGGCAGGCTATGAAAAAGAAGCCAGTTTCCTCTTCTCAGAGTCAAGGCATTCAAGGCTCTTGGAAGGCTCCCAGAAGGCAAAGAAGAAATGGAAACCAGTCTCGTTATAGATTGTCTTGCATACAGGGGAGTTTTATAATTAAAGGATGTTGCCCTCTGCTCCCATTGTTGTTTGCCTCTGTGAACTTGAATTTTACTCTGAACCCAGTGCTGACTGTGTATATGCTGGGGCTGTGATAAAGAAGTGATCTTAAGTATTTATGAGCTCACCTTCAAATGAATGGGTACAGTTATCTGGGTTTTTTTATCTTTTTTTTTTTTTCCTTTTCCTCCCACCTCTTTTGCTCTCCCATTCCCTGCTGTATGGACTGAGCCATAGATGGGTAGTGTTTCACATCTGAACTGTGGCATTCAGACCTACTCTTCGACAAGGGCTGAATTGTCATCTAAGCTCCAGTCCTTCTGAAAACTGTTAAAGCAAGCTTGTTATGTGTTGAGTGTAGCCTTGTTCTTCATGCTTTGTAATACATGGGAAAGCATAAAAGGACATGATTTCTACTTACTAGGCTTCTAGTTAGGCTTCACTCTCCTTCTGTCTTCCCACAGTAGTTTCAGCTGGTCTGTCCGGCTGGTCTTTTTTATCATACATGATAAGAAGCCTAGGCAGCCAGCCAGCTGCTGTGGAACTATAATAGGGCCAGTGGCATGTACAAAATTTGATTACTGCTGTCAACACCAGAGAGAATAGAAGAGAGCACGTACTCCAGTCAGAGAGCTTCTAAACAAATGGCCTGTTGAATTCAGTAGTAGTAGAAATAAGACCATCTTCCTCCTAATGAATGAAGTGGTTTATGGGAAGAGAGTATACTAGTATGTTGAGCTCTGAAGTTTGCTTAAAATTTTTTTTAAAAAGTCTTCCTTTGCCTTCTTCAAAGATTATTTTGACCAGAAATTTCCATTTCACTTCTGCTTATCTGCTCTTGCGGCTAATGTATGGATTTCACACCCAATACTTCAGATATTCACAGAGGCCATGGTTTCACTTCTAAAATTTAGCTTTAGGATGGCAGGAGTATTTTAAAGCTAACTTCTTTGCAGAGGGGTTCTGATATGCAACTATTTCATGCTAGTAATTCTATCTCCATTTAGGCTAGAGTTGTTTGTTTTTTAATTTAAACATAGTGCAACAACCTCCCTCCCCTTAAGTTAAAAAATATTTTCAGTGTATATTCTTATTGAGATGTTGGATTTTTGAGGTAAAACCTGCTGTTGGATAAAAGTAGTTTCTGATGTACATGGGGCAGCTGCTGATGGCAGGCAGAGCTTGAGAGCTGAGCTTCTCTGGAAGCTCTGGTGCATGAATGATTTTACTCAGCTTCTCTAATAGCTTCACATTGAATGAAGTTCAAGGGACTGATAGTCAGACTGGTGTTTCTCTCACTGCTCTCACTGACTGCACACACTTTCTCATTTGAGAAGTGGTAAACCCAGAAATGTTGTCACAAACTAGCTAATTCCTGAAACTTGTGCTTATTCTTAAGGCCCACCTACACTTGGAAAGACTGATCTTGGAGTGGCAGGGACTAAGGTGAAGTTAAGTATTGGATACACAGGAGAGCATTCTTAGGGAATTCAGACCAGTCTCACAAAGACTTGAAAAAAGGAAGATGTGCTGTTGGTAAGACTTTTGGCATATGCGCAGGTCTGTCTGCTAATTCTCATCGTTTGCTTGGTGGAGTTGTTTCTGTTTTGTGCTTGTGAAGTGCTTGGCACAGTAAGGTTTGTATTTGTATTTACAGAATACATCCTTGTTTGTTTCTAAAATAGATATCCTAGCTTTAAAACTTTTATTACCTTTCTACTTTGCTCTTATTTGCATGGTTCACAGAAATGTTTGGATACAAATGTCTGATTTAGCCCCCTGAATGTATGGTTGTCTTTATTCATGGAAACAAAACTTCCTTTGTGTGAAACCCTTCAGCCTTCAACTTTGAGGAATTCTTGAATTAGGGGAAAAAACCTCCAACCCACAAAATTAAGTAAGACCAACTTCTGGCCCACAAAAATTTAAAGAAAAATCTGATCGTGATTTCTCCCTCTTTCCCTCCCATGAACAGTGTCTGGGGTGTGATACAGTAAACTGTCCCAACTGGATATCAGTGAAGAGAGGAGAGCTGTACCTAGCACAGTTGTCTTATAGCATAATACACTGAGACAGGCAGGCAAATCAAACAGCCCCTTTCTACTTTTGAAACCAATTCTGTGGTTTAGAATTCTCCTCTCTGGTCACGTGTAGTTACGTGTTATACTTAATCTCTTCTTGCATTACTTTGTTGCGACTATTGGAATTCTGTACAGTTCAATATCCGAAAGTGTGGAATATGGAGCGTCTTCATAACTACTAAATTTGGAGTCCTCTTAATTTGATTATTAAGTTGACAACAGGCTTTTGAAGACAGAGGGATTGGATTTGCTTTCTGTACTGGTGATAAGCACAGTTTAAAGGCTCACTTGTAAAATAACTCTGATCCTATCATAGCCTTGCATTACCATCCTTCTGCTTTACTGTTCCTTGCTCTGTCTTATTTGGAATTACTGCACAGTGGAAAGGGCATGCCTAATCAGTTTGTTATTTTCGACTTGGAGGTTTATTTGTACAACTTCCTTTCTATGCTGTAATCTTGTGTTTAAAATTTCTTGTGCTCTTTTGAAAGGCCATTAAAAGATGTGGATGCTTACCTTGAAGAGTTGTTCTAGTTTTATGTTCTGTTGAATGTGTGAAAAGTGTTATAGTGACACTTCAAACTTTTTACAGAATGAATGCTAAAAATATTCAGGATTTTTAAAGGTCGTAAGGTTTTTGACCAGAGAGTTTGATTTGAACAGGAAAGGAAAATTGCCATCAGCTTTCCTATTTTCAGTTTGTAGAATTTAGCTTGCCAGTTCTCTGAAAGCTGGAGTGTCCTCCTATTTTCATAAGGAGTAGCAAAGCAGCATATTAATCTGATTTTAAAGAGAAAAGAAATCTCAATTAGCTTGAAGTCTGTTACTTGCTAACATGCAGCCTTTTTAAAGGTTTGTTTCCTGACTGGTTTTGTCAGTCACTCTGTGGCTGAATGTGTCAAACCCTCTGAGGAAAACCAGCGCTTCCCTCCCCCTTGAATCCCAGCATGCAGTTCTTGCGTGGGTACTCGTGTGTACTTCCTCTGCACCTTCACTTTCCTGTTATTCAAAGAGTGAGCTTGATCATGAGCATTCAAACAGCCAAAAAAGTTGTGTGGAAAAAGTACAAGGTTGCTGCACCTCGGCACACCAACCGGCAGACCTGCTACCCTCCGCTGGGTGAGTGCTTCCCTATGTTCTGAAGGCTGTGGTAGATGAAAGGATCCAACCGTGTGGGTCTGTTTTTATCTTCTACACCTGATGAAAGCTGCTTTTCTTAACTTTGCAAAAGTTAGTTTAACAGAGCAGGTTTTGGAGGCATGGCAGGAAACACAGCAGGCTGTTTTTGGTGGCTCTGCTCCACTGCAAGCGTTGTGTGAGCTCCGGCTGCGTCACACCTGCAGCCGCAAGATCCTCTTGGTAATGCTTGTGTTGTGGGCTTCCCTTTCACCTATAACAGTAACTTGTTCATGATAGAAATTTTATTGTTCTTCTGTCTGATTGAATGTCTTAATGCCCCCAATTTTCTTAAACGATGCATTAAATTATGGTGATTTCAGCATTTAGTTATTTTGATCCTTACAGTTCTGCTTACTGTGCCTTCTGGTACTTTTGAATGTATAAACTTGTAGCAGCTCCTTGACCCCTCACAGGTTTTTCTCCTCATTTTAGTGGTATCTCAAGAGAGCAGTATTTCCTGTAATTTGGAAAGAATGTTTTGTGGAGGGATGCTTTGGAAAAGAAGAAATTTGGGATATTATTCTTTCCTTTTCCTTTTGCCATCTTTCGTACCTATTCTAATTGAAATTTCATGGATTGTCTCTTCTGTTTTGTGACGAGGGCCAAATAACACAGATTGGCAAGGGAAAGACAATTTGAGCATTCCTAGTACCTGTGAATATGCTATGTGGATACAGTAATTGACAAATGGGAACTGTTTATTTTGTGGTGTCAGAGTTTCATGAAAGCAGAACTTGTTGATCAATAAAGAATTTGGTCCACTTGACTTTTGATGTGGGTTTTTTGGTACTAAGCTGGAATCTGAATATGGGTTTTTGGAAAGAGAAACTAAAATCCTCTTAAGATGTATCAGTGTAATGGCTAACTTTAGAATAAAATGATGGGCTGGGACTCTGATCTCACGTATGTTTGCTTCTAGAACAATGAGATGGATTTGGATGTATGCCAGGTTAGCTGAGAGCAGAAGCTTTTCCTTTGTGGCTAAGTCCAAACTTTCTTAAGAAACTGACAAAAATGTCAAGAAAACTGAGTAATGTGAGTGGAGTTGCTTTTGACTGACTCTGGAAAGCCCAGTAAATTATAGCTTGGAGAGATCTAGTGTTCTTCAAAATCTGCACGTATTCAGCCCTCAAATGTGAGACAGCTGCAGTTGATCACTCTTGGAAGGTTAGCAGTAGGAGAAAATCAATCTGCTTAGTTTTTAACCTGGGCTGCTGTTCATGGAAGTTGTTTGTTCTGGCTCTGTGTGTATTGGTGTGGGTTTTTTAGGACTATTTCTTGGATTTTTTTTTTTCCTTCCTTCTTTTTTTGTTACATTTTTAGAAGAGCATAAACTTGGGACAGGAGTTATAACCAGCCATGTAGTTAAGTGATGAACACTGCAGTTGTGAAATCTCTGAAATGTTCATCTGTGGGATAATAGGAGGGTCAATCTCTCTGAGGTTTTCTGTCTCAGTCCTTCAGGTGTTTTTAACATGGAAGTGCCAGTGTGTGCACACATTTAATATTTGGTGATGTTTGTGTGTTTGTGGATGATTTCTCTGGTGCCTGCTCCAGGTGGCTAGGCTAAGGTGTAAATCTCCTAGTTGAGTAGCAGCTGCCTGCTTGCTCAGGTGCTTTATATGATTGAGCAGAGTGTTTAGTGATTGTTGCTTAAAGCCCATTTAAGTCAGAGTTGAGAGCCCTCAGGTAAAAAAAGCACATAGATCATGGCTGGTATGTTGCAATTATAATTTTTCTTAATCAAGTAGCAGGATTTTTTTTCAGGAAATTTATTGAATTATAATCTTCCTAACTCTTCAGAAAGTGTAGGACTGTAGATTTGCTTTCCAGTAGAGTCAGAGTCTCAAATTCACTGTCATCTGCTCACTTTTTTTAAAACTGTGTATTTGGACACTCTGAGGGACTTGTGGCTTTGGACACTTCTTAGTGTGTTGGAAATGCACATAGGAGTGAAAAAAATCTGAAAAAAGCTAGAAGGTAAGAGGCATGGAAGGGAAAATGAGGAAAAAACCTGAAGGTAAAATAAATGGTGGGGGGGGAGGAGGGGAGTGTGCTAAGGTGGAGAGGCCATTCTCTGAGAGGACAGGATTTTTAATGATGCAGTACTAGAAACACTCGGAAAAAATGGGTGGAGAAGTTGGAAGGGGTGTGTATGTAATTGTTTCTTCATGTCCTTTGCTTTTCACAGAAGTCTAGAATATAAATAACAGGGACACTTTACAGTCAGCAGAGGTGTGGCTTTGGCTTTTTTGGTTGTCTGCTTGCTGTGAGAATTGACAGGGAGTGGAGGGAGGGAGGTTGAAGCTCATACCTGATAAAGTATCTGATTTTAAATGAATTAGTTTGGGTGAAACCAAAATGGATAAGACTAACTTCTGTTCTCTGAAGCTTAAGCAACACAACTAAGTTTTGTCAGAAATTGATTTATGATCTAAAACATACTAAACAATTTAGCTCATCTGGTGGGATGCCCTTCTTCATAACAGTCTAATCTCTCTTAATAACCTATTAAGCTCTCAAGTTGGTGATAGGTGCCGGGAGTGTGGTGGCACTGGTAGGCTACTGGTGCCTAACTGGAACCAAAACTTACTCTTCACCTGTTCAAAAAAAACAAGCTTTCTTCATTGCTCTTCCATGCCANGCGAAACCAAAACTTACTCTTTATCTGGGAGGGGAAAAAAGAAGGGATCTTGTGTACCTTCTTCACCTGTTCAAAAAAACAAGGTTTCTTCATTGCTCTTCCATGCCATGGGAGATAATTTATATTCTTCTAGTGAAATTTCTGAAACTGTTCCAGGAAAATGATTGGGCTATTTTGTGTTTATATAAACATACTCTACTGTTGTAGCACTATTTGATGTGATTATTTTCTAATATTTTTTTTTTCACCTCAGTTGCCTCATTACCCAGATGGATATCACCCTGTCATTGGAGGGGAGGCTACTTAACCTATATTATGGAGGCAGGAAAAGATGCCGGTTCTGTGAAACCTTCTGAAAGGGGTTGCCTTGTGGCACATTTTGTGCAAAATGTTAACTCCTGACACCAGTAAAGCACTCTGCAGTAATTGAATAATCTATGTTAGCACCTTAGCATTACGCAACTAGATATTGTTTTGTTATTTTATTCATACAGTTGTCAACAGAAGCAAGAGATCAATTTACATTTTGTTGTGTGAATTAATTGTGCAGGCACCACCCCAGTGATTGAAACGAGTGTTACTTTTTAATAGCAGTAGAAGGCAATGGCAATGACATGACTGAGGCATTTTGCAAATAGATAGTTTGAGAGCGTATCTTTTGAAACTCTGCATTTAACTTCTGTTACCATTTGTGTCTCTGGAAATCTCAGAAGCGGTAGCCTATAAATTATAAGCTTTCTTTCAGGTGGGAAGGAATTTGTCTGTGTTCCCACAAGATATATGCACTGATAGCAGCTTGAAATTATTTGAGACCACACACAAGCTGTTACAATAGTCAAAATAATATTTATGGTATTGTTCATGTTACTGTAAACTCTGGTCTAGTTAGTTGTTCGGTAGGGCTGTGTTGGACCTCAAATCTGTTTGATTTCAAACAACTCGAGCTTCTAAACACTTGAAAATGGTATATTTCCTTTTTGGCAGCAGCTGATGAAGTATCTGTTCTGAAATACAGCATAGTTGTAAATAGAAACAGTTTTACATAATAATTACATCCTATTGTTGCCTTTTGGGTCTTCAAGCGAACCCATTTTCAAGATCTGAAGGACTTTAAAAAACTCTTCTTATGTATTAAACTCTTAAATGCACATAGGTGTTGAAAGAGTGGAAAATATTTTCTGTTGCCCTGCAGTAGAGTCCCTTTTTTCAGCTGTAGCGGGGGAGTGTTTTGCTGCTGAACGCCGCCTGTGCCCCTCTGCATTGTGTGGGACAGAGCGGTGCCCGTGACTCAGCTCTGCCGTGCGGAGACACCGCGTTCCCCCGGCCGGTGAATTATCTGCCGCTCGTTCACTTTTATGTTCTCACTGAAATGTTGCGACCCTTAACTTGAGGGCTCCATCTGCTTCCTGCCCTCGTCCCTGATGAATAGGGCAGGAATTGGCAGCAGTGTGGTCAGCTATGTGACCTCATTTGTGTGGCGTCTGGGTGGAGCGCGCCCTAATCTTCGCTAAGCGAGCAGCTGAGAAAGCGAATTGCGGTAATTCCCTGCCTGATCCTTCCAGCGGGTAAAACCCGGGCTCGCGCTGCAGGGCAAGGAGATGCCTTCACTCTGACGCTCGTTACGTGCGAGATGAATTTCTGTCGAAGCGTTCAGAAAAGCAGGAAATGGTTCAAGGGTTCTCTGCAGAAATCGGAAAGTGTGCTGCTCGTGCAGGGTGACAGCCATCAGCTTTCCCCTTGTGTCTGTCTGCCTGAATCAAAGCTGTCACACAAGTGTGCGCTGCCAGCCCTCGCTAATATTTGACAGTTAACAGAGCATTCTGTATCCCTTGTGCAGATGGAAGCAGAATGGTTGTGTCTGAATTGCTGAATTTCACTAAAGTGTGGATATTGTACCGTGGCCATGACATATCTCCTCATTATGGAGATAAAATGTTGCTCAGGGTTAACTGTCCTGGGTCTGATTAACTTGAAATTGAGGCCTGTGATCTGATACACCAGCTTAGAGGGCATAGGTCCTGTCCCTGCCCATTCCCTCTTGTGCTGGTGACTGGTTCTAGCCCAGTGCTTTTGCGAGGTTGCCCCCGAGCTGTCCCCCAACATCGAGGCTTCAGGACTGTCTGCCTTGTATTGAAAGAAAGCATCCTGCTTGGCTTTATGAGCTGCTGAAGTGCAGCCTTTAATACTGTTTCTCTTTCTCTCAGCTATACTTTTTACCCTGATAAAATTGTACAGCTCAATCATTTTAAGCTTCAGATTATTTTAAAAGGTTCTTAGCTGGTTTAATACCTTGTAATGCAAAATATTTTTAAAGCAATTCATAAAACATTCTGTGCAGACCATTGAAATTAACTTCTGCTTCCAGCTCAGCTATAGTAAAATCAATATTTACTTGGCTTGTGTGACCAGAGTTGCCTTATATACAAGGAAGACATTTCCACTGCTGCTTTTAAAGTAGCAAAGAGATAGTAAAGTTGTTTCTTTCTGAAAGCAGAATAATAGATCCCCTCTAAAGCTACTTTCCCCCCCGCTCCTACAGTCCTTATACAGATTGTTTTGCCAAATTTGTCAGGCACACCCCTTTCTAAAAGGTTAGTTGCCATTTCTCCACTTCTAAGGCAGAAAGCAAATGAATATGATCTGTTTAGTTGCGGCAAACAAAAGTAAACTTGGAATTGAATATTTCAAAGCTAATCTGTATTACTAAATAGTATCCATTTTGTTTTCTCTGATTTTGTACAATGTAGGTTTTGCGTTGTATTTTTTTACCAGACAATTTGCTACTAATTCTTGTTGTAGTTTTCCTTTCAGTGAATAAGTTGTAAGCTTTAGCTTGCTGATGACAATTTGAGATTGAAGGATAATACACTGGGATTCTTAGCCTTGTGTACAAGAAAGACATAAAACTCTGTCACCTGTCTTATAATCATTTCCATATCTGTTGCCATAAAATCTCATGCAAGCATTCCTTATCTAATCTTCAAGCAGTAACTGCAGTAGCTTGAAAAAAAGTTCCGAGTGTGGGTTGCACAGATAACTTTCCTGTGGGAACATGCCTCAACCTTTTGTTTAGTAGTCTTGAGTGCAGGTAGAGTCTCCCACAGTGTTCAAGCTCATTTCTCATTAATAAAAGTGAGAGAAAATGTAGTTGGTGAATGTGAGTATCAAATGATGGTGTACTGATTGTGTACTTTGCTGTATTAAGCAAGCTGTAAATGTGCTGTACAGTTAAATGGAAGCAAGTATTTTATCTTTTCAATTTTTGATCTGTGAACAGAACTGATTATACAAAAGTTGTTAGCAGAAAGAGTTGTAAGTCCTAATAATTCCTAGACAGAATTAAACCAATCACAGTATGCCTCCTGTGTTTTTAGTTGATTCTGATGCAGTTTCATTCCTGCCTCTAATACAGTCACGTGGTATATTCTTGAAAATAATCAAACTGTCAGTTATTCCCACTTCAGTGCACAGTGCCAGCTTTCTGTTGGAGGTGCTGTTTGGTCTAAATAATTTATCTGCCTGTCACTAAGGGGAAAAAAGTGCTTATTTTAACCAAATGATTTTTTTTTTAAGTTTGCATCTGAAAGAGAAACCAAGGTATTGCTGATAATTCAAGATGTTAACCTTCCAAGATATTTAATTTTACAATGGGTTAATAGCATAAAACAGTGCTATTTAACTCAGTATTAGGATCAAATGATTTGAGTTAAAGTAAGCAAGACTAAAATAGACTTTATTGTATACAGAGCATTCACCTTGCTTCTCTGTTGTTGTTGTTTTTTTTTTAAGGTATTTGGTGGTTTGTTTTTTGGTTTTGGTGTTTTTTTGGTGGGTCTTCTATAGGTTTTTTTTATAGTAATAAAAATAACTTCAAGAGTTTGCCCTCAGGAGTTGAGCTGGAATTATTTTATGGCCAGGTAAACTACTTTGCTATCTTATTGGACATTCTTCCAATGAGCTAAGGGGAAAGATTTTTTTCTGTATAAATTGCTGTAAGTGTGCCTTATTGCAGTCTTTGACTCTGCATAACAAGTTTGCTGTTCAGTCCTTGTGGTGGGTTGACTTTCGTAGCTGCCAAATGCCGACCCAACTACTCCCTCACTCTCCTCTCAACTGGACAGGGGGAGAAAAATAAGACTGAAAAGCTCATGGGTTGAAATGGGGATAGGGATATCACTTGCCAGTTTGAACTGTGGGCAAAACAGACTTGATCGAGGGGAATTTTTTTTAACTTACTGACAATTAGAGTAGGATAGAGTGAAACAAGGAGGAAAAACTAAAACACTTTCTGTCTACCTATCCCCATCTTCCCAGACTCAATTTCACTCTTTAATTCCCAAATCCTTGCCACCCTTCCCCAATGGGAATGAAAAAACCTGCTTATTTAAAGTATACCTTCAACTGGAATGTTTTTTGAGAGAAAAGCTGTCTTTTCTTAGCAGATACATGCAGTCAACTCTCAGCAAGAGTATGAGCTTAAAAACCTATGGTCCAAAAATTTTCAGTAAATGGTAAAAATGCGCTCTTGGTCTGAAACAAATATATCTGAAAATAATTCCAAGTTTGGTTTAGCAAATATGCTAATGCTTGTGGGAGCAGGGTTTGGCTGACAGTGTGTCCTTGTGCCTTTCTTTATTGTGTGTGACTCTAAAACCTACACAAATGAACTCCACGTTTGAGGCATGCAGGCTTGTGTTGAGTATTTGCAGCATCTTGGAAATGGTCCTGCTCAGCTGCTAAGCAAGTGCAGTGTTCTGCTGCTTGTGTGTGAACGCTGCTCCTGCTTCTGATGGCATCCACGGAAGGAGCCTGCAGGGGCAGCAAGGCTAGGTTGCAGACACCATCAGCAGGAGCAGTGGATATTTTCTAGCCCCTTTTGCTGAAGTCCTGGCATGACTTCAGGTGTTCCTTATTCCTGCATGCTGCCCTGTCTCCAGGCCCCTCTGCAGCATGCACAAGCTGCATGCTTGGTAGCTGTCACCCTCCAGAGGGACAGAAGGTGAGTCAGATCTCAGTGACAGAACATGTATATTCTAATAGCCTTGTCCTGCTGAATATCCTTGAACATTATACACAGCAGAGTCATATCAGGTAAATAATTAGCTACTGTTTTGACAGTGTGAATGTACTCTTTATCCGTACAGATTAAGATGAGAGACTATTGGACTAGCAAAAAAAAGTTTACTCTAGCCATTGAACATAACACCCCACAAAAAACAGCCCTACCAAATCCAAACAGAACCAAACATATCTGTGTATACAGATTATCAGTGGCTGAAGGACTTAGGAAAAAGAAATGTTCTTCATCAGCTCAGTAGTTTAGCATGCAGTTCTGCCAGGGCCATTGCTCCCTGTTCAATTAAAAATTGCATGTGATGCTATGAATAAATTCGCAGCCATCTTATTTTTCACAGTGTAGTCTGGCATAAAAGAGCAAAGTGGATGCTGGAGTTGGTAGAAGATCCTGTAAAATGCCTCAAACAGCAAGAGGTCTTGGGGAAATGCTCTGCTGGCTTAGCACTAGCTCTTGAAGACTTTTGAAACAAATAGATAACCTCTGATTGACTTGTATTTAGTACTGACTGCTTTGCAGTGGAAAAGTGCTCTCTCATGTCTAATAAATCAAGGAAGCTTTTTTCCTTGTTTCTCTCTTTGCATATTCATTTTCCTATTGTGTTCTTATGCAAGTATAAGTGAATTATTGAGCCTTTATCTTTGCAAGAAACAAACCAAATGTGCAGTTAAGAAAGTTAGAACAAAGTTCCAAAACAGTATCGTATGTTGTCAAAGAAATATTTTTTGGGGAAATCTCCCTGGTATAGGTAAGAGCTGTGGTGTGTGTTGTTTAACTTCGCGCAATTACGATTTTGCTGCTGCTGTGGTGGTATTTTGTGTGACCTTCAGCTTTCCTCCTGTCATTATGCTTAAATACCTCTTTGACATTATTTGATAATTATCTTCCATTTCTGAGGCCTGTTTCATTTTTCCTGACCTTCCTATATTATGACACTTCTGCATTTATCTCTTAAGATTTTAACTGACACCTGCTTTCTGTCTGCATCTTCTTCCTCCCCAAATTCTTTTCTGCAGTCCTGTGGTTTGGAGACTGACATGATCCAGATGAAGAACTTGTGTCGTAGTTGATACGATAAATACAAACACTCGTGTTTCATCCTTATGTTCTTAGTCTTTTCTAATTCTTCCTTCTCTCCTGAGTATCCTCACATACTGCTTTCTTATATGGCTTCCTCTGAAATGCTAAAAGTAGGGAACAAAAGGTAGAAATTCAGGCTTTTCTCGAAGATTTCCATGGTTTTTTTTCTATAATGTTCATGTCTAGGAGGTGCAGTTATTACAACTGAACAGCTTGGAGTTCTGTGTCATCTTCTAATGCTCCCTTACTGAGCCCAAATTTCATTCTGCATTTGAAGAATTAGAAGGTTGCTAGTCAGTCTTAATTGCTTTTTGTTTTTGCAGCTATGTAGAGACTTGAGAAATAACAGTGAAGTGTTGTGACAGGAGTAGAAAGAGTGACGATTTGACAATACTAAAGTTTCTGAGATTTTATTTGTTTAGTTTCTAACAAGTTGTTTTTATTATATACTTATCTATGCAGGGCTGGAGACAAGTCTCTCTTGCATGTAGAAGGTTATAATTAAATGCACCAAAATTGAAACAAGCATAAAAGGTTGCTAAATCATCTCTTAATCATGCTAATTCTTTTGAGAGCAAAAATCTTCACATATATTCCTTTTTTTCCTAGCCTCCTTAGAAGTCCAGTCAGATTATTCCTTTGCTCTTTTCCCCTTTCAGTCAGTTTTTACTTGTCATTTACAAAATCCGAGGCTTCTGTTTCTGAATAAACAGAAGTCTGCAAATGTCATTTTGTGAAGCCAGTCGTGCCAGTTCATAGTTGGACTGAAAAGATGCAGGATAAAGCATGTCTGTGTTGCCTTTTAAGCACTCCCAGAGCTGCTCTTAGCTGGACTGAGGAACTTTGAGGGGGATCATAGCAATATTTAGTGGAATAATTGTATGAAGAAAAAGAGGACTGTGTATCTTCTGGCCACTTGAGTTACTCGTCAGTGTGAATTTTCATTTCCAAACCTATTGGGCAGTGATAATGTCTCTTGTGCAGTTTGAGCAAGTAGCAGGTAGGTGGGTGACTGACATTTAGGATGCATTTCGTCCTGCTACACCAGATTGCAGATGCACGTGCAGTTGCAGGAATTCTTTCTCTTCTCCCTTTGTGGTAGGCTTCATGAATACTTGGGTTTTGTGAATGATCATCATTCTGCCACAGGTTGCTTGTGTGTCAGTGGTGAACAGCCTGAAAAATGAACACTGTACTGCAGATTCCCCATGATCTTCAGACAGCAGTGTGCATGAGCTCATATGCCCTTCTGTACATCCTTACTACTGTTTCTCACTTCCTTGCTTCTTTGCAGATTAAAAAGTTTTATTTCTTTTTTTGTGCTGCTGCTTTGCTAGTGTGTTCTGGAGAAGAAAATATTGTAACTTTTGAAGAGCAGCCTTAATGTTTCAATACTTTGGAAAATTAGAAGTGGTAGGCAACATCAAGTGAAATTAGAGATCTTCAGATATGAAGGTCTTATCTGTATTATGTGAATTAAGCTTCTTATGTCATTATATTGGGGATGAAAATGGTGTTTATGGTGTTTCTTAAAAAAAAAAGCTGTTTTGTGATTTAGTTTCTAGGACTGTTGTTCAAAGGAACAAACAGCTGTAGAAGAACCTGGTAATAACTTTAATATTAAAGCTATTTAAGGTTTTCAAATGTATTTATGTTACAATGGTTTAAGATGATATGTTAAAGTGGGACAAGTTAAAACTTGTAGCAAATTTCATCAATCACATTGCTTTTAGTTTTGCCTTGCGTGATGCAGGTAAGACTGAGAAATACTGAAGTTATTTGTGATAGTTAGCAATGCAGAGTGTTGAAAGTAAACCTTTTTTTGCTTTTTACTTTGTAAAAATGAATTTTAAAAATTGAGTTAAAAGTACTTTTTAGATGCATTCCCCACTTTTCCTCCACATCTAGTTTATACTACACAAAGCTAAAGATTCAAAGGCAAGTCATATGATGACAGCAGCATGCTTAGATGACCTTGTGATTTGTTCTGTTTATTTGATTGTGTTCATACTGATGCCTTAAGTGGCCACCTAAAACACAGAGACTAAACAAGAATTAAGAGAATAAAAGGAGGTATTTATTTGAAGGTTCTTCAAAGGTACACCCAGGATGGACCCTAGGTCATGAGTTCTTCACCCTTTTATAAGTTTGGTTCATTTGCATATCAGGGTTAATTCTCCAATGATCACCTCAGTTTCATGATGTAATTGCCCCAAGTTTGCCCCCCTTTAGAGGCTTTTAGTTTACACATTTTGGGCCTGGTGTCCTTGGAGTGGGAACCTGCAGAGGTTTGTTATGTCTGACCAGCATGAGAGAACAGCAGCTCGCAGGCCACAAGAAACTTCAGAGTTACACACCAGGCAGTACAGGATTTGAAAAATATAAAAGTTAAAACCTAAGGCATCAATACCACTTGTTTGTTCTGTGAAGGTAATGTTATTGTTTCAGAAATGAGAATCTTTCTTCTATTACCTTTGTTGAGGTGTTACATTTATCTGCATAACCTGTAGAGTGTGGAATGCATTGCTGTTTTTTTTCCACCACTGAGCTTTATAGTTTGTGGTAAATTAAATGCATCATTTTATTGAGACTTTGAAATTCTTGTAAATGTGTACAAAGTTAATTTGTTGTAATAGCTTTCTCACTCAGAAGTGCAAATACATGTTAAATAGAAAGCAGGCTTCTCTTAACCCCTTTGGGGAACCACATGAGTTTTTCTTTTCTTTCATAGAGAGCCAGTCTTTTTGTATGCTTCTGGGAGTACATCCGTGCCTTATCCCCATCTCTTTTCTCTCCCTCATTTGACCCTTTACTCTGAACAATCGTGCATCAATGTAGACCTTTCACAACCTGCCCAAATATGTTGGAGCAGTTGAGCTTTGCTTCACCAGAGCTGTCTGGTACTTGGGAGTGTTTGCATGGGTAGGTCTGACAAAACTAATGCATGCCTGGCTCTTTAGAGAGCTGGGGATGTGCAGAGAAGGTGCTAAGAGGTAACTTCAGACTGGGATGTTGTACTGAACCCCAGCTTTAAGCACAGCTCTTGTTCTAGCTATGTTTATAGCATGCATTTTGGGAGATTAGGAAGTACTTGTTCAGTAAAACTGTTTGTAGCTAGAAATATTATTTGATGCTACTTGCAAATAGCTTTTCTTTCTGGGGTGGAGTGAGAGTGGGAGTGTCAAAGCCTTAGAAAAATTTCCCCCTTGCCTTATGTGGCCCAGCAATGGTGATCTTGTCCTGGCTTTTTCTGGGGTGGGGGTTAAGTACTGGTCTTACTCTTAGTCTACTATGACACTGGAAAGGTATTTAAAAAAAAATACTCTTAAAAAATATCAGACCAAGTGTTCTGAGTTTCAAGATAATAATTTCCTCAATTCAATGGTTTATTTTTTATTGCATCAAATGCTTTTGTCTGCTGCAGAGGCTTGGTATTTTGGTTTGCTGTATAGCCTGCCTTTCTTGCTGGCAAAGAGAGTTGATCTGCCTTGCAGTTGGCATCATTTCCTCATCATTGCCTGTAGTGGTGTCCACAGGTAAATACCATGTGCTTATACTTCTTTCATAAGCACATCTTTAATGGTGCTTCCTCTGAATTACCTTATTTTCCTATTTTGGTTTGCAGTTCAGGGATCTCTTCAGCCATAAATTTTATCTGGTTTTTTTGTGGACTCTTAATTCCATAAGCTTGTCTCTTCTGTTTTAGCCAGTTTATACTAGCACCCTCATTTTTCTTGTTTCACTGGTGGTTATCATAATTTTAGTCCTCAGGCTAGCAACATTCAGGCTACAAGCTCCATCCTCACTGAGGCGTAGACACCACCTGTCTGCTGCAGGGACATTGACCTTTGGCAGGGGGCAGAAAAGTGAATCCTGGGCCTGCTTGTTGCCTGACTCCTTAGCACTGGGAAGGCATGCAAAAGAACCCTCTCTGAAAATGCACCCAGGACAGGATCATACCTGTGTGACTGAATAGTTGCCAGAGGCAGCAGTACTAATATGACATGTAATTATCTGTTTTCATTAGGTGATCTTTTTGTTGTTTAACCAGTTTCTACAAAGGTAAAGGTGATGTGTCTGTTCCAAATTGTACGCAGACCCACTTGATATGTTAAAGTGACAGTAATCAAACCCTACGTGTGCACAGAATCTACCACAGTTCTCTTAAAAGCTTGTAATTAAATAATACAAGCATGGGGAATGGGATGTGTACATGTAATCCTTTGCCTAAACAGTCGGCAGCTGAAAGCTTATGGCTCAAGTTCTGCTGAAGGCTTGGTAGGCTTTGAACTTTTGTTGGTCTCCTTTTGACTGCTCTGTTGCTGTATTTTCATTGAATTATACAACAGTTTGGGTTGGAAGGGGCCTTAAAGACCTTCTAGTTCCAAACCCCCTGTCGTGGGCAGAGACATCTTCCACCAGACAGGGTTGCTCAAAGTCCCATTTAATCCAGCCTGGAACACTTTCAGGGATGGGGCATCCACAGCTGCTCTGGGCAACCTGTTCCAGTGCCTCACCACCCTCATAGCAAAGAATTGCTTCCTTATACGTAATCTAAATATACTCTTTCCCTTTCAAACATTTACTCCTTGTCCTATCACTTCCTGACAGTCTCCCTCCCCAGCTTTCTTGTAGCCCCCCTTTAAGTACTGGAAGGAGGCTGCTCTTCTCCGAACTGAACAGCCCTGGCTCTCTCAGCCTGTCTTCATGGCAGAGATGTTCCAGCCCTCAGATCTTCTTTGCGGCCTCCTCTGGATCTGCTCCAACAGGTCCTTGTCCTTCCTGTGCTGGAGGCCCCAGAGCTGGAAGCAGTGCTCCAGGTGGAGTCTTATGAGAGCGGGCTATCTTCTCCAGTTGTTCTCACGCTATTGGGAGTGGTGTATCCTTAAGGATCTTTCTATATTGAAGTGGGAAATATTCAGTGGGCTCACACTGGTGGTCAGTGGATTGCTTGGTTGCATAAATACCTGGTTTAATGTGTTCCAGATATTTGTCCTGCAATTGCCAAACAGAGTTTATGTACTTTCAGAGCACTTAATCAGGAGGGGGTTCAGCTTTGGGGACTAATTAATGACTAAGCCTGGGAAGGAAATGAGAGTTTAATTAGGATATAGGATTAGCAGTGCCTCAACTTACTGCTGTTCTGATCAAATGACAAAAGAAAATTTTATGTTTGCCAGAAGCCATAAGAAGGGACCATTCATAATACTTGACTTCAATTTCTCTTTTATTTTTTCTCCATTAAGATGTCTCGCTAAAAAACACAAAGTGGCTAAGACACCTTTATGACTGTTTCTTCTTACCTCTAGAGGAAGAACAGTAATTTTGTCGTGGGCAAAATGCTCAAAGGTTTGCTTAGCATTTCAGTTTCTGCACAAAGGTGTTCCCCCTTCCCTAGTGGCACAATATTCCTTGGCCAGCAAAGGCGTGTAACTGGGAAAGGAAATAATTTATCTCAAGACTTGGACTTGCCTTTCACTTCCTCACTAGGGCTGCGTGACAGTATAAGACACTTAACATACTTTGGGTTGGTCATGTGAAGCTGAAAGCAGGCAAATTTACAGTGACCATAACTTGCTGGATTATTTTAGGGATAGAAATGAGAGTATTTGGTGTAGTTTGCACTAACAAATATTTTGGATTTAAATTCTTCAGTTATCCCGTTTATTCTTTTTGCTTGCTTCTCCTTCATCTTTAGAGCATTACTACACCATGTGAATTTTAGGGGCTTCCTTTAAACCTTCTGTGTTTCAGGTTTCATCTTAGTAATTTCAAATGTTAATAGGCTAAGGTAAATAATTTACAGGCATCAGTGACTGATCCTTGACAAAATAATGGAATGGCCAGTGAAGCTCAGACTTGGCCTGTCTGGAAACAAAATAAACAACTTATGTTATTTTAAACTTCCTTTGTCTATTTGATTTCTGTGAAGACTGGGCTTAACTTTGTTGTCAAGATCGATGTGCAACAGTTTCCTCCACTTCTGTCTTCCAAGCGTTGCCTGCCCAGGAATATGTAAGGTACCATCACTTGGTATGAGTCTTTGTTGTGAAGAATTGAAATGTGTACGTCAGTTGTTATAAGCTGGACAGAAGTGTGTAGAAGCTTTCTAGTACCTAGCCTGTTAAGTGAAATTATTTAGTTTTTCACTAGGCCATTTTGCTAAATGCTGTGTTCACATGCCTTTTGAATACTTCCAGGGATGGTGATTCTGGCACCTCCCTGGGCAGCCTGTCCTGATGCTTGACGGCCCTTCCAGTGAAGAAGTTTTTCCTACTATCTAGTCTAAACTTCCCCTGGTGCAACTGGAGGCCATTTCCTCTTGCCCTGTCACTTGTTACCTGGGAGAAGAGACTGAACCCTACCTGGCTACATCCTCCTTTCAGGCAGTTGTAGAGAGTGATAAGGTCTCCCTGATCCGCCTTTTCTCCAGGCTAAACAGCCCCAGCTCCCTCAGCTGCTCCTTATAAGACTTGAGCTCTAAACCCTTCACTGTTGCCCTTTACTGGGCTCAGTCTTGCACTTCAATGTCCTTCCTGTAGTGCAGAGCCCAAAACTGGATACAGGATTTGAGGTGTGGTGTCATCAGTGCCAAGTACAGGGAGATGATCACTACTTTGGACCTGCTGGCCACGCTTTCTGATATAGGCCGGGATGCCATTTGCCTTCTTGGCTACCTGGGGGGATACTGCTGGCAAGTTTGTGAAAAAGGAGCTTGCTTCCTTTCTCTGTCATTCCTTTAGGCATGAGCATGCTGCATGTTCTTGCATGTGCTCCCATCTACTCAGTGCTGGTGATGCCACACTTGGAGTGCTTGGTCCAGTTCTGGGCTCCCTGGTACAGGAGAGATGTGAACACACTGGAGTGAGGGCCACGATGATGATGAAGGGACTGGGGCATCTCTCCTGTGGGGAAAGACAGAGAGCTGGGACTGTTCAGACAGAAGGAAAGGATCAGAATCTAAGGGCTGCTACTGAAGTTTATAAATATCTGAAAGGATGGTGCAAAGGAGGTAGTTAGGTTCTTCTGAAACCATTGAAAGGACAAGAGGCATTGGGAGCAAACTGAAACACAGGAAACTCCGTTTTTGTTAAAACGCTGTCTTGAGTTGCTCAGAGAGGTTATGAAGTCTCTGTCCCTGCAGATGTTAAAAATCTGACTGGACATGGCCTTGGGCAAGGTGCTCGGACTGGGGGGTTGGATTAGACAAATGATCTCCATAGATGCCCTCTGACCTCTACTACGCTGTACTTTGTATAAAAACACTTCACTGCAAAATGTTGCTAAACTTTCTGGGAGCCATGCAAAGAGCAGTGGCTTCATACAGGTGGAAGCTTGCTTAATCCTTGAGACATCTAGATGAAATTGCCAGAAAACTTTTGTTGATATGACAGTGATTATAAGAGTTACAAAGTTGCAACAGGTGTATAAACTGTACATGTTCATTGGTTTTGGTCTTGAAATCTTGTTCCAAGTGATAGTGTGTTAAGGCTTTGTAAAGACGCTTCTTTACTTTTTTTCTTAATTTGAGTTAATTATCATTGGAAAGTTTATTTTTTATTACCTTCTATAGATGAAATACAACTGTGAAAACAGATGTGATTTTTAATTTTTTTTTATTTTTAGGACACATATGCTTTTGTTTTTGGTCTTAAGGCTAGATTTCTAAATACCATGAGAGGTTTGAAGCAATCAAACCTAGAAAGCTAACACCTTGATTTTGTATAACTCAACTGCTCAAGGTGTTATGTTATGATTATCTTCTACCCTGGACTGCTAGGAAAGACTTAAATTCCATGGGGTTATAAATTGAATTTGTTTTTAAATAACTCTAGTCTGCACACTGCTGTCACTGAAATGGGTCCTTTATGGTCTGTATTCGGAGATGCTTGGTTAACTTCCTTTCAGAAATATCTAAATAACACTTGTGTAAGTTTGAAAATGTTAACAGCATGTATATTTTTGAAATCTGTTGATTTAATCCATTTTCATAAGGCAAGTAGGATACTCTGATTACACTTGTCCTCCCATCTTTTTCTTTCCCTGCACAACTAGTTCAACTTGTAGTAACTAATGAAAGTTTAATAAACCTAATTGTGTGTTATAAAGCTAATTAAGCAGCTAGAGGTTGTGTGAACACACCAGTCAAATATGCCATTCAGCATGTGAAGGACAGCCTGGTGCATACCCAACTACCTGTACCCTGTACCTGTGTGCTGGGATGGGGTGGGATGGGGTGGGAGTTGCAGCGAGAGGCCAGAGAAGGGGTGGGAGGAGCTGGCACTAGTGGGGCATCCACTGATGCATAGGAGGCCAAGCGTTCTTAGTGTTCTACTTAGGAAATTGGAGCATGTAGTAAGTAACATGTAGGAGCCAGGTATCTTTTGTTAAATCTCAGGAACTGGGTTCTGTCTGTGGTAAGCTGTTGACCTAGAGAGTTTTAAAGAGGAATGATGGTAGACTCTAGGAGCTTGGGTAAAAGAGAGACAGCTCTGAGGGGATGGATCAGGAAAGGTTTTAATATTTGGAGTGAAAAGACGGGGAATGAGGTGGGTTTAGGATTGCCTCCTTTGGGTTGTTGGAAAAGAAAAATAGGAAAACCTCTGACTAAGAGAGTTGAGATAGAAGAGACTCTGGAATATGAGTGGGCAGAAAAATTCAGTGTTGTGAATAACTTTTCAGTGCTACTGTCCTTACCTGCCTGTCACAGAGAACAAAGTAACATTGTCTTTTGTACTGTGAACATTGTTTCCTGAAGATGTTCAAACAAGCCTGTTTGTGATGTCTGCCTGGTTTGAAACTCTGCCATAACTAGAAGAGAGAGCTGCTTGCATATACACAGTTTACGGCTTGGCTTCCTTCTCTGTCGCAGCAATCTTGTTTACTTGTGCCTGTGCAGGGTCTCTGACATCTGTTGTCTCTGCTTCCTTCTGGTATGCAGATGGGCTTTTTGTGGGGATGGCTCTTCTGTCATGCAGAAGATTATGCTAGTTGATCACAGTGATCCCTCCGACCTTGTATCCTGTGAATCACCTCCACAAGTGCAAGTGAGCCTAATAATAGTTCTAATTTGGGCAGATGGCTAACACCAACTTGTGGAAAGCGATTCTGTTTTCTTTATAACCACTTAGAAATTCAAAGACCTGATCTGTGCTCATAACAAAACCAGCTGTAGTAAATCTAGTTTGTGATTTCATTTGTGTTCATAAATTTACTTTGTCTTTTTTTCTTTAAGTGCTTTCCTGTTTGTGTGCTTAGAAATATCTTCTTGCCAGATTTTGGGCAGGAGTTCTCTGCCTTTCTCTTCTCTTTCCATGTGCTGGGCAGTTTGTGAAATTTGTGCTCAAGTGTATTTGTGTTGTACGTGAAAGCTTCACAGGGCTGTCTTGCACTGGGAGTTGACACTGCTTAGTTTGACCGGGTGTTAGGGGGTCATTGCAAGCTGTCGGAGTGACATGTGGGGTTGCTGGCTCTGGTGACCCTCTGGAACAGCCTTGTGTACTGCCTGCAACTCTGGAGCAGCCTCGGGACACTGCCTGCACTGTCATCCCGGGAAATCAGCAGGGTCACTGTCTGACCAGCGTGGGCCGTCAGGCTCCGTGTTGAGCATTATTTCTGTCTCCTGAGAGCTCGGTTATCTATACCTCCCTTTTAATCATCATTCCAATGTGCTGAGACCGCAGTGTGGTGTGTTAGGTTGCTTTTGTTGGGAGGTATGGAAACAGCTATATTAATATTCCTTCAGCTGTGAGGATGCCTTCCTCTAGGTTATCAGTTGCTGGGGGATTTTTTGTTGTGAAGTAAACACAATTTAGCTTAAACCTACAGTACACTTCGGTGGAACCAGAGGGGGTGGTCCTCATTACTTGTCTATGGTGTCTTGTTTTTGGTGGTGTCTGCTGTTGGGAAACACCAGGTAGTGAGGTGCGTGACTTTTCTTTTTGATTTAGTCTTTTTTTGGTAATGCTTATATTCCATAGTTTGGTCTCTGCAGAAAACTTACAATTTGGGCAACTGCATTTTGTGTCTCAGTTGCTGTAGGCAGATGTTGTTACTTTTTTTTTTGTTAGATACTCTATTAATATAACTCTGGTTTTGCCCAACTGCTGAAGTTTGGAGAGAGAAGGAAAAGGAATGAGGGAGAGCTTTGTGCATACCACTGATTGCAGAAATTAAAATTGCAGCACAAAGGTGAAAGTTTACAGGCAAATTATGTATTGCTGGAGCTATTTTTTTACCATGGTGTTGCAAGAGAAGAGACAATCTGCAGAACAATCTCAACTTTTGCTTTTTGTTCCTTTAAAAAGACTAAACCTTCCCTCTTTTGCCCCCTAGTCCTTAAAAAAGGCCCAACCCAAAACCTGCTGATAAAGATTATTGTGTTGATAAAGTCAGGGCCCAGTACTCCCAAAGAGCTCAGGGGTGCTTCTGTGAGCTTGGTGGTCACAAACTGGTGCTTCATGGCTTGCTTGGCTTTTTGCTTCTTGCTAACAGGGATAAAAACTATGCTGGTTTCCATGCTCAAATTTTAGATGCTTATTTTGTGTCTTTTGCTATATGAATTAGTCTGAGTTTGACAAAAAGATAGTTGCTTTCAAAAGACTTTTTCTGTCCAGAAATACAAACCTTATCCCTCTTTTTGTTACTGTTGTCAGGGTTTCATCGGTGGGCTAGTCTGGGGTGGGGCGGTATCTAGAAGAGATACTCCCGACTGCCTAAAGGCTTAGGCAGAGGGATGTTTCTAACCTCGTTACATTCCAAGTGTCGTAATTGAAACCCACAGGCTAATTCCTTCTTTTATTTCTAAATTCCTTTGCTGAGAACCTAAATAACGAGGTGGTGAAGGCAAATATAAGTCTTAAAATGTGAGATGATCCTTGGAAACGTGTGCTGGAGTGGTTGGGCAATTTCTGTGCTTTATTTGCCAATCAAGTCTGTGCTTCTCCAGGGCACTTTCATTATAGTGCTGTTCTGCCAGCTGTTTTGAGTGTGATAACTTCTGTCTTTCAAAAGCTAAATAACACAGTTCTGTCATGCAAGCATTTAATGTGTTTTGGGGAAATAAGAAAGCTCTCTTTCAGTATGAAACAGAGGTTGAGTAGAGGACAAACCACAGTCCAGTGGGGCTTTTGTTTTTACCTCTATTTTTAGATAATTTAGATTCCTTTTTGCTCTCCAACATGATATTCACCAGGTAATAGACTGGAGTTGAACTGTGTTTTCAAGGTGCCCCAAACGAAATTAAGGGACAGTTTTGTGGGTGGAGGAGGTATGCAAGGCTACAAAAGCGGCTGTTGGGGGCAACTGAGTGCCAGGACACAGCCTGGGCATCTGATCACAGGAGCCAGTTGTTTTGAGCCTTCTCCAGTTGGGTGGACATACATCATCTTGTGTAACAGAAGCAGGCTTCGGCAAACAGGCATCCGGGATAGGAAGCTTTTCTTCTCTCTTTTGTCATCACAAGAGTTTAATTTTGTGTGTGTTTAGGTTTGTTTTTATTTCCTCTTAAAGGAACAAACTGTTCTGACATTGTCCATTACTAGTCCATTAAGTGACTGGAGGGCAGGCAGAGCCACGTTGGCCAGAGGAAACAGTCGGTAGGTAATGAAGCAGAATTTGGCCCCGAGTCAGTCCTTGGCTTTCATTGTCAGGCTGCAGCAGTGTGAAAGGAAACAAATGTTTTAGCAACTTGGTGAATTTGTTCCTCGCTGGGCTGTAACTTGTTGACATTTTTAATGTCTTGTGCGAGAGTTGACTGGCTGGATTACTGTGTGCTTTGCTGAATGGTGATATTGTTTTTTTGACTGAATGTGGCTAATTTGTTATCTGAATCATAATGTCAGCCTCTGGGGGTCAGCCTTACAGACTTGTAGGAATCTAAAGAAAATTACTTTGAGGGATAAAATAACTTGTCACTGTTGCTATCAAAGCATCATCATTTCAGTTTCTTTTTTTTTTTTTTTTTTTTTTTTTTTTTTTTTTTTTTGGGGGTTTTTTGGAGAAAG
>VZTA01012010.1:185429-254083 GCA_013398855.1 Mohoua ochrocephala
TGTGCTCAGGAAGGGGCTGAACTCTCCAAGAGTGGGGTGTGTAGAGCTCCTGCTGCACAGGATTTATAAATCCAGGACCCTTTTTTCATAATGGTTGCTCTCCTTTTACGCAGTCATACAACTGTTTTTGGCCTCTCTGTTCTTTGCCTTTATCATGCTAAGGAGTAATAATGTTAGAAGAATGTGATACCTCAAACTACGGTGTTACTCTTCATTCTCACAGATGCTTAAGGAAGGAAGAAGGCAGGTGGAGCCTCAGGAAAGCATCATGGTTCATAGCTGTTTACTTGCGGGTGTTGGCACAAAAGGAGCAGACAGGTTAATAAATGATGTTTAAGAAGAGAAGCATGTTTAAATCTCACTATGTTCAATACAAATAGTGTTTGCAATTAATGTTAATAGAAAACATTGGTCCAACAGTGGCAGTTGGACCAATCTAGTCCATTCCTGTGTCTTAAAAGGAAAAAAAAGAAAACAGACTTTTAGGGGAAAAATGGATTAAATATATTCTTTTTCTTTTGAGTTTCTTCTTGTCTGCCTGGCTCCAGTGAGATGGATGCTTAGGATCTACCAGGAAGTTACTTGGTTCTATCTGTCTTTGATGGCAAGGAGCTCTATGCTGCTGAGGGGAAAAGACAGGGTTAACAAGATTTCTTAGGTAATTATACTCCCCTGAAACAGCACCTTGAGTTTCAGTGTTCTGAGCATGGCATGTTGTGCAGGTGCTACACAAATCTTGAAGCTTGTTCAGAAAAATCTTTTTGTGCATTGGGCTGTCTTTGATGTCTGGTCGAGCTCGAGGTGTGACTCAAGAGTAGGGTCGGTTGGATCAGCTTTGGCTGCCAAAGAGGGGAGGCATAGAAGGGTGAAACAATGGCTCCTGGCTGACATGCGTTCTTTGTGTCCCAAGCAGGTTTTTCAGCTGTAGCCTAACAGAAGCCCAGAACTGGGGTTTTATTTTAAACAGATATGAACAATTTCATACAGTTTACATTTTTCAACTGTCCTGACACTTCATTTCTTACCGATGTGACTTCTTGTGTCTGGGCAGAGCTGTAGCCACTATTCCTTGCTGTTAGGTAAAGCATACCTGGTTGTTGGTTTCTGTGTGTAACAGCTTTCTGGCTAGATATGTTAGATGACACATGGATAGTGTCAGCTTCAAATGCATGTTAGGCCAGAAATGAGAAATGTTGAGGTCATCTATGTAAGAAATCTTCTGGTTGTATTCTGTGATTTTTTTTTTCTTTTTAAATAAACATCTGGATTTTATAGATAAAACTTTATTGTACAACAGTCTCAATTGCTGCTGAGGTGTATGATCTTGTAAGTGGTGCTTTTTAGTCATAATCTGATATTGCTTCAGACTGCATAAATTTTCATGATTCGTGAAGGAGAAAATTTGAGTTGCGATCAGGCTTTTTTCTATGGCTTCATTCCAAGTGCAGGGACAGTTAGTCTGAACACCATCGTGGTTTGCTGCTTTGTGGTATGGAGTCTGGAAAAATTGATGCTAGCTGCCACCAAGAGGTTCTGCAAGAGAGCGTTCCAGACAGCAGCGTGTTGCGGTTGCCTGAAGGGTATCTCTAGACTGCTCTGCCAAGAAGCTGGTGGACTTTTGAAGGGCTCTTGGAGACTCCTGGTCTGGGCTGCAGCTGTCAAACAGTTTGCCTGGTGTAAGGCAGTGACTGCCCTGGCTGTGGTCTGTGCAGGGATTTGGAGGCTAAAGCCTTTGACAGGCTGCATGTATCTATTTTCTCGTCTGCAGCAGGCAGAACTGAAAATCCATGCTGAGTGAACCTCCTTTGCCTAGTCTGGTTGTCAGCAGTTATTTCACTGTCTTTTAAGTACAGGTGATGAAGCATAGGCTCACCTTTAGCAGCGCTCAGTGCAGTTTACCCCAGATGTGTCCTGTGAAACAGGCAGGAGTGTCCTGTGCTGGAGGTGACTCACTCTGGTTTAGTGGGACAGGCTCTGTAAAATTGCAGGTGACTCCTAAATGGCTTCCTTAAGCATCCTGGGAAGCTGCCTTCTCTCTGCACAGCTGGAGGCCATTGCTCCTCCCTCTGCTCTGACCTCCAGGTGCTGGCCTGCCCTTCCTCCTTGTCCTGCTGGGTCCTCCAGGCTGTCTCCCAGACCCTGGGTAGTGGTGCTTTGGTGTCACACCAGCAGGGCATCTGAAGGGAAGGGCTGCTGAGCCCTTCCCACTCTTTAGCTGAACTTGACTGTGACCGATCACTAACAGGGTTCTGAACCCAGGTGCAAAACCAGGCTGAGGGTGGGTAAGGCTGCAAGTGCTTCAAGGGTTGTTCCAGCAGCTTTGCTCCCACAGTTGCTGCGCTGTGTACTGAAGGAGGCTATTATCTGCATCAGAAGCTCGAATAAGGGCCTCAGCACCTTTTGGAGTAATGCATTCAGGCAAAAAGGTGTTGACAAAGTCTGTTAATTAAAAGCCCACGGTTTCATAGGTTGTTTTTCACCAGATGGGAAGCTTGTGAATTTTATGCATCAGAAACCCGCTTGGGAGGTGCTGTGAGGCTGATTCTAATGCAAAGGAGCTGCTGTGGTTACTAGCAAAGGCAAAACATTTCTGTGATGCTGCAAGTACCAGTGTTGTGGATGGTTGAACAGCTTTATTGACAGATCAGGCAAAAAATTCTCCCACTTCTCAGGACAGTGTTTAATGTGACCTGTATTGAACAATTTAGGATTAAGAAGAATGTATTTTCACTCATCGTTTTCTTATTCTCTCTCTCCAGATGAACACAATGATGTACAGAAAAAAACCTTTACGAAATGGATAAATGCTCGGTTTTCCAAGGTAATGTTGGTTTGGATGTACTACTTTATTTTGTTTGATTCACTGTTTAGAGCAATTTTGGTTATATATACTTTGCTCTTACTCTTGTTGAATACTCCTAGTAGAATGCCAGTGTGTAGTGAAAACAGATAAAATACTGTAGTGTTTGTTCCTTCAATTTCTTCATGCACATAAACATTTGATTCTATGTTTTTAAGAAAAAATGAAAGATTCTATTTGTTAATATATTAGAACAGTTATTTGCATGAGCATGTCTGTTTGGTTTTCTTTAGTTTTGGTTTGGTTTAGTTTATTTCTACATGCAGTTTTCAGAGTGCATTGCAGCAGATTTTGAACCTTCATCACTGTGTTTACTCTTGTTGCTGAGTCAGCTTTACTCACTCTGCAAACCTCTAGTTGAAGCCACCTGGTGTTGCTACGCAAGTCTTGACTGAAATTTTATATAATTACTTGCTCGTTTTGAATTTTCCTCGGCTCTCATGTTGTACATTTCTCATTTTAATTCTCTTTACTGGCTTGAAACTTACTGAGGATCTTTCATGGTTTGAGATGAGAAAGGAAGTGAAGTTTGCTTTGGAATGCCATTTAAAACCTGCTTTTTACACTGTTCTGCTGGTAGGGAAAATGACACTTTGCCCAGGAGCACAGTGTCTGTGGAAAGTTTCCTACTTCATAGTTTGAGTGTGTGAAAGAACCTGGGATATTATCAGGGAAAACTCATGTTTTTTTCTAGCTAGCGTGGTGCTGCAAGTGGGGGTAACTACTATTTTGCATGCTCTTATTGAAGAGGGGCATGTGTGTGAACTCCTAAAAGCAGATATAAATATAGGAGGAAGGGTGTGTGTCAGGGAGTTTATTTGAAAAAAGCAAAACAAACCAAGTTGCAACAGTGCTTTAGCAATGAATGGCTGCTTCTGGAGCGCTGCCCTTCTGAAGTTCTTGAGCAGCATTGTAAGGAATTTTTACCTTCCTTTCCTTCCTGTGCAACAGGACACTGAGCAATGCAAGGCTTGTGGCCTTGGCTGAATCATTTTGGCTTAGGTTTGTTTTGGTTGAAAGCTGATATCCTGCACTCTTCATCCAATATGTTCTTGGCTAGTTTGCTCTTTAGAGGAAGAGTGTGTGTGGGTAACTGGTTGCTCTGTGCTCGGCTTTTGACTGCTGCCCAGAGGAGTGGGGGTCCTGCAGGAGGAGCATATTAGGCAGGGCAGGATCACGTAAGGAAAGAAAATGTGGATAGAAAAAAAGGACTGTTCATAGTCCTGTAGCTGGCATAAAGATGGCATGAACATGGAAATGACAGTGATGCTGAGAATGAATGACAGTCATACTGAGAATGTGCTAGGTGACTTGTTTGTGAGTGCTGTGGGCATTGTATTGAAGAAGGTAAAACTGTTTTCAGTCATTCTGCCTGTACGCCCACGAGCATATCTTATAAAGTGTCTTTCCTTCTATACTGTGTAATCAGACAGATCCTGCTAAGCTCCTGGATTTCCCTGGCTCAGGGTATGGTCAGATACTCGTAGGATTTGAAGTAACTGTAGCTTCATAACTCTGTGACTTCATGGCCCATTAAACACCTGAAGCTATGAAAGCCTCGTTAATGGTTAAAGAGACTCCTATAAAAGGACGTACTCCCGACTGCTGCATGTCCAGTTCAAACTTGAGCATGGCTATTTTGGTGTGAGAAGATGCAGATTTATGAAGACTGGCATGTTGAAATTGCAAGGAAATTGATGGTGTTAAGTAGAAATCACCTCATTTACATGTCCAGTTTTGACTGTACCTTAAAAATATAGAGGGACTGATTTCAGTCCTGTCGTGTCAAAGTTTTTGTATGTACCAAGTCATTTGGGTTGTTTAAAATTCCTTTCTGGGAACTAGATTGATTTAGCTGCTTAGTAGGATAGAGAGATTTTAAAGGTTAGTTAAATGTAATCTGACTTACATAGCAGAAAACAAAATGGTAACTTGAGTATTTTGTGTGGAATTGCAAATTTCACTCCAAGAATTTTACTTGTCCTTCCATGTTAATTATGTTGTACTTGCCTTTCATTTAAGCAAACAAAAAGTAATCCGTTGAGCCTTTATAAACTATCTCAGCATACAAAAATCCTAAAATTGCAACTGCGTTGTGCTAAGTTTGATTTAAGTCAATTCAATAGGGTTTTGCAAAGGATCTAGAAAGAGAGCAGTGTCTTTCCCTTCTCTCATCAGAGAATAGGTGGGTAAGTGAAACACTTCAAGTATCTCAATTGTGCTGTGAGATGCCTGGTTCAGTACCCCGATCAGTGAGATGAGAGTTTTTGGTGTAGTTCACAGTACAGTAACTTGGTTTTGTGCTCTTTGTTCAAACTGTGCTAGAAAAATACATTCTGTTTGTGTGTGTTGATTGAAATCAAGGCACAAACATTTAAAGTGGATTGAGTCTTAAGGGTCAATAAATGTACTCAGCCAAGACTCAGTGCTCACTGCAGAAATACCTTAGGAGAGCTGTACACCACAACTCACAAGCCTATGATGGCTGTGTAGTAAGGATATTTTGTTACAATTAAAGGGAATAAAAATTGTTAGATAAATAGTCTGTTACCAAGCTTTAACCAATAAGGAAGTTTGCACTCAAATAAATATTGAGGCAGAGCATTTCAGCATATGTTTATAAAGCCATGTGATGTTTTTACTTGCTGTATTTTTTCCATTGCTCTGTCCAGTCTAATTTCAAGAGTCAGATTTAGCTGTTTCCCTGTGGTATAGCCTTACCAATTAAAGCATCTAGTTGTATGGATAGCTAATGTATGTTTTTCACACTACATAGCATTGTTTTCTATCCCTTTATCCCTTTCTATATTAATCTTCATTAATATTTACTAGTTCATACATGTGTTATTTTCAGAACACCTTTCTGCAGTGCAAGAGTGCTACCTTGTCACAGTGGTTTTTAGCCACTGCAAATAAAGAAAGGTAAACATCAGAACTGGCTACTAATTTTGAGTGCCCAATCTGAGACTTTAGCTAAATTATCCTAGGATTTGAAATTTCTTTGACATTTCTTGATATAAAACAAAACTCTTGATTCTTATGACAGAATTCATAGGGTTCATTCTTCTGCAAACTTAGTCAAACCATCCAAAATATCTAGTTGGTTTTCAGATGGAGCTTGATCAGCCTTGAAAACGGTCTTGAAGATTATGCCTGTGTCAGCAAGGCCTGGGTTTAATGATCTAAGGAGGTCTCTTAATCTGGCACACAGTTAGTAATTGCATGTAAAATTGTGTTTTAAATGATTCAGATGAGTCACAGGAGAACTTCTGGCTAACGGTGGAGTTTGAATTCAAGTCTACGGGATAACGTAGTGCTTCAGTACCCGTATGTTATTTGTTTCACATAGGTAAAGAGAGAGTGAAGAAAGAACATGTAAATAGATAAAGAAAGAAACTATTCAGATATTTGGAAAAACTAGGGTTGATTATTAAAAAAAAAAAAAAAAAATTCTATCAGCAGGCCTGGGATTTTTTATTCCACCTTGCAGATCTCTGATGCTTCAGCTTATAATTACAGAGCGAAGTAGTTGGATACTCACACTTGCAACTCTAGAAGGTTTCTAGAAACTTGATAGGCATGTTAAGGAATTCAGGAGTCTTGTGTCCCACTTTAGAACCTTGCAAGTACAATTTTTTCTGCCCTATTTTCTTTCTTTACTCCTGCTCTGTGACCCTGTTTTTGGTTGGTTTGTTGTTTTTTTTTCCCCCTCACTTACTATTACACCTTCTCATGTCAGAAGCCTTGCCTGCCTGGCAAATCCTTGCAAATCTGGAGTTTTGATTGCCCTGCCTATTTCATATCCACTTTTGCCTTTGTTACTATACTTCTTTTTCCATCAAGACCCAGTTTTTCTTTTTAAAGCTCCAGACCTGCTCTGTCTGCCCTTCATTTCCCCTCTACAGCCTTTATGGGATTTGATGCTTGTGTGGTCAGTCCTATTTTTGCAACTCCCTTTGTCTCAGTGGTAGTAACCTTGCCCTCCCTTTACCTTCTTGCAGGATTCAGTCTTTGCTGGCTTTAGTTTTCTCATTTTCCAAGATGGTTCTTTTCCAAGTTTGCTTTCAGATTGGTTCCTCTCCTCTTCTGCTATTCCTGAACTTGGCAGGTGGAACACAGAGTCAGCACAAGAAACATGATGCCCTAACTTAATTTAGACCCGTGGAGTCAGGTCTGTCACAGCCTGTCGGAACTTAACGCTGTCACTCACTAGAGGAAGTTCACAGATCCAGCACGGGCAAACTGAGGCTCTGTCTTTTTGGTAAAGACTTGTTTCTTCATTACGTTTGGGAAGTTTTCCCATGGGGATGGCAAAAAAAGCTTTATTGCTAGGAAGGTTGTGCTCTGCAAAAAGAGCATAAAAGCCCAGAGATCTGCAGTATTCAGTGAAAATGACACTAGATTTCCCTGCCCCTCAGTTATAAGTCTTGGATATGGAAGGCTGTTGAATGGAGCCAGCTGGGGCATTGTTCCGAGGTGTCAGGAACTGCATTCAAAGCCCTCGCATGCCTGAGCTCTGGGCCTCCCCTTCCTTTCCATCATGTGTTCCCATCGCTTTCCAATCCAAGCCCTCAATTTCCTTTTGTTATGTACAGAAGCCTCATACAGTCTTACCCGTGCATTTGGGGTGTTCTTGCTGCATGTGTTTGTGACTCTGCTCCTCCAGGTCCTGAGCTAGTGCCCTGACATCTGCGTTGGCCGGCGCTCACAGGGCTTGGAGCCAGGCCAGGACCTGCCAGTGTGGATAAAGCCAGACATCCCACACTTTTACAGCATCTTAAGCTCTTTTTTCCTGCTCTGTGGTCTTCCAAAAATACGTTTCACTTTAGGGTTAGAGTAAAGGAGAGGTGGAGGTGCAGCTTGGGAGCAGAATGCATCCTCTGTGGCTGAGCTCCAAGTTAGCCTTTAAGAAGGCAGGTGCTCAGTGTGGGACTCCTGTGCCTTTCCTCTCCTGGGCTCTGATGTGTCCCCTCCCCACCCAAGAAACATGAGAGGAAGGACGCCAAAGAAAGATGAGAGAAGACAGGCCAGTAGGAGAACTGATGGGTTGTACTTGGAGTGCTTTGGGGTGTTATGGTTTTATTTACATCTTGAAATTTAAACAGTTCATCCCTCATTGTACCAGCCATTAATTCATTTGTTAACTGCAAAATCTTCTTTTAGCTTTTTGTGTGGTGTGCTGAATAGATGTTTTGCTCCATTTCTGCTCCTTAATTTTCTGCTTTCCTCTAAGGGTTGTTTTGTCATAATAGTAAACGTCAGGTCCTGTACTTCTGAAGACATTTTGCAGCTCCACTGCTGACCCTGAGCAACTGCGATAAATCTTTTTACAGACAAAATTATACCTATTCATGATAATTAATTTCACATGGCCCAAGATACCTGAGGTCAAAGACATTGCAGAAGTGGGTTTTTTTGGGGGGGAAGGAGAATTATGGAGTTCAGTGTATTAGTCATGAAAGAAAAAAGATCAAAAAGATTGATTAGGCAGTTTTGTCTGTCCAAGGTGACATCAGCTAAGTAGTGTCTAGTCCTTTTTCCAGTTCAGTTTTTGTGGCACAAGCAAGGAAATACTTGATGGCTGGTAAAATACTCTACAGTCTGATTGCTTCTGATATTTTTCAATGCTGAAGTAAACTGTAAAATGTAACGTCACTCAAAGATAGTCAAAGCTTAAAAAGCAACAGCCTTGGTGGAACAGAGTAATAATCTGGGTGGAAAAGAATTAGTGTTTGCATGAGCCGGCCTTGAAAAAGTCAGTTTTTAGTCTACTTAGTCTCTTTTTATGAGAAGACCAAATGGGCCTTTTCTAGGCCTAGGATATGTATTAGCCAAGAAGCACAAAAATAAGTTTTTCTTCTCTAATAGGTTATGAGTTATGGTAAGGATGACTACTTTTTAGCGTGAAAGCAATAATACGTAGCACTTTGTGATCTCTCCCAGATATAGCCACAGGAAAAAAATTACCTTTTTTCTGCCCTCCTCTCAACTGCTGCCATCTTCTGCTCTAAGACCAAGATGTGGGCAGCATCTCCCTTGCTGGACTTGAAAGCTTGGTATAGTAATATGGACTTAATTATTGCTGACTTTGGTTAATGCTCTGGGTTTGGGATAGACTGTGACTCTGATTCATGGGCTTGGTTATCATATCAGTTGTTGGAGTGTCTGTGTGACCTTCTCAGGCACTAGAGCTAAACCTGGTAGAGGCACCAAGGCCAATCTGTTCCTTTATCTGTTGGCTGCTAATGAGAATAGTCAACCTGGTTGAAGTTATCTGGCTTGAAAAACTATAAATAAAAGGATAACCTTTCAGTCTTACAAGAGAAATAACTGATAGTGGTAAGCATGGTCCCAGCTGCTCCTGCTGGCAATGTAACATAATGAGGCTTAATTGCAAGCTGAGGTTAGTGCTGTTACGTTAAATGTGTTACTATAACGTAAACTTATGTAAATCCATTAATAAATACGCTGGAGTGAGAAAGATCTGCAGAGTTACTGATGCCTTGCTATGCTAGTTGCACCGTTAGATTTCTCCCTCCTTCGGTCATGTTGCCAGTCAAGTATTTTAGGTGTTCTGTGAATTGAACTATCTTTAGCTTTTCAGCTTTGCTGCTCCTTAAACTCATGTCTGTCATCTAGTAGAATCAAAATTTCCAGCATATCTCAGTGATGAGTCTTACTTCCCCCTGCCACCCCCTGTTAGTCTGGGGTTTTAAATAGCTATTTAGTTGCTTGTAACTGTTTTATTTTTGAGCACCGGTAGTTATATATAATTTGATCTATAAGGTGTCTTCCTCTTACGATTGTAACTTTTTATTTATTTGTTTCACTTGGTATTTGAATTCATAGTTTTGGTACTAGTGTTGTGTTGAGATGCCACAACTCCTTGGAAATACTCAGCGTAGAGTAGAGCATACTCAATGAAAATATATCTGTCACAGTATAGCTAGTATTTATGTATGATGTCCCGTAACTCCTGAATGTGAGTGGAAGGAGAATGGAAAAAAGGATCGCATTTTAATAAAAATACTTCTGTAAACCATGTCTATGGTCTTAAATTAGAAACTGGCCAGATTATTTGTTGACATGGTTGTTTACTTTATGCAATGACCTTTTTGCTTTCTGATTTGTTTCCCACATTGAGTTCCCATGTACTGGCCTTACGATGTAGCAGCACTTGACATGCTTCTTACTTGGTATTGGTCATGATGAAATGTCGTTCTTGCTCCTGTGTTGTTTGACTTTAAACTGGTTACATGAGTTCCCTGGGAATATACTTGAATGTGATGAATGGGTCACGCTCTCATTTAAGAGCCCAGCCTGTCCAATATTTACCCCTTCTCAAAGGAAAGGGGTCTTTGCAGTTCTACTACTACTTTGACCTATTTATTGAGCATCTTATTAGATGTTGAAAACTGTCATATGTTGGTTAAAAATAATTAACTAAAACCACTCTTAACTTCATAAAAGTGACATTTGAAGATCAGGAGAATCTGTTGGAAAATCAGTATGTACTGCTTCCTATGTGTTTTCAGGTTGTTTTGGTGTTCCTGAAGTGGCAGATGATGTAAATGGCAACCAGGGCTTTTCTCAGCACTGCTCTGAGCAGCTGGAACTTGTCTGCTGCATTCCCTTAGTGGCTGGTGAAGGTCATTTGTATGGTTTTATGAAATGTGTTACTTTCCTGGTGACAGCCAGTGTGCGTTAACTGTGAAACTGAGAGGACCTTTCATCCTGATTTTAATGTTGTGACTACGAGGTCTGAATGAGTATCACTGAGGAGGATGTGAAATAGAGGTGGCTTATCTCTTATTTTCCAATCTCTTTGGCATTCATTAATTGGAAAAGTTAGGTTTGTTAGTGTACCTTCAATAATTATTGATTTAAAGCACAGGTAAATTGTCTGCTACAGGTAATTGATATGAGAAAATTGCATGTTTCTAGTTAAACAGTTAGGTAAACATTTAAACTTCTTTAATGATTGCCTTTGCATATAATTTCATATTCAAGAATAAAGAACATAAATAGTCATGATAAAATGATAAATAATAGCTGGTGTTTAAAAAAAAAGGAGGTTTTGTCCTACTGAGAATTTGTGACTCCCTTTTTCTCTCTAACTTGGCTCATTTTGATTCAGTTCTCCTTTGGTATAAAGGGACAATTAAGAATGTTCTACTGTAGGATATACTCAAGAACGATCACTGCCTTGTGGCTGTGGTGGCTTTAGTAGAACAAACTGTAAGTGTTGATGGCTGGGCTTTCTACTGTCAGCAGCATTGGATGACTTAAAAAAATCTGATCCGGATTTTGTTTATATCTTACTCCATTTCCTGGGAACGCTTTCTGGCAAAGAGAAGGAATGATTTCTGCACAGTCATGTTGGCTGGCCTGGATGACCCTTCTTTGTGAGTAATTCTAGATGCACACAAGGAAGTGTGAGTCACCCTCTTAAACCTGATCCAGGTAGAGATACTTGAAAGATGGCCAAAGGGGCATATGAGGGCTGCTGCTGTGAGGAGATCACTGCGTGTGGTATCTCAGTCCCAAATAGTGCCAGTGTCTTGCTGGAACGTGCAAAACTGATGCCTGAGGTGCCTGGTCTTGTGTACATATGGTAGCATCTGGTCTCCAGCTCAGAGATCCTTAATGAACTGCCGCTTCCTCATGAGGTAAATCAACAGAAAAAGTGGTTTCTGCCGTGGATAACTAGCAAAAGTTCTTTGTCTCCTCCCTCCCTTACTTGTGTTCACGCAAAGGCTGGCACCAAAATGTTTGTTGGAATAAATTTAACATGATGGATTGGATCTGGTTCTGATTCTTGTGTGTGTGCCTAGTGGTGCGTAACAAATGTTGTCATCATGCAAAGTTCATGAGAACACAAGCAAGCCTAGTCCACAGCTTATGTACAGTCTCTAGCTCTTATTTTTTTACTTTCCTTTCTCTTGCTCTGCCTCCCTTTCCCTTTCCTTTTTCCTCTTCCTCTTTCCCTTACACCAGCCCTGCTAAGGGAATCAACTCCTTTCCTGCTATCAGTGCTAATTTAAAGCACTGGGGAACCAGCACTGCCTCTTTCTAAGTTAGGTCTGTTAATTATGTTCTTTTGTCTGTTCTATCAAACCCTTGTGTCTATTACAGTAACTGTGTGTACAGCTCTGCTGGCAAAGCCCTCTTGAACAGGCTGAGGGAAAGAGGTTTCTGCCAGGATTTTTTTTTGTTTGTTTTTTTCTGCTCTTGCAGCAAACATAAACAAAGCTGAGAAAAACTACCTTCTGTTAACTGATAGAAGTGTTCGGTGAGGGGAGTGTGGATGCTTTACACCCTGAACCCGCACAGCTCTTCTGGTACGAAAGTGTGTCCCTGCCTGTCCTTTATACTGTCTTTGTAGTGTAAACTGGACTCTATTTTGTCTTTGAGAAAGGACCCATTATCTGCCTCGTATTTGTACAGTGCTTAGCACAGTGTAAGCTGCTCTTTAAGTACTTGCCAACACGACTGTGACTAGCCATTTGCCCTCCTGAAGGGCTTGGTGTGGTTTGCCACTGTCACTCTTTCTTGTAAGACAAATACTTAAATTTCTTGATCCATTTTGCTCGGTGATGGACTGCTTCTCCTTACAGGATGCTGGTAGGGACTGAACTACTGTGTGCTTGTGTAGTCTTTAAGTATTCAGAAAGTGAGTAAAATGCCAGTTCTGAAAAAGAGAAATTTAGATTGCCTTAGCATACTGTATGCCAGACAAGACTCTGGAGAGAGAAATACGTGTGCTTTTTGTGTACTGCAGATTGTGTGTATCTGTGGGTACAGACTTTATTTTTCAGAAGGCCAGATTATTTTTGGGGCGTTAGGAGCGAGCAGTATGGATGTGGGTAGGGATGGCGAGGGAAGCAATCTGCAGAGTCCCATGCCTTACCTTCTGTCCTCCCCCAGAGCCTAGGCTCTTGCAGCAGCACAGCAGACTGCCCCAGCACATAGGTGGTCTCAGGGCTGCCTGCTTCACCCCAGTGCAGTCTGCATGGAACAGGTGTCCTCATGGGAGTCAGACTGCTGGGTCAGAGCCAAGGTTCAAGTGTGCTCCTGGCCCCTGGACTAGAAGCACAGGTCCAGCCTTAGAGGGCTGTGTATTGCAGTTCCGAGATTGCCCCTGCACTGCCCCAGCAGCTTGCCCCAGAAGGCTCGGTGGTGGGCCCTACATGCAAGGTGATGGGGCTCTACATGGGTTTTATCACAAAGGGAAGGTGATGGCAGCAGCCTGGCCTGGCTCTGGCCTGGCTCGTGCCTGGCACAGGAGGGTGTGCGTAGCTGCTTTGTTAGCATTGCCCCAGAGCTTTTCCTTGTCTTCTCTCGGGAAGTAAATGTGTGGGACTGTCACTCGGGGCTGCCATTTAAAGAAATTATTTTCCTACACCCTTCTATGCTTAATAAACTTCATGAGTCATGTGGCTGTCAGAAGCTGGGATCTGTAGCTGTTCTCTCTGGATAAAGACAGTAGAAGACTTCCTGAAGCACAGTGGGCTGCTATCGAGCTGCATCCCAAGAAAGCAGTCCAGTATCCAGCCGCACTGGAGGGCAGAGCAGTGGTGTTGCTGACTGCCGACCATATGGTTCACACAGCAGATCCTGCATGGAAATGTGTGTTCAGGTGTGAGGAAAATGCATGAGTGGGAGGAGGCAGTGTGAGCAGAGCAGGATGCAGTGCCTGTGCGGTCTCTGCTCCATTGGGACATCAGCTGACTGTCAGGGCTGGCTTTGTGCCTTGATGGGACGGCTGCGGCTGCCTGGGTGGCAGCTGCCACCAGGTGTCTGCATGTGATGCAGGTGGGCGTGGGAAGCTGGAGAAGCAGGTTTCCAGCTTTCCTGGTGGGTGTGCTTCTGTGGAGGTGGTGGTGGGCTTGGTGGGGTGAGTGCTGCAACCCTTTCTTAGCACACTTGAGTCGCCTTGCATGTGGGGAAATATATCCTGTGAGCTGACTTCTTTCTCTCAGAGAGCATTTACTAGACTTCACTAAATACAAAGGCTTTGTATATTGCTTTGTCCGTTTTGAGGGTAGTGGATACTTTAACAAACCAGGAATGCGTATCTTAGTTGCAGAAATAATTTAATACTCTTCTGCTGACTCTTTAAACGGACAGCAAAACATGGTGCTCTGATGGCCAGCAAAATGCAAAAGTCATTCTCCTGAGAAAGCAGATCTGAATTATTTCCACCATCGCAGCAGAGTGCATTGCGTAGGGCTGGAACATACCATGGCATGTTGAAATGAATGACTGAAAGCAGGAAGTCATTCAGCTTTTCATGCATGTGAAGTGAGGGGATGGAAGCAAAGAAAGAAGGCTGTATGCTCCCAATACCCTTGTTGCACTGTATTAAGTGAGATATCTTTCTGCTTTTTCAGTAGATCCAGATCCTTTTTAACTTCTGGACCTAAGGCAACAAATTCATTGAGGATATATGGCTATAACATTCTTAGTTTTGGTGTTATACATGTGTGCGTGTTGTTCTGATTATAATTATACAATTAATTATAGTTATATAAAAAGGCCTTCCTTCTGTAGGGCCTTTGACAGTGTCTACCACAACATAATTTGTCACTAAACTGGAGATATAGGAGTTTGATGAATGGACTGTTAGATGAATGAGGAATTGCCTAGACAGCTGCACCCAAAGATTTGCAGTCAACTGCTCAATGTCCAAATGGAGATCAGAAATAAGTGCTGAACCTCAAGAGTCCATAATGTCATCTGTAGGGTTCAATATCACCAGTGACATGGAGTGGGTTCGGGTATGCCCTCAGCAAATTTGTGGATGACACCACGCTGAGCAAGTGCAGTTGATTGGCAAGTGGGAATGGGCGTCATCCAGAAAGACATCAGGCTAGAGTGGTGGGCCCATGTGACTCTCGTGAAGTTCAGCAAGGCCAAGTACGTGGTGCTGGCCTTCACCTGCATCATGGCATTCCCCAATATCTGTACATGCTGGGAGATGAGTAGATTAAGAGCAGCCCTGTGGAGAAGGACTTGGGGATACTGGTGGGTGAAAAACTGGACATGAGACAGCAATGTGTGCTTCATCCCAGAAAGCCAACCATATCCTGGGCTTCATAAAAAGAAGTGTGGCTAGCAGGTCAGCGGAGGTGATTCTCCCCCTCTCCTCTGCTCTGGAGAGACCCACACTTCAATTGCTAACAAGTGTAGTTGGTTGCTTGGTTGGTTTTTTGTTTTTTTGCATTCAAAATGAGTATTTGAATATTACTGCATCCAGACACCTCTGTTAGCTCCTACTGCCTGCTTTTCTGGTCATATTAACAATTTCCTTGTGCCCTTAGCAACCTGCTTTTACTGTCTTCATTGTGGTGATGCAAACCAAACGTGAACTAAATTTTACTGGCATCTAGGTTAATTGCACTGTGTCTCATCTTCTCCTGTATTACACCATAAACAGTAGAAGAGGCTTCTCTGCATCTACATTTCTGTTATCCTGTTCTCTGGCTCACAGAATCACAGAATGGCTAAGGTTGGAAGGGACCACTGGAGATCATCTAGTCCAGCCTCCCTGCTCAATCAGGGAGCCCTAGAGCGTGTTACTCAGGATTGTATCAAGATGTTTTTTTGAATATCTCCAGTGAAGGAAACTCCACAACCTCTCTGGGTGATCTGTTCTGTTGTGCAGTCACCTGCACAGGAAAAGTATTCCTTATGTTCGGGTGAAACTTCTGTCAGTTTCTGCTCGTTGCCTCTTGTCCTGTTGCTCCACTGAGAAGAGCTTGGCTCCAGCCCCTTGGGACACTCCCCTCAGAGACCTACGGACACTGATCATGTCTGAGTTGTCTCTTCTCAAGGCTGAACAGGCCCAGCTCCCTGAGGCTTTCCTTGTAAGAGATGCTCCAGTTCCTTGATCAACTTTGTCACCCGTTGCTGGAGCTCCTCCAGGAGTTCCACATCTCTCTGGTACTAAAGAGCCCAGAACTGGACACAGCCCTTGTGAGTCTCATGCACACCTGGTGAGATGTGGCCTCACTAGGGATGAATAGAGGGACAGGAATCACCTCCCTTGACCTCCTGGCAGTGCTCTTCCTAATGCCCCCAGGATACCATTGGCCTCCTTTACCACGAGGGCCCACTGCTGGCTCATGGACAGCTTGTTGTCCACCAGGACTCCCAGGTCCTTCTCCACAGAGCTGCTTCCCAGCAGATCAGCCCAACCTTGTGCCGGCGCATGAGGTTATTCCTCCCCAGGTTCAGGACCCAGGTTCAGAACCTGCCTTTGTTGAATTTCACGCAGTTCCCCTCTGCCCATCTCTCCACCCTGTTGAGGTCCCACTGAATGTCTGCACAGCTCTCTGGGGTATTGGCCACTCCTCCCAGCTTTGTGTCATCAGTGAGCTTGCTGAGGAGGCCTCTGTCCCTCCATCCATGTCATTGATGAAGAAGTTAAACAATACTGGGCCCAGTGTTGAACCTTAGAGGACACCACAAGTGACAGGCCTCCAACTAGACCCTGTGCCAATGATAATGACCCTCTGGGATTTGCCATTCAGCTAGTTCTCAATCCACCTCACCTTTCGCTTGTCTGGCTCACATGCCCAAGTTTGCCAATGTGGATATGATGGGAGATAATGTCAAAAGATTTTCTGAAGTCCAGGTAGACAACAGGCACTGCTCTCCCCTCATCTCTCCAGCTAGTTGTCCCCTGTATGCTCCAGCATGCTTTAAAGGTTTGTTTAAGTTGCTATGCAGCTGTGAAGCATCTGAATCATCTGTGAAAAGTGCACGCTCTGAGAGGAAGATCATACTTACCACTGTTTAGCTGGTTGGAATGGAGTTACATTTAGTTTTTTTTTGGTTGTGGAAACTAAAATACGGCTTTGCAGCTGTTCAACTCTGCCTTTTTTTATGTTGTTGGTAGTTTTAGTAGTAGCAAATCTAACTAAATTGGACACTTAAAAAAAACCCTGTATGAATTTTGTGGAAAACCACATATTTGCCAAAAAACAGAGTTCATTGAGCTGTTCAGTTGTCTTTTTCTGATTTGTTAGCCAGTATTTGGCAAATACCAGCAGTGGTAGGGCAGGAAGAGATAAGCAAAGGCAGAAGAGATCTATGTCAGCTAATTTGTGTCATGTAAGGCAGCTCTCTGAGAGCCTTCTTTCTGAAGAGCAATGTTAAAAAGTCAAGGTGATAGAAAAAAGCGATATTGGAGCTTTTTATGATACTTAGAAAATATTTTTCTTCTCCCCAAATTGGTACTTGAAAGGGACACTGAAAGCAGTAGTTTAATTGATTTCTTGGCAGCCAGCAGGTGAGTATTACAAAGCAAATGCACTTAGTTGCTGGTTGGCTGTGTCCTCTCCCCTTGCCCTGTAGAACTGTCCCACAATAACTTTCTTATGGTCCAAGAAGAGATAAGATAAAAAGGAAGTGTGGAAAAGGTTAACGTGATTCCTCTACTGTCTACCGCAATTCTTGTACAGAGTCCCTCCACTCCCAAAGAAAGCAAAAATTAGAAATGTATGATTTAGAGTAGCTCTGAGTTTCACATTATGCTTCTTCTCCATGGTAGAGAAAGTGGTTAATTTGTTTCAATAAATATGATATGCAGACCAGGAGATCCAAAGGTAGAACAGTGGCATCTTCTTACACAGGGCTCAATTCCAAGTAATTTTTTGTCTTTTTTTTTTAAATCTGAGAGAACTTGTCCCAATAGCTTCTTTCTCATAAGCCTCAATTCCTTCTTCCTTTAGACACAGCCAAACCAAAGCATTCCTTCTCAAATGACTCCTCAAACTTGCCAAGTTTTCTTTCTTTGCCATCTTTGCGTGTTAATGCATCCACCCTAATCTGAGCCAGGGTGCACTGATTTGGTTCCTTATTACAAGGCTGCTGATGCACAGAACCACAGTGACAGGGAGGAAAGAAAAAACCACTTAAAAAGGGAAGGGTTCCTTCTTGATCACTGTAGCAATCCCCTAGCTTTCATTTACTGCTTTCAGTGCCAAGTAAGAATAAATTAAAAGATATAGAGGAGAAAGTATCTATTTTCAGGGAAGTTCTGCTTAAACACTGTTTTTATTACTGCTTTTGTTTCTTCTGCAGAGTGGGAAGGCCCCAGTTAAGGACATGTTCACAGATCTGAAAGATGGAAGGAAGCTTTTGGACCTTTTGGAGGGTCTGACGGGGAAACCTTTGGTAAGAGAAACATCCGAGTCGTGTTTCCATTTATTAAAAGAACCCAAATGAATGAATAAACAAAACACAAACTGAGGCATGTGATTTTTTTTTAAATTTTAATTTATTTAAAATCTTGTTTTGCTTGTAATGTGTACTTGTTCTCTGCAGTTCCAGTGAAATTCCCATGAACTCCACTCATGAGATACAGGGTCAGGCTGAAGCTTTACTGTGTAACCCTCTCTTGAGGGTTTGCATACTGTCTAGCAAACCATGTGAAACCAGTGGTGTTATTCACATAGTGTATATTTTTAATAGAGATCTTTTAAAGGTCTGTTTCTGGATGATCAGGTAGACTTGTGTTCAGCTGGATCCCTGTGGGCTTCTAGTAAGCTTGCGAAAGATTCCTTAAAGAAAAAAAGGAAGGTAAAAAGACAACAGCTAGTAGGTAAAAATCTGCATCTCCATTGAAAAATTTTGTCGTCTACAGACAAGAAAAGGCTGAAAACTGCTTGAATTGTGTATGGGAAAGTGTGTGTGGCTGAAAAGTCTTCCCCTGCTAACACTAATGGCTCTTCAGAAAGATGCATGAGAGATGGTGAAACCTGTGCCATTACTTGGGATTAATTTCTTGATTTCACTTATTATAAAAAGTCTCAAATTTATTTATGGACCTTTTGAGGAACCTTCCATCATAAAATTTCACGTTACAAGCTTACCTTGTTTTTTAAGCAGATGTATTTTACTCATACGTTTAATAATTTGTGGTGTGATTTGAAGTATGCTGAAGACAACTGTGTTCCAAGTTCAGCTCCATGCTCTTGCATGATCACTTTCTGCCACAGGAATTAAATTATGGTGATTAAAAGCAAATGGAGTGGCAGGTATTGTCAAGAGTTGGAGGTTTGGTTTTTTTTGGTGGGTTTTTTTTTTTTTGGTTGTGGTGGGGTTTTTTTTATTCCCCCTGATATTAAAAGGAAGGGAAAGTCAGGAAGCATAACTTCTTCCCAGTATGCAAAGATTTAGCTGGCTTTTGGTGCCAGAAAAACAAATTGCTGCTTGTTCTCTCTTAGGAGCCAAAAAATTTCAACTACTCTGGCAAATGTTCAAAAGCCTCAGATTTTCCCCAGGAACTCTCCCTTTGCTTTTGCATTGCCAGTTTATAATACTGTAGATGCTGGGAATAAAAATGTTGAACTTACTCAAGATGAGCTGAAACACATTTTGAATCCAAGACCTGTCACGTGCCTTGAATTGGGGAATATTGTTCTGACCAGTTTTCATTTTGAAATTGTCGTGGATGATCTTGCTTGGTTTTTCTTACTACTACTAAAAGAAAAAAAAGTTAGAATCTGGAGAATTTTTCTCTAATTTTGCTTAGTATGTCCATTAATTCTGATGTTGAACAGATTGTAACTTTTTATTTTCAGCCTAAAGAACGAGGTTCCACACGAGTACATGCCTTAAATAACGTCAACCGAGTCCTGCAAGTCTTGCATCAGAACAATGTGAGCATGTTTTTCCACAACTTTTTGAGGGATTATTGAGTTTATTGTTGTGTGTAAATGAGTTCAGAATGCAGAGAATAAAGATTTTTCATACCTGAAATGAGACTTCGTTGAGACAGCTGAACTGTTCATAGTTTCTTACCTGATGCACAATTTCAGTGTCCAGCAATTTTGTGAGATCTTAAAATGCAAACTTGATAATGGTATTAACTCACTAATCACAAAACTGTGGTTTGTTGAGGAGATGTGTGCTGCTCTCAAGAAAAAGGTGCCTTGAAGCTTTGCAATTGCATAGCTGATGAACACAGCAGGACAAAAAAATAATTTCCAGTAATGCTGCGTAACTTGTGCAGAAATCTGTAATTGAATGACAGGTTTCATGGCTCTGTTTTTCATGTCCTGCTCTCAGTTTCCAGGAAGGTCTTTTCATTGACTTCTATCAGCTCTGTGTCAAATGTTTCTGATTTGCAGCTTTGCTAACTGATCAAAAGCACGAACAAGCAAACAAAATCAAATCCTCCTTTAAGAAAAATAAAAATAATAATATTTTGGGTTAATATTTGTTTTTACTGCCTGGAAGACAGAAGTGCTATAGTAAAGTGATTTTAGTTTTTCTTCCTTTTTTGAAGAACAATTCCTGATAAGTGTGCTCTCTATATTTAGAATTTCTATTTGTGAATGTCAGGTCACTAAAATAACTTAATAAGAACATTCTGGCAATAAAATACATCAAATACAAGAAGGCAGGGGCATATTTATATAAACTGCTGATTGAAGAGTGATACCAACACACTGTATTATACTGCAATTTCCCCTCTGTGTTGGTGGACTAGTGTCATATTTCTTGGAAGCAGACAAAGCTAGCGGTGGGTTGTTTGTTTTTGTTCTTTGAGGTACTGTAAATATTGATTAACTTTTTAAAGGATAAATAATGAGTTTTTTCAGCTTGAAATTGATTTATTTTATTATAACAATAAATGAAACAATACTGAATTGCAATAATTAATTATTTCTTCCTTGAGCTGACAGGATCTGGGTTTCTGGAAGTTAGCTGAAGGTTGTTAAGGTCATGTACTTGATTTATGCCTACTGCTTAGCTTCATTAGAAAGTATGTTGTGTGTTAGGATGGAGGGAAAAGGCATCCACTGAGAAGCAGTTGCATTCTGTTGCTTGAGAGTTTGTGGGCTATGCAATATTCATAACCTGTGAAATAATTTATAGAAGTGTTTAAATATATATTGCAAGGATCAGACCAACCTAGGGTGTTAGGTGATCAAGTGATCCTGTGAACCTCATCCTTTAAGCAGAATGGTTCCCAGTAAGGAATTTCTACTTTTTTGATTTGTCAATCAAATTTAAAAAAAAAATAAATTGAAGACCAGACTTGCTTAACTTTTATTTTCCTATCAGATCCTTCTTGCTTGCATTTCTGTTACTCAGTTTTGACTGCTGGTATGCACCTGTATATTAGAGGAGAGAATAAAACTCTTCCAGTGAAATAGCTTCTTTGTTGCCATCTTTTGTCATGCTGTTTGAGCTGTTGTCATGACAAGTTCAGATGAACAGTTCTCTGTCAATTCTGCTTTTCTCTTTAACTCCTTTTTATTTCAGAGCACTTAGTAATACTTGGCTGGACAGCCAGGGATGTGGGGTGGGGTTGTGACTTGAAGCTGTGATAACAGTGTTTAATAGAGAGTTGATCCAACCTTTCCAGGTGGAGTTGGTGAATATTGGAGGAACTGACATCGTTGATGGAAATCACAAGCTGACGCTGGGGCTGCTGTGGAGCATTATCTTGCACTGGCAGGTGAGAGGTTGCTGTGAGATCTCTTCCTTTCCAGGAATCGTGTACATTGTTCTGCTGGGATTTTCGCAAACCTTCCCAGGCTTTTGGTGGCAGAAAACACTGCTTCTATTTTGGGCTGGTAAATAAAGGCAGGCCAGTATTTGGTTTCTGCTCTCAGTCTATTGGCTGCCTCCCATGATCCGTATTCTCGTGTGTGCCCAGTTGTGCTCAGCCGCTCAGTTTAGTTCCTGCTGGTGTGAATTGCAGAGAGGCTTTTCGGGCTGAAGCATTGTATTTATATTCCTTCCTCAAGGGCTTGAGGCAGGTAGTGTTTTACTGTTTAGGTAGCTGTGTTTGGCTTGCATCTTACATGCTGCTCTGTAGGTTTGTTAGTCTCATAGATTGAATTGCTCCTTGTTTATCCAAGTATCTGGGAAGATCATTGAATTCACTTGGAGGGACTTTGGTAGATGTGCATGGCTAGTACCCAAACAACAAACTACTTTTGTTGGATGAGCAGATATCCTCTTCTTGCATAAAACCTATACAAGCTGTATTTTTAGAGTTTGTTTACCGGTGGGAACCACAGCACAAGACAGTGAGGAGTATTATTTCCTATGCTTAGCGCAGACAGCACCAAGGAGAGTGGGAGGATCATAATGTAAGAGTAATGTGTCGTTATTACATGAAGCATCACTGGTTCTTGTAATCAGTAGAGTGCAAAGATGGCCTGAAGACTGCTACTCCCAAATTTCATGTGAGGAATTGGAGTTTGATTCATAGCTTTTCATGGGGAAGACCCTTTCGTGATTTGTAAAGTAATTTGGTTTTGTAAGGAGGAAAAGTGGGACATATGTCTGTAAGGTGTGCTTGTTGCTGTCTTGCAGGTGAAGGATGTCATGAAGAACATCATGTCAGACTTGCAGCAGACCAACAGTGAGAAGATCCTGCTGAGCTGGGTTCGGCAGTCCACGAGACCTTACAGTCAGGTCAACGTTTTGAACTTCACCACGAGCTGGGCTGATGGACTCGCCTTTAATGCTGTGATTCACAGACACAAGTAAGTAGCAAGCATCTTCATCTTCGACCTAGTGAAGTAAACAGCTTTTTTTCTGTGTCTTCATGTTTGAGCACTTGACAGCTTCTAGCCTATTTTGGTGATTCATTGTCCAGGTTTTTTGTTTGTTTGTCTTTTGTTGTGGTAACAATAGCAGTGGTGGGATATTGTCAGAGCCTTGCAAAGGCTGGAGCCGAGGCAGGAGTGTAACGCTGAGTTCCTGCACATGCACAAACACTTGCTAATTGGAGTGGATTTACATCCCACTTGCTATGCATTTTACAGTGACTGTATTGAAAGGGTCTCTGTGGGGGAAGGGGGAGTTGACAGTCTCCTTCACCTGTACTTCCTTCCTTCTACCTGCCCTTCTCTGCAAATAGAAACATTTCTTCCATTGGAGATTGCCATATAATTTTGATAAGAAGATCCAGATGCTTCGAAATGAAGGAATGAGAGATTGTAGCTTTTCTGGTGTTTTTTAATATATCTTGTATAGATATTGTAAATACAATGTATGCAGTTCTTTCAGGAGAACTGTGGGGCAGAATATCAAAGGGTAATAGAACACTTCAGGTATCTGTGGAGTTTGTTCATTATACTTTATAAGGAATAGCGTTAAAGCTTCTTTGCACAGGTCTTTTGTGTTCTTTCTGATTTTCGAAGAACTCTTCAGTAGTTTAAATAAATCATGGTTACAGATTCTATTAAAGTTGCATACCTTTTTTTACTTCTTTTTAAAAAATCTCTTCTTTGAGATCTACTGGGAAATACATTTTAATCCAGTGTCTCTTAAATGAATTCAGCTCATTGCTTTGCAAGGTCTGACTGTTCTTACCCATAAATAACCATTTTAATGTGGAAATGGTATAATAATTTCTAGAATTTAACCAGACCTCCTGGCCACTAGGTGTTTGACACAGCAAATGCTTTACAAACACTCATGTTTACACCCAGCAGATGCAAAGCGTTTGCAGAACATACATTCACTTTGAGCCTGCTCTTAAGTGCCCATTTGGTCTGTGGTAACTGCAGTAGGCTCTGTCACAGGCTGGCTGGCTTCAGGACAGGTCTGCCCTGACATACCTCTGTGTCTTGTGGACCAGAGCTGGCTTGTGTTCAGCCTGCACGGGTGTGTAAGGAGGGCCTGCACCACACTGAGGGCTTCTGCAGGTTTGGAAGGACTTTGTTATGCAAAGACAGAGCAATACTAGCAAAGGTCTTACTGGAATTTATTGGACGTATTACTAAGTCCCTTCCCTGGATGGTGTGAGCAGTAGTGGTGATTTTCCTACCAGCACAACTGCCTGTTGTGGCCTTGCTCTGCTGCTGAACGTGTGAAGCTTTGTGATGGAGACTGTGCCAGCTTGAGACATAAATGAAACCTAGGTGACTTGAGAGAAGCAGCAAAATTAGTTTGAGGCTGTTTGTTGTCCTTATTTTGTTATGACTATGTGCTTAGGCTTTGCAGGATCTGAAGTCTGTTAGCTCTGCCCTTTTCAGAGCATTGTTAAGTAGCAAAAGCCCCAGCTGAAAGCTGTGACTGAGTAACTGTGCTTTCCTGTGGCTTTCTAAAATCTGGGTCTGAGCCTTATTCCCTATTCCTTGGAGCCTGACAGCTGCTGGCATGTCAGAATTCAGCTTTGTTGTCCCTGGGCACAAGTCCTTTAGTCAGAGAAGCACCATTTTCCCCAGACTTTTGAGAAATCTTGAGCTGGGTTTCTCTTTTCAGCTTTGAAAGAGAGACTTTAAAAGCACTTGCAAGGAGCAAGGAGATTGAGGCAGGTTGCAGAAGTGATAGGACAACAAAGCTATTTAGCTTGCCCAGACAGTAGTGCTTTCCTACCTAAGGGGCATTTTTCAGTACTGCTTTTTTTTATTTTAGTTTAATATGACACTTAAAAGATGAGAATCTTAATGGATTCCATTAAGAGGTTTAATATTTTTCTTTTCTCTTTATATATTTATCAACAACTGTTAGTTGTACTGCCTCTTGGCTACGATATCTAATAACTTTGTAACACCTGCAGCATGTAAGTAACCTATTGCCTCATGTAATTTTGTTAGCATTTTACTGTACTGGTCTCTTTCATTTACTAATATTAGCTTAGTTGCTCTTTGAATTGAATTCTGCTTTTTGGTTTGATTTTCTCACTCTTAGTTATGTACCTAGTTGCGATTTATCAAAACTTTTGCTTTCAGAGTCAGTGTGTCTACTAAAGATTTACATGCATCTGTGGTTATTCTTGTTGCTTTTGCATGGATGTACAATTTTCCACGAGCTTCTATGTATATCTTTGTTCCTGCTCACCCTGCTTTCTTCTGGATTTTTGCTTCTCAGACTCTGTTGGCTTATGGCCTTTCCCATTTCACAAATGTAATGACTTGACAGATGATAAAGGATACTCTTAGGTCAATTTACAACTGAATCAAATATTAAAAGAATTAAAGGCAAGCCCATCTCTTCCTTCCCCAAGTTCTATAAAGTACAGAATCGATAGCAGTGTTTTGATGAGAAGCCACTATTGCAGGAGAATGGAAGGTGTTTTGATGGCTCTGCAGCTGTGCTGCTGCAGCACTTGGCTGGTCATGCCCCACTGGTGTAGGTACCACTAGGAATGGGCCCTGTTTGCTCCCTCTGCTTCCTGTTGTGTGCTCTGCTCTTTCCCCTTGAGACCCACCAGTGTGTTTTGGGTGCACAGCTGGACTGGAGCTGTCCTTGGGTTAAAGCTGATCTTAGATGAAGGCTGCTGACCCTGCAAATTGATCAGTCCTTGGCCTGATTTGCATTGTGACTCATGAGCACTTGTGATGGGGTGTTTTCTTGTAGGCTGTTTTCTGTTATTGGGGGAAAAAGACCATGGGAAAGGGTGGGTGAGTGGGGTGGAGACCGCTGTGTCTCCTGGCTGTGATGGTCTGGGGTGGTCACTGAGCCACATCACAAGTTTGGAATGAAGTTTTCCAGGAACAGAGTGACTCTTGATTACCCAGCAGCGCCTGATACAGAAAATGTGTAGTAACAGTAATGCTGTGAAAGAAACAGTTGAGGAAAACTGGTTCTGGGATAAATTTTAAACAAAGCTTGTGTGTTCTTGCTAGTTGCATTTGATCTCCTGTTGCAGTCAATGACTTTATGTTTAGGACACAGAATGGAAGGTGGATGTTGCCGTGGGCATGCAGTCAATTTCTGATTGTCAGATTCTCGCTAATAAGTACAAATACATGTCTTTTTTTTACATCTGTGCACATATATGCACTTATGTTGGTATTTGGTATATATGTGTATGATTATATTACTTGGATAGTTACCATCATATGCATAACTTGATATTCTGCATGGTATGGAATTTTCTTTTGGGTAAAATTTGCGTTCTTCCTTGTTTTGCTTTTACTTTTAGACCTGAGCTCTTCAGCTGGGATAAAGTTACAAAGATGTCCCCGGTTGAGAGACTGGAAAATGCTTTCAACATAGCCAAGAACCACTTAGGAATTGAGAAACTGTTGGATCCTGAAGGTGGGATACAGTTATTTTACTTGACAGAAGCTTTTTTTGAGCTCTCTTGAAAGAAATTTCTTCTAGTGATACTAAGCATGGGTAAAAATTCCATCAGCTTTGTGCAGTGCTATTTAATTTCAAGCCTTTAAATTTGGATTTAAACCAATGCCATTTGTGAGGGTATGGATGTACGTGTGTAGGCTTTGGCGTTTTGAATATTAAGGTTTGGGTTGACTTTCCATCCAGAGACTGTGTAAGAGAGGTGAAGTTGGTACACTGGCTTTGTTTCCTTTTAGGTAGGAGTTGTGCTGCAAGGGTGCTTTTCAGGTGCAGTAGAGCATTCTGTAGAATGGGACGGTTTAAGAGCTCATAACCAATTATTTTTTAGATGCACACTGAGTAGCAGTAGCTGCCAGTGCTGTGAGTTCATACTGCCTAGGAATGCCTACCAGGAAACCTTTATGGCTCTTTTTTAAAATACTGAGCTGTTGCTCTGCTTTGAAGTGAGCCTCCAAAGATTCATTCTATAAGACAAGCTCTCAAACTTCAAGCGCCACCTTCTTATGAGTAAAAAAAATTATTAACTGAATTGGTATTGCTCAAAACCCAAGAGAAGTGAACCTAGCTCAGTGAAACTCTTTCCAGTGTGGAAAATAAGAAAATTACCTGAGTAACAATGGGAAGGGGGATAGATCCTAAGTGGAAATGTTTGTTTATGTAGGATCTTGTCCTTGAACTACATTTCTGCTTGGGAGATGCTTCAGAACAATTTTCCCCAAACAGATTTTATTCCTTAGTAACTTCATGTCTGAGTTCTTACTTCAAAAAGATCAAGACTTTTAATGTGAATTCACTTCCAAATGTAGAATTTATTTTTTTTTTCATTTCTTTGTTCTCCTTCATGCTACTTTTAAAGTATGTCAAACCTGGTCTCTAAAGTAAAAACTTATGAAAGGTTACTTAACAGGAGAATCTGTGATTTGTACAATATGTGAATTGTTACCTTTGTTCTATGTAATGATTTAAAAAATTGTCTTCATTTTTTTTCCCCTATGTTTATATTTTTGATGCAGATGTTGCTGTGCAGCTTCCAGACAAAAAGTCCATTATTATGTATTTAACTTCTTTGTTTGAGGTCCTTCCTAAGCAAGTCACAATGGAAGACATTCGGGAGGTGGAAACCCTTCCAAGGAGATACAAGCAGGAATGTGAGGTTGGAGAACTCAGCATGCAGCAGGTGTGTTTGTCATCAAAGTCAACCTTTCTTTTTTTGAGTTGTAATTTTAGCTGGTCTTCATGTTTATCAGTTACCTCTGGAACATGCCTTCTGTCTTGAGCAGCACAGCTGGGAAAATAGGAAAAATCATAGCATCATCTTTGTCATTAACTTCAGTCTTTCTGTCTTCCTTTTTCTTTTCTGATACATGTACAAAATCCTGTGTATTGAGGTATAAAGTTCCATTTGTGTTATGCTGCTTTTTTTTTCCTTCCTTTTGTTTCATGTGTCTTGATCAGCTGAAGAGGGTGGTCCAGAATCTTTAACTGAATTTGCCATGGAGCTTTGTGGTGGTCAGTGTTAGTGATGAGGTTTTGGTTGGTTTTGAGATTCACTGTTGAAAGAGCAAGATTAAAGTTGTATTTTCTATCCAGTTTCCTTACTAATGAACTTTCATTTTAATACAGTGACTTTGATCTTTCTCATTAAAATGTATCCAATAATTACTTTTAGCATTTTATGAAAGATAAAAAGAGATCTTAGTTATTCTGTTTTTAATACCATTTGGGAGAGCATCTTCTGTGCACTTCTAAGACATCACTTTCCTCTTGGCTGCCTAGACTGTAGCATTTGAAGAAGACCAGGACAGTTCTAGAGCAGAGACTCCCAGCACAGTGACAGAGGTGGATATGGACTTGGATAGCTACCAAGTTGCTCTGGAAGAAGTCCTTACATGGTTGCTGTCAGCTGAGGATGCGTTTCGGGAACAAGAGGAAATATCTGGTGATGTTGAGGAAGTCAAAGAACAATTTTCCACCCATGAAGTAAGTTTCTCTTGAAAATTCTTTTGTTGTGGTTTGGCTTCTTTCGTGTGTGTGTGTGTAAATAAGCTGCAGAACTTCCATTTTCTAGTCTTTATTCCAGGCAAAATTGGTCTATTTAGAAGAACCTAGAGTGGAGCAGGCTTTGAAACCTTAATGTATTTTTTTTAAATCAGCTTTTGGTGGCTGGCTTACTGGTGTGCATAATACAAAAGCAGTCTGATCCAGGCTGAGTTGTACTTCCCTGCTGCTAATTACTAAAAAGCCTGGTCAGCCTTATGCCACTTGCTGTTAAAGGAGGGTAATGCTGAAATTGATAATCACGTCAATTTATTCAGTGCTCTCCCTGCAATGATTAGGATAGTTTGTTTCAGAAACATGTGTTGTTGCTTCCAAATTATTGTTTCCAAATTTTGGTTTGTCCTCGTTCTAAATCTGAACAAATGTCCTAATGTTGCTAGAAGTTTATTGTCATGTTAGATGTTTTAGTTTTTTTCCTGCGTCAGCTTACTGTATAAAATAGAATATAGAATTTGAATGCTAATCAATATGAGGAATTTTTTCCTTGTGCTACAGTTTTAAAGCCATGAAGCAAAGGAAGAGGTGTTCTGGATTTACAGTAAATAGGTGTTGCTAACTCATAGGGTTCTAATTGCTTTCCTACAATACATTTCAGATCTTGTTTTATGTTCTGTTGGCCATAGGTAAGTTTCTGTTTCATATTCTTGGTGTGTTTGTTTGAAGGCTGTCTTCTCCCAAACAGATCTTTCATTGAGGTGGTCAGCTTTTTTTTCTCTCTGTTTTATTGGATCCAGAATTTTTGTAGTGCATGGAAAATTTTGTGTCAGGGAAAGGAACAGGTCTGCTATCTTCATGCATTTGATGGTCCCAGCTCATTCTACAGCACTGTTTCAAACATGATAATTTTTTAGGATATTTACCAAGTCATAAACTCTAATAGGAGCTCACAGTGATGTGTCTGCGTGTACTATTTCCAGGGTTTTATGATGGAACTGACTGCGCACCAGAGCAGCGTGGGCAATGTTCTGCAGGCTGGAAACCAACTGGTGGCCCAGGGAAATCTGTCACCTGAAGAAGAGTTTGAGATCCAGGAGCAAATGCTGCTGCTGAACTCCCGCTGGGAAGAACTCAGGGTGGAGAGCATGGACAGGCAGTCCCGGTGAGTTCATGGCACGTAACCTCTTCTAGATGTTCAGGACTGACCTCTGGTGCTTGCTGCGTTTTGGAGAATTTGGTTTGTGTCATTGGTAAGACCTTTTTTTAGAATTAACATTTCAGTTTGTGACACAAAATCCACCTTCATACTTTCTAAGGTGAAACAAAAGGAATGAGTACAACTGAGTGGGAGGTTTTTTTGGTCATTATGTAAAGTATTTTGTGAATTGTTCTGTAGATGTGCCAGACTAAATAGATGGTATTTAAATGCAGTAGTTACGTGAACTACTGAAACAATATTAGAAACACATTAAGTTTCTCAATACAGTGGATGTGGATGTCTATGGGTATTTACACAACTAAAAAGCTTTTAGAAGAATTTTTTCCTACATGTGGTTTACCAAGGTAAGAGCTGCACATCAAGGGAGAAACTGTGTTTTGTTGTAACTCTCAGCCTAGACTTTAGTACCAGCAAACCCCCCTTGGAAGAAACAATCCCTCATATAAATTGCATAATTCATGAACATTTTTTATTGAGAAAGAAACAAGGATACTGATCTGTGTTCCTTAGCTTAATGGTGAAAATTTTATTTGATGATAGGTAACTGTTTTACGTATGGCCTTGCTTCTTTCCTATATGAACTAGAATTTAGTTCCTTTCCTCGGGAAAGCTGTGTCTGAAATAACTCTGTGCTTCCCCCTGCAGCCTGCACGACATGCTGATGGAGCTCCAGAAGCAGCAGTTGCAGCAGCTGTCTGACTGGCTGACGGTCACAGAAGAGCGCATTCAGAAGATGGAATCTCAGCTCCTAGCGGAAGATTTGGAGTCACTTCAAAAACAGCTGGAAGAACATAAGGTAAACCTTTTGTCTGTTATATAATACGCATGGGAGAAGTATTTGGAAGATGTGTACATTGGTGGATTCCTTAACTGAGAAACTTGATTGTGTCAGAAGTTGTATATGGCTGCATTTGGTGTTTGGAAAACGATGATGATGGTGTAGAAAGGAATTAGAAGCCTTAACTTAACTTAGCCTAAGCCTTAACTTAGCCTAAGCCTTAACTTAGTGCTTGAGCACTGCTGACTAGCAGGAACTATAGTATTTGCTTCATGCAGGAAATGAAACCTTTAGGGAAAATTGTTGCCCTTGCTTTGTGCATATGATAAGGCCTCTCCTGGTAAACTGTTGGTGTGAAGAACTGTATGAAAGGCGCTTTGGACAAACTCACCCTTAATGACCGGCAGGCATTGCTAAAGCCTGCTTGAGACTTGCACATTAAAATAATGTGGGAGTTAAAACTATCAGGGCCTTCCAAGTCACTGATCCCAGTCCCTGCTTTTACAGGAATTGCATCTTAAGGGGGTGCTTAGACACTGCTTTCTGATGTGTGCAATACTTTGGAAGTGGCTTTTCTCTCAATTGAGTTTTTGAGTGCAAGTTCAGCCTTTCTATCCTGCAATGTTTTCGTGAAGGAGAAAGATGTCCTTTTGATATTTGTCATGGTTGCAGCTTTTGTTTTCATGCTCAGTGCTGAGGTTTGACCTTCTCCCCAGCATGGGACATACCTCACAGAACAAGAACACTGGAGTGTTTTTTGTCTGCGTAGTTTCCTGTCCCACATTTGCATTCTTTCCTTTGTTTTCAAAGTCTGGGGAGTTTGAGGCATGTAGAGTACTCTACTTCATAGAGTAGCTTAGGATATGCTGGGATAAAAAGTGACATTTACAGTGCTGTAAAGGTGTGTTGATCTTGCAGAGATATTTTATAGTTGGCTTTAGCCATGGAATCTGTCCTTCTAGAAGTTGTATGAATATTTAAATCTACATACTGTTTCAAACTAATCAGAACTGCATGTTTTCTGCAGTTCTTGACTATTATCTTAGGAGCATCATGATCAGTTATTACCCTGTTGATACTTATGAAATTATATTGTCATTTCTTAAAAGATGAATGTTCTTAACGATTTCTGTTTGACGTGCCCTATGTTCGTTTCTTATTAACAATAGCAGCTTTGTGTAGAAACACTTAAGCTCTCCTACCTATAATATCAGACATATGGAAAGTCAATGCAGTTGTCATGCCATTCTCCTAGTTGAGTGTAGAGCATACCACTTAAAGCACTCCATCTGTTACAGCCTTTTAACAGAATGATTTGGGGTTCATTTCTAGCAGCCTTTTGCTTACATTTATTTGAACTGTGCAGTGGTTCCCAGAGGTAAAATCTGTGCTTAACTGTTGAATCTGAAGTACCAAGGTTCCTTTGCCACAGCAGCTGTGATAGTCACTGTGGCCAAAATAGCAGATTAGCAAATGCATATTCAAAGTTGGCAACCTCTGATTCGTTCTTGTAGAGCCTGCAGAGTGACCTGGAGGCAGAACAGGTGAAGGTCAATTCCCTAACACACATGGTGGTCATTGTTGATGAAAGCAGTGGGGAAAGTGCAACAGCTATTCTGGAGGAGCAACTGCAGGTAAAATCTTAGAGCCCTCTTTTTTTAACTGTAGTATTAGGCACTTAAAACACTTGCATGTAATTCTTAATCAACATTTTTGTGTTTAAAGACAATTTATCTTAGAAAGTAATTTAAAATAACATTTTCTTTAGGAGTAATAATAACTTAAAGAATTACTAAATCAGCTCAAGCTAAAATCTGCAACATTGTTTTGGTGAATTTCAAGCTCAATTCCTGACTAGTCAAGCTGTTTGCATTCCCAATGACTTAGGTACTTTTGTAGTGTATCCTTTCAGCAGTTTCATTAAATGTGAAGATGCATAGTAGAACTCTTGTTTCATCTAAGTTATTTTCCTTAGGAAATTAAAATCTGATAGGAAAAATATTTGAAGACATGAACACAATTTATCTAGGGAATATCATATTAAGTATTTTCCTGTCACTTAGGACTGTAACCTGAAGTACAGTGAATATGAGACGGAATTTTTTCAAACAATTCATGCTACTTTGTTCACTCCTTTTTAAGTCAAATAGCTCAAAGACTTGAGTAAAACCAGAGTTAAGGCCATAGGTAAATGTTTTTGAAAGTGTTAATCTCCAGCTCTGTGCAGTACAGCAATAGCAGTAATGGACAGGGAAGTAGATATAATGTAGGAAGAAGTTAATGTGAAGTAGAAATGACGCTTTTGAATATCTGGTTTTGGAGTTTCTTTGTGAGGTTCATGATTGTTCCTGAGTGTTTTGTGCTTTTGTAGAGGCTTGGTGAGCGGTGGACAGCAGTTTGTCGTTGGACGGAGGATCGGCGGGTCAAGCTGCAAGAAATTCAGCTTTTATGGCAGGAGCTGCTGGAAGAACAGGTGAGTAGCTGTTCAGATTCTCAGGGTGACTGGTCGATTTATGGAGGGGAAAAAAACAACAAACCAAAAAAGCCCAAACTGTCAAACTCCTGACTGGGGTTGAGCAACTCATGGAAAAGAAATCTTGAAAACCTAGATTTTGTTATTGTTTGGCTTCCCAGTGTTTTTTGAGGACTAGAGTAGCTCTGAAGTGCAAGAGAAGTATTTTTCCAAAGTTTAAGAATAAAAGTTTATAAGTCCTTATAAAATAATTTCCACGGTATCTTGTAAAATGGCCAAGAAGTGGGAATATCTGTGATACTTTTAAAATTCATTATCATTTTTCTGTCTGGTACTTTTGTAGTTACAGAAGTCTTCCTAATTAAGGTATATGTGCTTCCAGCATGAACACGTGTACACAGTTGTGCAATACTAATCAATAGATAAATATTTTAAAAATCAGTAACATCGAGCATTCGGTCAATATAGTGAAGCATGCAGCTTGTTTCATTTTGCTGAGTTCAGGTGAACAGTTGAATTATGAAGAAGATGGCACTGTGAGTGTTTTCTAGCTTTGGTATAATGTATTTTACATATAAAATACCGCTCAAATGCGGATTAACTGATGGCATAAAAAATATGGTAACACAACTACATGTGCTGTTTTCATGCCTAGTACTTGAGGTGGTTTCATTTCTCAGCTTAAAATATTTGATGTTTTTGTCTTTAAAGGTTTTACTGAAATTGTTTTTTTTCTTAAACGATGATATTTATCACTGTAAGCTATTGTTTAAACAAGGCAGTTCTCACAGGTTGTTTAGACATTTGAAAGAAGTATAACAGTGCTGGTATAGCTACTGGTATCAGTTGCAGCCTGGTTTCTTTGACAAAGATGTTTTGTCTGTGTTCTTTGGGGCTGCATGTGTGTTTCTCCCTTACCTCTCCCATATCTGTTTGTAGTATATTGATAAGCTGAATTTGTAGCTCCTGTGACCTTGTTGTTAATATGGACCCAGGGTTAAGATTCCCATGCCAACTATCTGTTTGTACATGTTTCTTTAAAATAATGCTTTGTCACCTGTGGATGTGTATCCAGAAAATTGTGTGTTAATGTTTTCTGGCAACTCTTGGGCATGGTGACTCGGAGTTGAGAAATAAGGATTCCCCCAAAATCCTTGCTGTGTATGTTCGAGGTATGGACTTCACGTGCTCTTAGTTTTGATGAGTCTATGTCATCATGTCAACATGTTTCTGTCCCCTTCTACCCCTACATTTGTTTGGGGACCAGTCATTGACCATTACAATACTTTAACAGTGCCGTATTCTGTTGGAGTTGAACTTTTGAACTCAGCTTTTTTTAATTTGCGTGTAGCTATGTTGCTCTGTGAAAGTGAAGCAGTTGGTGTGTTTAATGTAGAATGTAAGATAGCAAATAATGAGGAAATAGAAGTTTATTTTAGGTGGTGTAGATGAGCCTTCTTGTACTCATTGTTCACCTGAACAATGCATTTGTTACTAACAGGTTTGAATTACAAATCCTCAAGAATGATCAAGTGACTTACAAAAATTACTGTCTGAAACTACTGAAAAATTGAATACAAACACTTTGATAACACAAAAGTAGCTAAAACACTTACAGGCATTACAAGCATTTTCTATTTTGCCCAACCACATGGAGAGATGAGCAACAGTGATGCATCAGCCTTTTTGTGGCTGCCTAGAAATCTTTTGTACACCACATTGTCAAGTCAACACAATCCTTACCACTCAGGAAACAAATTCCTCAGTCAGTGCCAGAGACTTCTTAGCACTGTGGTAATTATGTTTCAGTTTTCTAGGGAGAGTTATCTTTGACTGCTGATTTAGCAGAAATTAACTGAATGCATGAAGGGTTTTTGAGCTCCTCTTATGCATAAAATATGTTGGCTGGGATGCCAGCATGATTTTTCCAGAGAGTATGTGGTGTTATAATTCTTTTTCTCACAGCCTCATGGCATTTCCACCACCATCGTATTTTCTGTCTGTAGATTTTGCATATTGGTTTACGTTGGAAATGTAAACTGCCTTAGCCCTATGGCCCAAAGTTGCTGTAGTAAGTTCTGGGACAATGCCAAAAACATACAGCGAGAATGGGGAGCCTAGTGGCTGTTGCAAAGTGTGTTGTTCAAAGAACAAAAAGGTCTGTGTTGCTGTATGATTCATTTTTAAACTGAGAGGAACAGCAGTGCACCAATGGCTGGGCAACTGAGCGTGATAGAGAGGTGGGCATTCTAGTCCATGGAGATTGCTGTCCAGCAGCAGCATTATGTGGGAATGTAATACAGAATACATAAAATCCTTCCTGGTGCTCGATGCCAGTTATTGCTGGTGTTACTACAGGAGTGCTGTGTGACTGAAGACCCAGGACAGGTTTCCTACAAAAAAAATGGAAAAAACTAAAGATCTCTGAGTTAGAACTATTCAGAGCAGACCACTCCAGCTTCCAGTAGTTAATGAAATAGGCTTTGCTGCAGTTATTTTGCAATTGAAAGTAGGTACCATAAACAGGGAGGTGACTAATCAGTATTTGAGTCTTTGATCAACTGCCTAGACTAAAAGAAATATGAATTACCAATGGTGTAGCTTCTGTGAGAAAATGTTTGTAACAGCTGTGTTTGAGTCACAGAGGAAGAAGGGTGGAAAACAGAAGAAAGCATACGTGCTATTTTGATATATTCTAATATGATTTATAAATCCTACGTTAGCTTTATGGTGGATATCTGTTTGCTATATAAATAACTTTGGGGGAGGTGTGCTCTGGTATATTAAGAAATGGTTTTGTTGAAATTGTTTTGCTGGAAGTATTACTTACTTCCCTAATCGGGTATTTTTGTCCTCTTTTATGTACTATTTTTGTTAACGTCAACTGAAATTCCAGCATATAAAGACTGCAGAACTGTGCTTTGAATGCAAAGATTTTAAAGCAGCAATTGTCAATAGCTGTTTGACAATCTTGGTATTTTCTTGTGCTGTTTTTCTTATGATCTGCAGTGCTTATTGAAAGCTTGGTTAACTGAGAAAGAAGAGGCTTTGAGTAAGGTCCAGACGAGCAACTTTAAAGATCAAACAGACCTGAGTGTGAATGTTCGAAAACTAGCAGTGAGTATCGATATCCTGCTCTATCCATCAAATCTCATAGACTAGATGAGTGGCAAACTACTAGTTTGACCCTAGTAGGAGCTGTGAATGCATGATACATTAGAAGCCAGACCAACATTCTCTCCTTGCCAGATTCTTGCACTTGAATTTAAAAAATATGTACTACTTACTCCGTAGCCATTCCATGTTGGTATGTCAAACTCTGGAGCAGCTATCCTAGATTTTTGACAGGTTTCGGATTTTATTGCAGACCACCAGTCAGCTGTGCTTTCCAAAGTAATCGTTTGTGGTGTGGGGTTTTTTTTTATTTCATTGGAGCAGCTTGTACTTGAACTAATGATTTGTAACTGTTACTGAAGAGATACTGCTGGTTGCTCTAGGAGATGTCTCAAGGATGTACTCTTTAAAAAAAGTGTCTGTTAGTTCTTTTGTGTAAAAAACCCACTGTTTGTCTGCCTCAGGAAGTACATCTTTCACCCTGTCACCACCCTTTCAACCCCCTTTGCCTCTTAGCTGTGGAATTAAAGCTTAGGGGAAGTAGAATACTTGATGTCAAATTTTAATCTTTTCTTTTAACTGCAGATTTTAAAAGAGGACATGGGTATGAAACGACAAACACTAGACCAGCTGAATGAACTAGGTCAGGATGTAGCCCAAATCCTTGGAAATGGCAGAGCATCCAGTAAAATTGATCAGGATCAAGAAGAACTAACTCAGAGGTGGGACAGTTTGGTTCAAAAGCTAGAGGATTACTCTAACCAGGTATTTACAAGGCTTTATTACTTTTTAGCTTTTTATATGACTGTATGTATGCAGAATTCACTATGTCAGCAACATTGTCCAGGCATCAGGCTAGAGAGGTAGGTGAGTGCTTTTTCACATGGGGCTGACAAAGCTGCCTGCATTTTTGCTCTCCGAAAGCCCAAGTTGTTAACCTGACTAGTACTATTACTCCTTTCTCACACAGATTAAGCTTCATTTTTCTGATGAGTAAAGCAGGCTTGCCATGTATTATCAGTCAATGCAAATGCCTTTAAACATTGTAAGAGTGCTGGGACTGGATTAAATCTGATACTAAAAGAAAACAAAGGCAAAACCCAAACCCCAGAATAGATAAATAAATGGGAGTCATACAAGTATTTATGCTCTGTGAGTATGATTTCTCATCTGTTGAAAATAGAGTAGTTGTTTGTTTGACATGTAACGATGATAGCCAAGTTGGATTGTTCAATGTTTATTTTAGTATTTTGAGTGCTTGGTAATGTTTTTATTTAGACAGAACTCCTACTGGATTCTGTGAGAGTTTTATTTGACAGCTTTATAACTCATATGTGCTTTTTTTGTGATATTAATATGTTGTTATGGTGAAAACCATGGCACTAATTCAGGATCCATTTAGTGTATAGTGAATGAGTTGTGCAGTCTGAGTAGGGGTTCATTTCAGCCATGTGGCTTTAATTTGTTCTTGTGTTTGAGTCAAAGCACTAGAGAATGCCAATTCCTGTCTCCATCCCTCCACTCCCCTTAAATATCAAGCACATACTTAGAACTTACGGGTTGAGTCTCCTGGGACTTACCTTATAACCTGATAAAGAGCATGGGAGGTTTCTATTGACTCGAGTGAGTTTTTGGGTCAAATTCACTGTGTATCAGCTCTTTATGACATCTAGGCTTGATTTTATGGAGTAAAAATACAAAGCGTAGAATTGCTATCAATAAACTCCAAGTGCCTTGGTTCTTCTTGTGAACAAATTAATGAAAGAAAATACATATAATGCTCATTTTGTTAATTTTAGTTCACTTGGACTGGCATGATTCTAGTTGAACTGAGAATTTTGATGCTTGGTTCCCATCTGTAAAATGAGAATAATGATCTTTTTCTCTGGAGTGCATCTATGATAAAGGTGTTTCATGACAGCTCGGTGTGGTCATTTGTGGGAGTGAATGAACAGGCTTTTAGAACTTAATAAAAGAAAATAAGAAAAAGCAATTCAGCTTGTGTAAAAATGTTGCGTAATCCTTGCCCTAAATTATTTTGTGTAGGTAACTCAAGCTGTAGGGAGCGTAGGAATGTCACAGGTTTCACAGAAGACTGCTGCAGAAACACCATTGAAGGAACAGGTCGTGGTCAAACAGTCCAGACAGGAGTTGCCCCCACCGCCACTCCCAAAGAAAAGGCAAATTCCAGGGGACAGTGAAGCAAAGAAGAAGTAAGTATATGTCACTGCCATTTTCCCTTGCTCATTAGATGCTACAGAGACTGTCTTGGCTTTTGATTCTAATTTTATGCAAGTGAGCAATACTTAAGTTGCAGTGGTGAGGTTGGGCCTGGGGGCTTGACTAGATTATCTCCAGTCATCCCTTCCAACCCTGACAATTCTGTGATTCTCTGAATGGGAATGTAATGTTATATACAGCCTATTTTTCAGAGCAACAGAAAACCTGTAGCTTCCATTAGTTTAAAAGGAAAACAGGGATGTTTTGTTTCTCATAGAAGCAGGTCTTCAGTCCTTTGTACCTCAGCTCCTTTGCTGAAAAGACAGAATTATATTTATTTTCTTTAGAAAAAAGTCTTCTCATCTTTGCTTAAAAGGTGGTGTGAAAGTGCCAAGCATTTTGATTGATCTATTATTTATTTCTAATCTCCATAAAATATATGAGAAAAATGGAAGAAAGAGGCTCAGAAACATTTTCCATCTCCCTTGTATTTAGTAATAAGAATAATATTACACTGGTGTCTTCTTTGACAAGTATTTCTGGAGTCGCTGGCTGATTTGCCTGTATAGACTCATAGAATGATTTGGGCTGGAAGGGACATTAAAGATCATCTCATTCCAACCTCCCTGCTGTGGACAGGGACACCTTGCACTAGACCAGCTTGTTTGGAGCCCCATTCAACTGGGTCTGGAACACTTCCAGGATGGGGCATCCACAGCTTCTCTGGGCAGCCTGTTCCAGTGTCTCACCACTCTCATACTGAAGAATTTCTTCCTTATATGTGATCTGAATATACTCTCTTTCACTTTAAAAGTTACTCCTTGTCCTGTCAATACACTTCTCGATCGAGTCCCCCTCCATTTTTCTTGTAGCCTCCCTTTAGGTACTGGGAGGCTGCTATCGAGTTTTCCTGGAGCCTTCTCTCCTCTTAGGCTAAACAATGTTTAATAACTTGTGTTGAATTCTCTTTATTAACTAGCATACCTAAAATTAAAAGAATTGTTTCAAGGTAAATTAAGAAATTAAATACTGTATGCTCAACATTTTGCTTTTTGTGCTTGGCTGAGGAAACGAGCATTTCCTTTAAGTGTTACTGGTTTAAATCTTTGTCAGGTTATTTAGAGACACGATAGAGGCTCCATCAAGTCTAGGGAGTCGCTGTGCTAGGTGATGTGTGTTTGCACAATGAAGAAGAGATGTTTATTCATTTTTTCTGGAGGAGGAATGGAGGTTTGAAGGGGTGAGGAAACTGCCCAAACCCTCTTGAGGGCACTAGTCAAACCATCCAAGCTCTGGTGGGGGTGGCGTCTGTGTGTGGGTATCCCAGAGCAGCCCATTTAGATTTTGAAAGCAAAAAAAAGTTTTATCTGTCATCTGTTTTCTTGAGTTCAAACTGTATGAAAAACAGCTTTTTTGTGTTTCCATTTACTTATGTTGAAACCAACAAATGACCAATAAGTGGAATTTTGCCAGTTTTCCCATGGAAGCTTTGAGGGATTGACAGTTGCATTTATTGGGGTGCTGTTATTCCATGTTAGGATTCACACTGTTACGTAATGTAATTGTAATATGACCTGACTTGTGGTCTGTACTGTGTATCTGTCCCATCTCTCAAGTTCTGTACAGTACTGGTTAATTTGAGAGTTGATTGGGGTTTTTTTGGTGGTGTTAGGTTGTAGCTTAGAGGTTGTGTAGGCATAAGAAAGTTGTTAGTATAGGCATGTCCACTGTAGACAAAGCCAGTAAGCTAAAAGCTAATCTCTAGTCAGCTAAGTGTGCAAAAATGTTTGTCAGCTGTCACTGCCAGTGTTAGCTTTTCCTTCAGACGAAATAGTGCTGCCGACTTATGAAACTTCAAACTGCAATTCTTATTTGTCTTGTTCCTGAGGTTTAGTTTATTGCTTTCAAAATACTTGGCATTGAGAGATCTGTTTGGTGACGTTTTAAAAGAAACAGTTATAGTTTATTTGAAGCTATGTGGAAAAAAAAGAAAGGAGAAATAAATTGTACCATGTATTTTCAATTTGTTCCTGAAGGCTAATACTGTGGGTATAATTTTTATCATGGTAGGCTTTTGAAAGTCTGTCTCTACCCTACTTCCTGTGAGTAGTAATATGAGAAGCATGAATTTTGTGTACAGTCTTGCTGGTTTGGGATCAAATAATGTGCTGAACTTTAAGACTTTTGATTTTTAAGACAGAGTGACTGAATGGGGAAAAAACGAAACAAAAACCAAAAAACAAACCCCTGTCTAACCTTTTAAACTAGGTTTGATGCTGAAAGTGCTGAGCTCTTGAACTGGATTTCAAAATCAAAATCTGCCATTCAGGCCGCAGACATCAAAGAATATAAGAAGATGAGAGAGACTTCAAGCATGAAAGAAAAGTTGAAGGTAAAATGGGGAGATAGAGCATGTTTCAGTGAATAGTGTACTTTGTATCTAAGCTGGCTGTCAGCTGGAGGTGTGAGCTGATCCACATGCTTTGAGGGGATTAAGTCTTTTAGTTAAATAGTTTCAGAACTGGGCATACATGAAAAATCTCTGACCAGCTGGACACATTTTTTGGCTGGTGTTGTTGCATAATCCAGATGAAATTTTAAAAACCATATATTACTGATGTCTCCTTTGGAGTTCTGAAAAATGTCTGTCTTCAGGATTATTATCTTTTACACTAAGTAACATATTTTGGTTTCATGTTTCACAGTTGGAAATGGCCTTGATTGACACCACTTATATAATTTTGGTAGAGATAGGCCAGTGGGGTGCTCAGAGACCCCTTGAATCGTGCTGTGACACTCCTCAAACACTATACCACCCAGGGTCCAAAGTGGTTTGTTGTTATAATGCTTGGACATGTTGTTTGCTCTATTAATTTTGGAGAAAACCTGATTGTTACAGCTTGTGTACAGTATTGCTGACCTGCAAGACAGACTACATAATTTTACAGAAGCTTGTGGGAGCTGTGAAATTGCCATTTTATTTTCTATTCCTTCTGTGCCAGGAATGTATTCTTGCCTTTTTTTGGTTCTTGAGCATGCTTAGTTAATGAAGGCTTACTGGAGCTTTAACAGGACCTGAATCTGCTTTTGAAATAAAAAAAAATACTTAAAAATACTATAAAGAGGCTCCTCCTTAATGCTCTAGTGCAAAATGGTGCCAGTAGGAATGTTTGGAATGACAGTACTGTTGGAAATAAAAACCAAAACAACCATCCCAATATTTTATTTATAGATCTTTATGAATGTTTATAGCTCCTTAAAAAAGAGGCTCTGAGATGAACACCAGGTTCCCATGAACAGTACTGTTTTTAAATGATTGGACTGTAAGTGGATAGGACAGAGTTTGTTCTTCCCAGCTGTGCAAATAAGTGCATGCTTCTGAATTACTGTAGCAGGTCTAAACCAGAGTAAGACCTTTGACATGAGGTTCATAAAGATTTTAGTTTGGAGATACTTTGATGTAATCACAGAGGAAGTTGTGGTTTTGTGGCCAAAAAGAACTCATCTTTCCTCTGTGGATGCCTTCTACCTATTGACTCACAAAGGAGTATTTGCCAATACGTATAACTTGTGGGAGGAGCTTGTTCCTTTAAAAATCGTGGTAGTCACAGAGAATTTCCCTCTCCAAATCTTTGTGAAGGAGACTAAAGCACTACAGCCTGTGAGAGCGGATTACTAGTGTGCTATAGTTCTTGCTATTTGGACTTCTAGGAAACAGGTCTGTTGTTCCCTTCTACTGGAAATCAGAGAAACTGTAGAAATGAAGACTATTAAGAAGAAGGTCTTTTTTCCACTGGTTCACATTAGAGAATTACAGTTGAATTTTTGATCACAAGTGACTTTTTTTAGCTGGTGTCCCAATATCTTATTTCACATTGTGGGATCATCAAGCTTTTAAACAGTATTTTATTCCTGGTGCTGTTGTACTGATCTCCTGCATGCCTGGTACTTGTGAGAGCTAACTCCTTTTGCATTTTTTTTCTGAAAAGCAGAACTAATGTGCACCTCAAAAGGTGGTGTATCTAAGAAAACTGAATGTGTTTTGGGTAGTAGAGGGAAAATAGATATTACTTGGGGGAAAGAGGGAAGTCAAGGAAAATAACCCTTGCTGCCACTGTATTCTTTTGGGATTCACTTTGAAGGTGATTGAAAAGGAAAGAGCTGAAAAAAGCCAGAAGTTAGAGGAACTGAAACGAAGTGGACACATTCTTTTGGATCAAATGGGAAAGGGTAAGCAACCTGCAGGTTTTTCTCTTCTGTGATGTAATCAGTTGAGTTGCTGGGAAACAATATTGAAATACATTATGTCCAGTTAAGCATCGCAATTTGTTCCTTCCCTCTCCCTCCAATTTCTTTCCTTCATTGGTCATTGTTACTGTTACTAGTTAGTTATGTGTTTTGTTTTTATTAAAGCTTTTAGAAAAGCTTTTCTTATTCATTAATGTGCCTGTGTTCATTTGCAGTCTTTTAAGGAGCGTTTTAAGAAATTATTTCTGTTTCAGTAACAATGTCAGTTACAAGCCTTTGAGGAAGTGGTTTGATTTTAAGTAAAAGTTTTAAAACATAACTGCTATAGAGAAGTGAAAATTTTGAAGCCAAATTTGAACTTGATGCATATGTGTGTATCTCTTTTTTTCATAGTTTTATCTATTTTTGTAAAAAACTGTCAGTGTGGTTTTTAATGATACAGTCACAATTTATGGCTCAAAGGAAAGAGAGAAGTCTATATGATTGGGAAAAGGATTGATTGTCAATTAAATCACTTATCCATGGGATCTTACAAGTGCCATCCATGAAAGCTGAATCTTTAAACTTTGCCAAAATCTTGTTTCATATTGAAAAAACTCCATCAGTGAAATGATATCTCTATAAAAGAGAGAGAGGCAATCTTTTAGGTCTTCTGTGCACTTGACTTGTGGTGAAGTTATCACTGGTAGCATTCAGACAGGAGAGAGGATGGTATCACTGTCCTGCATAATGACCTGCATCCCTTTTGAAAAATGCTGATTTCCATTAGATTTCTCAGCAATCACATTTTTTGCAGTCTGATGCTTTGCTCTTATGCCCCAATTTACTAAGCATGTCCAGTTCTCCTCTCCTTGCCTACTGCAGCTGAAGCTTTTTACAGTGGGTGCCATTGCCCTGAAGCTGATGGCTGAAAGCTGCTGATTCGACCTGGAGTTGGGTTTATAAAAATTTTTAGGTGTTCCTTTTTTTTCAAACCTGAACAGAAATCCTCCCTTCCTCTTTCTTCTACAAACCCCTTTAGCTGTCATAGGTCATGGCTATGAAACCAGCATCAGTAGACCATAATGAGCAATGCATAGTTGAAAAGCTGCTTGGTATCAGCAAAAAGTAAGGTCAAGAATTTGCTTTCTAATTGATTGTCATCTTAAAGGTAGAAAATCTGTAGAAAATAACCAATCTACAACCCCTAATTTTGTTAGGGTCTGATAGCATGTTCTGTCCAGCTGAGGATCATAGCCTTTTTCCAGACCTAGGCCCAGCTACACCTGTGTGGAATACTGCACAGCGCTGGCACACGTGTGCCTACATCCATTTCTGTCCTGGGACATGGACAGGCTGTGCCCTAATGGCAGTGACTGATCTTTGTGTGCATGCTCCTCCCACGTGGCTGCGGCTGCTGTGATGTTGGTGTGCCAAGCCTGTGGCCAGTGTGTGAGCACAGGGGGATCTATAGAGCAGGGTCATCAAGTACTCTTGTAGAAGCTGCCTGGCTGTCCTGACCAGAGCTTTGGGCTCTACTTGTGCTGGTGTGGTTCAGCATAAAAACCCCTCCACGCGTCTTTCCTCAAAATTGAAGTGGGATATCTCACTCTACGTTTTCCTAGAAATATAAAGCTGAAATGGTGCTAGTAATAAGTATAGATTTATAGATATTGGACTTGGAATCAAAGCATTTTGTATGTTAATGTGAAAGTGCGCCTGTATTTGAAGAGAGGAAAGGTTAAATGCCTTTTAATCAAAATGTGTTGCAGTTAGTATAACAATAATTTGTGTAATCTTTGTAGAAGGACTTCCTACATTGGATATAAAAACTGTGATGGAGAAAATTTTGTTGGGGTGGAAAGATGTGGTTCAAAATCTAGAAGAAGTGGCCAGAAAGATAAAGTACCAGGAAGATATAAATGCTTATTTAAAGGAAATGAATGCGCTTGAGAAGACTTTAATTGAGAAGGATGACTGGCTTATAAATGACGCTGCTTCAGCATCTCAGTCTTCAGCAGTCCTGAAAGACTTATGTCAGGTAAGTCTGGCAAAACTTGTTAATTTTGATTGGAAGCTGTCAGAAGCACGTGATGCCTAAGCTCTCAGAGGAGCTTAGCCTAGTCAGTAAGAGAACTCAGTTTCTAAGGCATGCAGGGCACCTGATTTGGCTGGAAGATTTTTAAAATCTCTGTCACAGACGTACTTTAATGCTGTCACCCTAGTAATGTGGATGAGCTCTGCTGCAGTAGCCTACTGAAATCTTTGTGTTTACAGGGCAAGTGTGAATTTTGGTTTTGGTTTTTATCTTTTACAGCAGGAGTTAACTCATCTTGTAAGCCTGAGTCCACAGCTGGAACATCTGAAAGCCACCTGCAAGACACTCACCTCTCAGCCCATGTCTCCAAATTTCATTCAGGAGAACTTGAGTGGTTTTCTTGATCACTTCAAGTTGACTCATCAAAAACTAGAGGAACGTCACCAACAGCTGAAAAAAGGTAAATAAATAAACATAAATATGTGTGTTAACATAAAGCCTCCTGCTTACCTGTGTTTTGATTTTTTTTGTTTGTTTTGAGCTGACTGAAAACTCATTGAATTCTGGTAGAGTTTTTGTATCGATTATGCTAGGCTTTGGGTCAAACTGACAAAATTATTTTATTCACCTGGAAGAATATGGCCTCCTCTGTGCACAATTCAAAAATATATCATTCCATGGTGTTAAAAACGATTATGCAAGGATGCAATGTTCCTGAAACCTCATTTAACTACTTAGCGAGACATATTTTAGGTGGATAATGTAGCTCAAAAATCTGTCTCTCTCTGGCACTTACAGAAATAAGTAATTCTAGAAATGAAAAGTAGACGATTAGCAGAACCTTGTAAAATGGAAGTGCGCATGTGAAATTTATTCTTTTTCATAGATTTGAGCACATTAGTCATACATAATTCCTTTTGGAAATTTCATCTTTGAAGTGATTTGGAATCTGGCTTGCTTTTCAGGCAGTTTCTACTTGGGTTGTTGTTGCATTAAAAATTTCATTGTGAGCATTCAAACCAGTCATGCTGGTTTCTAAAGGATTTTAAATGTAGTGCATGAAATATGTAGTTCTGGTAATACTTTACAGCTGAAGAGCAACAGCACAGACCTGTAAGAGATTTTTTTTTCTTAGTTTTTGTTTCAGAGGAATTTGAGGAAGTGTTTTATTAACAGCTCCAAATGGAAGAGCATTAACACCGCGTTCTGTGTGTAATAAAAATAGGCTCAATTACTAAATTGTTAGGCCATCTATATAACGTGTTGCACCAGGCCTGCATACTTCAATTATATCCGTGTAGAAAACTGTGTGAATAGAGTGTCTGTCAGCCATGTTCATATTATGATTTCATTCTTACTGTGACGAGTTGTTATTTTATAGCTGTTTTGAGTTCATGTATTTGTAAGTAATTTTATTGGTATTTTGGTAATTATACATCATGTGACAAAAATACTTTTTTTTTTGTGCCACACATCACTTGAGGTGTTATTGGTATACTTGAACCAGCTATTGCTTGGTAGAAACACTGTAACTATTCTAATACATTAAATTCGTGTTTGTGTATTTTTTTGAATGAGACAACCTGCAGAGAAATTATATCGCTGAAGAACAGAGGGAAATGTCAGTTCAGGGTTTTAGCTGTTTATTTACAGCATAGTTTGAATTGCTGCAAGGTAAAAACTTCCAGAGCCATGTAACTGGTGGAAACCACTGGTGGTGTGACTTAAGCATTTGTGAACTTGGCAGGCTTTGACTGACAGAAGGGCCAGCTCCTCTCATGGCTCTTCTTTGAACCTCTGAAAATTCCCCCATGGAGTGCTACTCAGTCCCATCTCTATGGGCATTTTTTAGATGGGAACTGACTCAATTTTTTTGTCATTGGGAAGCTGTTTTCTTCTCCTTCAGGATTTGCTGTGGTTTAGTGACAGTGCACATATGTGCTTTTTATTAAATTTTTCCCCCTCTTTAAATTGATCCTGTCTTTTTGAGAAAAGGAAGCTGGATAACTCTGATTCTCTCCAAAAACGTTGACTCATTTTTATAAATGGTAGGACAGTTCTGACAGTAAGCTGTTGCAAAGCTACCTGGTGAGTCAGAACAAGGCTTAGATTAATTTTCACTTGTGGCAGTAACAAAATTGCTTATGAATCCAAGGCCAGAGAATGTGCATGCCACACTACAGGACTGACAGGCACAATCCGGTTTGCTGCAGTTATTCCAATTGGCTGTTTTCATTCTGAAATGCCAGTGAGGTGCTGCCTCCTGCCTGGGATTCCACACAGGGTTGGATCGAACAAATTTTGAGATGTGGTTGAAGATGGCAAGCAGATACTCCATCCAAACTTGAATTCCCTTTTCACTCTTCCTAGATAGTGTCTCTGTTCTGTTAACAGGCTGAAAGCTGCTCTTTTTATATATTTGTGTGGGTAAATATATTAAAAAAAAAAAAAAAGCAACCAAAACACAAGCCCACACTAATATGTGTTTTATGTGTTTATATATGTATGCACACATATATTTAGAAATACTAGCTTATATAGTTCCAATATACAGTGTGTATATTTAATGTAATATGTAATATATGGCTATTATATATGCTATACTATGTTTTCTATATATAGTAGATATCTGTATGTGTGTTTGGAGATAAATAGTAGATATGTCTAAAACTTGAAAATGCAAAATACTAATTTTGGGTGGTTTATGTATTTTAAATACTATGGATTATTATTGACTTAATAATATATAGTTTAAACGCTATCAATTCTACCACCCCACCCACCCAAACAGATTTAGGTGCCTAAGTGTATAAAAAAAATTTCTGAAAATGGGATTGAGTTTGTAAATTTTTTGAGAGGTTGTAATTGCATATTTATTATTATAGTCTATGTAATATATTTGTATATTATATATTTAATATTTTTTAAAGGAAAAACAATGCTATCAGCAGAAGAGTTTTTTAGCTCTTGGAAAGTTGATTATGTTCACATCTCCTATGATTTGGGGTCAAGTCCTTACCTTGAATTTTGTTCCCTTACTCTTTTGCATGGTACCAGAGACAGAAAGCCAGCCGAGCCAGGAGTACGTGGAGTCCCTGCAGCAGCTGAAGGACGCGCTGAGCAAGCTGGAGGGTGAGCAGCAGTCCATTGCCAGCGGCCTGAGCGAGCCCAGTAAGGTTGAGAACGCCCTGCAGCAGGCAAAGGTAACTCTCAGCTGTGCACTGAAGTAAGGAAGTTGCTCCACTGCTGCCACCCTCTGTTCTCCTGCCGTGTTTTCAGTGGGGTAGCTAACACTGCTCAGAGCGGTGTCAGGGGTGGAGATGTGGAACCCGCTTTTGGAGGTGGCTTGCTGGGTTATCAGGCTGCTGAAGGACATGTCCAGGCGAGGGCTGGGTATCTCCGAGCCTGCAAGACTTCACAGCTTTTCTTGCTGCCTGTGCCAGGAGATGAGGCTGAGAGCTGGGACCACTCAGCCAGGGGAAAAGGACCTCAAATAGCCTTAGTGGCTTCCTCACGCACTCTCTGGTGTCCATGTATCTCCTGTGCTCGGGAGCTGCAAAACAAATGTTAAGGGCCCCAAGAACATCCCCCTTCTAGAGGCTGGGTTGGATCAGGTTGGTGACCTGATCCAAGGTCTGCTCCTCTGTTGCCGAGTGCAGTTGTGAGGAAAACCAGGAGCTGGGAGCTGCCCCTGCCTGCACCACAGTCATGCCTGTGCCTGGGCTTTCTGCCCTTGGGAGGCCATGTCCCTCCCTAGGGCAGGGTGGCTCTCTGACCCTGCCTTTGCTCTCCTTAATGGACTATAGTGTGCAGGCTTGCAACCCTCCCCTCCAAGCACTGAGTAAAGCTCACCCAGATGTGACGGGTCTGCTTAAACTATCTGAGGGTCAGCTGGTTAACAAACCCATCCTGCTTCCTCCTGCTTGGGTGTTCGAAGAGGGTAACTCTAGTTCTCTGGCCTCCAGATTGCCTTTCAAAGGGAAACAGTGCTTGTGAGCCATGAAGGTAATTGATACAAAAATTCTCTCCAGTAGAAACAATATTTTTTTCCTGTTGTAAGCTTATAAAGTAGACAAAAAATTATGGATGACAGTTGCTTTGCAAATACCAGATACTGAGGCAGGGATGGACCTCTCTCCGGGGGGAGAATTGTGCATCTCCAGTATTTTTTCCCTTTTGTTTGTTTGAAAAAACTCAGTAAACAAATACTTCCCTGCCCCCTCCACTATCCCCCACATTCAGAAGCATGTATTTTTCCCTGCGTGGTGGCCTAATAAAGCTGCAGGTGACTCTGGAGGAGCTCTTAAGCTCTGGTTACTGGGTGCAGAGAGAGGTTGTTATATCCTTCTCTATTTAGCAGAGTGATGATTTTTAGAAGTCCAATAAACACAGGTGTTAGTGCTTTGGGGTTCAAAACAAGCTTTGAGTATCCAGAGCTTCTTTTTGCAACTAAGATGTTATATTTTACTTTACAAAACTTGGAAGAACACTCGGCTGGTTTGCATGTGCTTTTAAAACAGACAAACTTGTGGGGGGAATGAAAATACTGAGGTCCTGGTCTGTCTACACTGCAGTTTCCTCTGTGAGTGCAGTGTAGCACAGCCATTGCTTTGTTGGCTTGAGTGGCAGTCCTGCACGGCACATGAGAGGCATAGGTGCCTGCGTGTATTTAGCTATGAGGCCAAGCTTTGCTACCCTTTCTGTAGTCTCTGCTGCTGCGCCAGTGGAGCAGCTGAAGGTTTTGCTGCCTAAAAGGTTGTTTGGACATCTCTGCTGCTGTAAGTACTGTAACTGGAGTATCACTCTTCACTGAGTCTACCCTCTGCACAATGGAACTTTTGATGTACTTGCACTCGTATGTAAGTGTGTATGTGTTGAATGGCTAATACTGGAAGGAGACCTTTTTCTTCTTTGTTATAGACAGCTTGTGAGACACTGGAAGCCCAGAAGCCCAGGGTAGATAAACTTGCTGAAGAAACGAAGGCTTTGGAGAAGCACGCATCTTCGGATATAAAAAACACCTACATGCAAGAGTTCAAGGAAGTGCAGGGACGCTGGGACAAGTTAAAGCTCAAGGTTTCCAAAGATGTTAAACTACTGGAGGAAATTATGCCCAAGTTGAGAATATTTGAGGTAAAACAAAAGGATTTTTTTATTTTGGTTGCATAGCTCAGTTGCTTTAGAGACCTTTCTTTTGCAGTGTTCCTGCAGGAGCCCAGATGAAACTGATTGAGAAGTGGAATGTTGATGATCCACTAGTCTGGCAGAGGCTGAAAGCATATGTAGTATATTTGTAGCAGTGTAGAAGTGGACTTCTAATGTGCTCAGGATATTATTTTGTCTTCTAACAGAAATACTTTTCACTTCAAATTAGCGTCCCTCTCTTTCCATACCAGAAGCAAAGGTTATGCTAAGGTCAAGGGTGTATCAACTGTGCTGTTGATCCCAGTTGGGGCTGATGATCTTCTATGTGATTGGTATCAGATGCCCACTGCCTCAAAAAGTGTAATTCCACACCTGCTGTGGAAAACCTGCTCCTTCAAGCGGGGTTTTGGTCAACAGTAATGAAGAACTAGTACAAGGAAGTTAGAAAAGGAAGTAAAGAAAATGCATGGGTATAGCGACTTTTCCAGTTTCAACCATGGCCTCTGAAGTGACAGGAAGGACAGTTAAAAAATTAAGGTTACTCAGCCCTCTTCCCTATTTTATAAATATATACACATATAAAATCCTGCAAGACAGAGAATCCCACTGTGTTAAAAAAGAAGGGATTAAAAGTAAGGGTATGTAGATGTTTAACCCATTGATAGCAGGGAGAGATAAGTGCTTAAGTAACTTAACTGAAGTGGACTCAATATTTATTGGTTGGATTGATTTATTTGTGCTTGTTTAAAGTCCCTTTTTTAGACTATTTGTATACTTCTGGGGAGAGGAAAAAATTATGAAGATAGGTATGAAAATATATTGTCATTCAGCCCATGGCAATGTTATTGTGACCTAAAGGTTAAATAGGCACTGCCTGTTCTTTAGTATCAGCTTGGATGTATAAGCTCATCAAAGCAGTATAAAAGACCAATTACAGTGACATTGTTTTTCCTCAGAGTATTGTATAACTAGACTCTAAATAAGTTTCATATTGTTTTTATTTTCATATTGCATTTTAAAATTTAAAAACCAAGAAGGTGCTTTAGAAATTCTCTCGTGAGGAAGATACACGTGCATTAGCTAAAAAATACATATTTTCATGTGCATTAAACATATTTTAATGTGTGGATTTATTTACTTTCTTTTCCATTTAACAGAGGATGTATCGTATCACACAATTTATAAACATAAACAACTGTGTGCTCTGTCTTTAGAACATTGGCATGTGCACCACCACTTTTCCAAAAAAGTTTCTTTCATTCTTGCTCTCCCATCCCTCTTAAGCAGAAAATAGGTCCTTTATTTGGTAGTGGATTCAGACTTCAGTTTGACTGTGGGTTTTATTATTTTCTCTTTTTTCTCCTTTTCTTTTTTTTTTTTTCTCCATTTTAAGCCTGACAGGATCTTTAATAACTACTCAGGATAGATACACATGTTTAAACTGAAATTTATGTTACCAAGTCCAGGTAATTGACTTGCATGATGGTGCAGTGAAAGTTGGACAAGCCATTACTGATTAGGGTTCAGAAGTAGAAAAATCCTCAAGCTTTTTTTTTTTTTTTTTTTTTTNNNNTTTCTTTTTAAACTGCAGACTTTGAAGATGTGATGCTAGGGGTAACAGATTGCTCCTAACTGGTAGCCTGCTCTTAGTTGTGATTTAGTTACAGAGTACACACCCATGTTCCCGTGAAAGGTTTTACTTGGCAGAAAAATCCCTAAAGGGAAAAGCTTGATCTTGCTCATGAAACGTTACTCGCTTATTTTTTATTTTAGGACTTGAGCTGCTCCCAGCAGCATGTGTGTGGGATCTGTGTATATGAATAGCATAGGTATGGTAATCCAGTCTAGGCTAGTGAACTTGTAAATAAAAGCCACAAAGCAACCTATGAGTAGGAAGAAGAATTGCAGGCTTTCAGAGGAAAAATGTCATTAATTTTTTTAACGCTGTACTACCCGAATTATAAAGATTAAAAGCTGTCCCCACCCCCCTCTGTCTTAAATGTATTCAGGAACATGTGTACTTGTGCTTCTGCTTTTAGTCTGGTTCCTTCAAACTCATTCTACAGTAGCTGCTTGGAGCAGCCTGTGGGATGATGTGGAGCTGTGGAGCAGCTGGTGGGGCTGGTCAGCGGGAGCTGACTGCCCAAAGTGAGGCGGTTTGTACAGGAGCCTCGAAGAAATTAACTTCGAAGGCTTAGCCAAAGCCTTGGCGATTACTTTCCAGCGACCACCTCCTCATTAATTTTTCTCCTGACTTTGACCTAATTTACAATATCCTGCCATGTCTCATTTGTTTCCTGGCACTCTCTGGTCACACTTACTAGTTATTAAACACAACAGAATAAATATTCTGCATGTAGGCCTGCCTCAATGTCCTTTGTACAACAAATTTCTATCAGTATTGTTCTTCAAATGTTGCAACTTTGTAGTTTCCTTGATTATCTGTAGATACAATGAGCAAAACCTTTTTCATTCATCAGTTTAAGCAGCACTTTTTCTCCTCTCTTAATTTCTTGTATGTGCAGAATTCTTTCTGCACTTGAGTCATGCTCGGTTGCGTGGTCTGTACACGCACCTACTTTACTGAATCACAGCTTTAACTATTTTCAGAATGGCTCTTGAAAACTGAAATTCTCTCTCATGTTTAGCTGAGAGTAGGGTATTGAGAGTAGGGTAGATGTGTGCAGCATTAGCATAGCAGGGTTTTATTTAGTAACCAGTTATTTAGTTTTTTCTCTCGAAGGTGAAGCGCCCTATTCTCCATAGCTGTCCAAAGGGATGTTGGTACCACCACATGTATTAAGCACCCACTGGTGAAAGATGTGGATTTTTATGCCCATGTGACTTTTGAATTGCTATGGAGAGCAGAGCAGTGAAGCAGTGCAGTGTTTTGTGTAGATCTGAGAACAGAATTTGGTCTTGAGCAAGATGTTAAAAACTTTCCTGTTACCTTAAAAGGAAGTACAGAAGCCAAAAAGGAAATTATAGCAGAAGAAACAATGGAAGCAATTATTAAATAGTTGCTTTATTAATATTAAACTATTATTATTATTAAATAATTGAAAATGAAAGAAATACCTACTGATGCTATCTGTTGAAATATGGGGCTTACATTGTTTTCTTATGAACTGTATTTTTAAGTACACAATTCCTGTGTTTTCTAAATGTTTTGTAAAGCTGTCAGTGGATGGATGGTCATTCTCTCATTTTTCCTTTGGTACTTATCTGTACAGAGATTTTTGTAGTCTAATACTGCATAAATAAAAATGACAATCTGGAACAAGTTAATTAAAAATGCTGTGGACAGCACTGGACACACCAGGATCTAACTTGTGCTGCAGGAAAGATTGGTATGGCAGCCTTGGTATATGGTCCTGGTGCAGACACCAAACCAGAGACACAAGATGAGTTTGGAGAATGGCTGGGCAGACTCTCCTTGGCTAAGAGAGGGGTTAAAGCACCTGGATATTAAAGAGAAGAAAAATTGAAGTGGAGGAGAAAATTAAAAAAAAAAAGAAAGAAGTGAATGTCAGTGCTTGGAGGACATGTGGTTTATGTGCAACTACATGCAAGTATTAGTTTATTTTTAATGTTTCTTTTTTTTCCTAAATTGCCTTTAAAAACTGACATTTCCCGAAACGACACTCCTCCTCACATCTAGGTTTTTGAAAAGAAACAATGTAAATATTTTCATTTTGACGATGAGCAGACAGGTGAACAATGACTAAGATGCCCCTGTTACTCTGATGAGCATGTCAGTGGCAGATCTCCCTGTGAGTCCCGCTGCTTAGGTGGCTCTTCTGTTATTTGTGATGTGACAGAGGCTCCCCCAAGCTGACAACACGTGCATTAGTGGCATGAACTGGGAGTAATGCTTTACTGGGAAACTGTAATACTCATATGATGGGAAAAGTAGAGAAGGCTCAGTTTATCAGTTTTGCATCTTGTATTTTCTAGAAGAAATTTTCTTTATCTTGTATTCTCTGTTATCATACCTCTAGTAATGGATGGCCTCCTGTGTCTTTGGTTATGTATCACTTTCAGATCTTTTAAATCTGCTGCATGGCTGTACATCATGTCGTTTTTCTAGGAGTAAACAAGATTCAACACACTTGATCTTTGTTCCTGCCTGGAATAAATTTTAAAAACTGATCCTGGAGAAGTGAAGCTCTATAAGGAAGACCTTATAGCAGCATTCCAGTACCTAAAGGAGGCCTGCAAGAGAGCTGAAGGAGAACTTTTTACATGGGCATGTAGGAATAGGACAAGGGATAATGGGCTTTAAACTGAAAGAGGGTAGGTTTAGATTGGATATTAGGAAGAAATTCCTTACTGTGAGGCTGGTGAGGCACATGTTGTCCAGAGAAGCTGTGGAGGCTTCATCCATGGAAGTGTTCAAGGCCCATTTGGATGGGATCTAGTGGAAGATGACCCTGCCCATGGCTGGTGGGTTGGACGGGATGATCTTTAGGGTCCCTTCCAACTCAAACCATTCTACGATGAGAATGTTCATTCTAAAAATTGTGAGCTCTTGTACATCAACCGCCTACAGTGGTTATTTGACTATTGATAATTATTTACCTGTGCAATGCAGGAACATTTATTTAATTAAACTTTCGTAGGCTTGGTTTGTGATTCGGCAAGTCATTTAAATGCATGTCTAACTTTGAGTAATCCCACTTAATTCCCTTCAGCTATTTATGTAAATAGCTTATTGTAAGGAAGCTAAATTAGTTATGTGCTGAAGCGCCTTGTCAAATGACACCCTTTATAAATATGTATTTTTTTACATTAAGCCATGGTTCACTGTTAAGCATCCTGAGGTCTGTTTTTTGGAAAATGATTTTCAGGCTAATCATCTGCAGGAAATTCACCTAAAATGGAAAAGGAATGAAGAAGATGTCATGACTTTGACCTCAAATGGTAGAATTGATCTAAAAATAAACATGAACTTGGTCTAATGGGTTTTCATTAGTGCAGACATTTTTTGAGAAACAGTGTGTAACATACTGATCTTGAAAAAACTGTTAGTGTGAGGTTTTTAAGAAAATGAAGTGTATGCTTTCCTTCTCTGTGACATACAGAGTAGAAGGTGAAGCTGATCAGCTGTTCTATGGTGATGATTGTGTCAGGATAAATAGATGCCGTCTATTAAAAACTCCAACCAAATAGTCCAAAAATGTTGATTAAAAGAAGTCCAGCTGTATTAATAAAAAATATCAACCACATAAGTTGGTTGAACCAGAGGAAGGAAAAATCTGTCTCTGTGCTCTAAGTTTGTGTTCGTTTTGTTTGTAAGGATGATTTGGAACATCCATGATTGCATGAGGAGGAGATGACCATGCTTCTGTCTCCTTCCCTCCCTCCTTCCCTTCCTACCTCATTGCAGGGTATAAGGCAACTGCCAATAGTTAGATCAGATAATTCTGAAACTGGGTGTGTGTTTACTTTTTCCCCCAAGAGTTGCTCTAGTGAGTACAGTAGCTGCTATTGGCCTCAAACAGCCAGGCTGTTTTTTTAAATTTCAGTGGTTAGTCTGATCCTCTGTGGTTTTTTTCCTTTTATGTGTGTCACTTATGCAAATGACTTTCCCGGCATAGTTTCTACCTGTCAAGTATGTTTAGCATTATTCACTCCTCTTCTCCACATGTATTTTTTTTATAGGGCCCTCTCTTTTCCTTGGGAATGCAGTTTGTCTTTCAAATAAATGCAATGGAAACAGTCATGCATTTTTTTATCATAGTTTTTAGGCATATTTCCAGCCTTCAGCCAGGTCCTTCATGTGAAGGGTAACCACATACTTCTTGGAGCCATGCTCTCCTCTTTACCTGATCCTGTGCTTTGGTGGGATAGATAGCCTGGAACAGTGTCACTTAAACCATGCTCTGGTGGATGGAAGAATATCACTGTTGTGAATTTAATATTCATATATATTTGAGAACAGAGAAATTTGGGATACCCCTCTTCCCCCAAAAAACCCCAACAAAAAAACCCCAAAAATTAAACCAAAGTTGGTCTGATTCAAAACCAAGACTATGCCAGCAGCTTGTAGAATACCCTTTGCCAGCTGCTAGAAGTTGAAATGCAACAGCCATACATTCCTTGTCATAGCAACGTGTCAGCTGTTCCTTCTTATATTTGATTTAGACTGACTCAAAAGTTGTTCAGAAGTGGATGGATGGTGTGAAAGACTTCTTAATGACAGAAAAGGCTGTTCAAGGGGATACTGAAGGACTTCAACGGCAACTTGACCAGTGCACAGTGAGTTTTGCTCCTATAAGAAATCTATTGAAATAACAAGTAGCATTTCTTCTTTATTATTTTGCTTGTATTATTAAGTACTGTCCATAGCATATTTCATAAAGCCCACCAGAAAAATTTTTATCTTTCTTCAGGGCACGTTTGAGTTGTTTTCTTTTGTGTAGCTATAAAATTTCGTGTTTTTCAAAGGTCTTCACTGTATTTACAAATACTTATCTACAAGTTGGCATTATTTCTTCTGTAAAAAGTTTATCTATTTTCCCCAGTTTTTTTGTGATTATGGAATTGGACCTGTGGGTGAAAAGTGCTTTCTGCATTAAACTTCCAAGAACAGTAAAAGTAAGAAGCAAATAACTCTGATGAAAGTCCTAAAGTTTAGAATTGTATCTATCTTACAAGGAAGATTCCTGGCTAGTCAGTGGCACATAATGATCACAGTTACGTAGAATTTCATCTTACAGTAAATAATTACAGTATACCTTCAAATGTTTGTTTCCAGGAGAAGAATAGAAATTGAGGTGTACCAGAAACAGCAGAATATTTAGTGTGTGTAATCTTCAAACTTGTGTTGTTTTGGTGTTGGCGTTTGGCGTATGGAAATGTTCATGCTGTGTATGGCAAGCTGTACTTTGTTCTTTAGTTGCATAGTTCTGATGTTTTGAACCACGGAAGGATTATTTTAAGCAGTCTGGTATTGAACACAGTATCGATCTGCTCCAAAAAGTTTTTCTGGAATAATTAAAAGTTGCAAAATTATTGATACTGTTATAAATTAATGTAATATCTTGCTAAAGAACAACATTAATTTTCTCTGATGTGTGTTCAGATGTTCATCAATGAAATGGAGACAATTGAACCATCACTGAAAGAGATGAAAGAAGTAGAGGCTGCTCTAAGAGCTCAGCCTATTGCAAGCATAAATACTTGGACAAAGTCTAGGCTAGTAGACTGCCAGACTCAATGGGAGAAACTGAGCAAACAGGTGAGTTCTCCACACGTTGCTAGTGCTTGCCTGTTACTGCAGCTGTCTGCTTGTGTGGCATTGGGTGGATGGTGAAGCGGTGGAACAGTGGGATGAGAATGTTTTACTTGTTCCACTGTGGCTGAAGTCCAACTTGAATACACATATTTCTTGGTACCTAACTGTAAGGAGCAAAATAAACTCTTTAAATGTTTGTAATTAAAAATTAATTTGTTCACTTTTCTTTATGCTGCCTTCCTGAGGAGTGTGGGAGGAAAGTCTGACTTTTTTTTGTTGTTTCTGAAGTCTGGAATATTATTCTGTCCCTGTATAACTTTTGTCTGTTTCCAAGCAGCTTTGAAAAATAAAAGGCTATAAATAGACTACCACTCCAGTGTATTTAGTTGTTTCTTTTGGGTGGAAACTTTCTGCTGTCTGTAGAAACATACTTCTTTTGTTGCAATTCCTGATGAAAGTCTGTATTGGAGAGCCTTGCTGTTGATATAGAATCTGGGTTGTGGAAAGAAGTAAGGCCTGAAGAGTGTTATATTGCTCAGTATAAAGATATATCTAACTATATGATACTTGTAATCAGAAGAGGATTTTATTCTGTCTGATTTTTTCCAGGGATTGTTACCAGTTTGCATTCAATGGAGGAAGGAAAAAAAAAGTCATATTCTCCTTCTCTCACTTCTAGATTTTGTTGATCTGCTAAAAAGGGTTCATAAGTTTGTGTGTGCATGTAAAAATGTTTTGTTAATTAAAAAAACCTGAACACGTTTTGGTAGTGAAATGTTTTAACAAAGAGTTGTGGTTTTTCACATATATAAGGACATTTAAGTAACAAAGCTGCTATTTCTTCCTCCACCTTGGATTCTAGATCATTAGTCAGAAAAATCGCCTGTCTGAAAGTCAGGAAAAAGCTGTAAATCTGAAGAAGGATTTGGCAGAGATGCAAGAATGGATGACCCAAGCTGAAGAAGAATATTTGGAGAAAGATTTTGAATACAAGTCCCCTGAAGAGCTAGAGAATGCAGTAGAGGAAATGAAGGTCAGCAATGCCAGCTCATTGTAGAGGCCTGATTAAAGAGAAACAAAACTTTACGGCTTTGGGGGTTGACCTTTTATGGAATTATATTTGTGGAAAGGAACTCAGGTCATGACAAGATTAGTGGTGTTTTTTGTCTTTGCTTTGTGGAATTTTTGATTTTTAAAGCATAAACTATAAAAGCAGATGTTCTTTTTGGCCATGAGGGGTAGGGATTTCATAATAAATAACAGCATCCCCAGCTGTTGAGTCAGGCTTATTATGTATAGCATATTAAACAGTAAGAATATGGAAAGTTTTTGCTGGAGACAAAACTTGAGAAAGGTATAGTATCGTCTTTTATTTCTATCTAAATTGGTGATTGTGAAAAATATTCTTCTGCTTCCAGCTCTTGGACCTCAGTTTCTTGTCCCCTAAGTATTGTAACTCCACATTTAGAAAATCACTTTGAAACGGGTGTGTTGTAAAGTTATCATGTGTTTATCATCTGTTGCAAACAGTGGTTTTTTGGTTTTTTTTTAATATGATGAGTTGGAAGAGTTCTACAAGGGTCAGTGAGTGATGTTGGTCCCTGCTTCTCAAGTTTTTTAGAGAGGAAGGAGATATTTTTGTCTCGTTAAAATACTGTCAGTTGAAGAGATAATTTTCTTGGATATATGGACAGAGTAAATAATTCTCTGCTTTTTAATCTGAGAGCTCAGTCATATCTTCATAAATGTTCTGACTTATGTGTACACTTTTTAAATGAGTATCCACTATACTGTTACTTGATGGACCATAAAAAAAGAATTATCCCTTACAAGTGCTTTGACAAAGCTATTTGAAGTTTTGAATTGTTCTTTTTGAAGCGGTTTTCTGAAGCAGTCCTTAACAAGAGTTTTAACATATTCATGTCCTTTGAAGCCATTTGAGATCACATAGTCTGACAGCTGGCTGAACACAAGCCAAAGAAAGAACCTTCCTTTCATTGGCAAATCTGTGAGACTTTGAGCACATTTACCTTTGTCAAATCCAGATTACATTATGTATGTTATGACAGTTACTTCAGCGAGCTAGTAAGCTTATTGTAACACTTACAATTCCTCTTTCATTTGCAGTAGCAATATTATCCTAGGACTACTTCTAGGACTGGGAAAGAGCACTCTCTGGATTTGGCACATTTTTGCACATGGTTTTAAGTTTGCCAGTTCTGCTCTCTTTTGAACAGAGAGTGGAACTCCTGCTGACATTTGGAGGAATAGGTTTAAGATAAGGCTGGGTGATTTTTGATAATCCTGCCATAAAATATGTTTCCAAAATTTTCTATGTGCTTCTATTAACTGACTTTTTTTTTATTGTCTTACATTTAGAAGACATTTTGAAATATATGTACAAAAATTATGCTAAAATCTACTTAAAAGTGCAATGACTTATTTATCGGAGGTATTTCAACTGCATAAAACTGTTCTTGAAACCTGAAAAGAAAGATATGGGACAGTCTCTGTTTCTGGAGGCTTTTATTTGTCTCAGCAGGGAGACTCAGACTGGTCTGCCTGATCTGTCTCCCAGCTATCCTTCTTCCTCAGTTCTGGCTAAGGCAAAATTTGACACATGATAACACAGTTTCTCCAGACCTGTGTGTTGGGAGTTGTACTGTACTTACCCTGTATATGTGTTGCCAGGCTCCTCTGAGTGTAGTTAGATTGAAGGAATTCTTCTGGCTGTCCTTTTTGTGTGTTCCTCAAGCACACCCAACAGCTGTGGGGGAGGTTCCAGCTTTGTAGCTGCACGTATTCTGGGTAATTACATCATCTTTCCTGGATAACTTTAGGAGATGGTTACTGAGCTGTGAGACTCATAATTTCTGTAAGTTGACCCTACCTTTTTCTTCCTGATACACTTGTTTTTAGCAAACATCTATTTTCTTTTCCTTCTGGTTAATTTGTTTTTTCCTGTTTGCATGATAGCGTAGAAATAGCACTGAACTTAATTTTTTTTTTGCTTTGAGACATGATTTTTTTAATGAACAGACCATAAATGGTAAATATATCTGTATGCTTAATAAAACAGGATCTTTCAATAGTTGCTACCATGATCTGAATTCCATGCAAGTTAGTGCTGTATGTTGTTGTGTTCAGGCCCAAGAAATACATTGGCAGCAAGACCTCCAATGGGAAACTGCTGATCTTTGGTTTGATTGGCGAGTAGCTGAGCGTAAGGCAATTGAAGGCTGATCGTGTAATACGTTTTTTTGACAGAGAGCGAAGGAGGATGTGTTGCAGAAGGAGGTGAGAGTGAAGATTCTCAAAGACAACATCAAGATGCTGGCCACCAAAGTGCCATCCAGTGGTCAGGACCTGGCAACCGAGTTGAACGTTGTGCTGGAGAACTACCAGCTACTGTGCAATCGGATCCGGGGGAAATGCCACACTTTGGAGGTAAGAATGATAGCTCTCTGCTTACTCAGAAAAGTATCTGCTCAATACTTTTATTGACAATCTGGATGAAGGTATCAAGTCTACCCTTAGTAAATTTGTGGATGACACCAAGTTGGGTGGGAGTATTGGTCTGCTGGAGGGTAGGAAGGCTCTGCAGAGGAATCTAGAAATAGTGTGGCCAGCAGGACCAGGGAAGTGATTGTTCCTCTGTAGGTACTTGGCACTGTTGAGGCCACACCTTGAGTGCTTTGTCCAGTTCTGGGCCTCTCACTAAAAGGAGGATATTGGAGTGCTGAGAAGGGCAGCAAAGCTGGTGGAAGGCGTGGAGCACAAGTGCTATGAGGAGCTGCTTGAGGGAGCTGGGAGTGTTTAGCCTGGAGAAAAGGAGGCTCGGGGGGGGGTGACCTTATTGCTCTCTACAGCTGCCTGAAAGGAGAGTGTAGCCAGGTGGGGGTCAGCCTCTTCTCTGAGGCCAGTGACAGGATGAGAGGAAATGGCTTCAAGCTGCTCCAGAGGAGATTTAGGTTTGACATTGGGAAGAATTTCTTCACAGAAAGAATGATTAGACATTGGAATGGGCTGCCCAGGGAGGTGGTGGAGTCACTGTCTCTGGAGGTGTTTAAGGCAAGACTGGATGTGGCACTTAGTGGTCTTGTTGACAAGGTGGTGTTTGGTCACAGGTTGGACTCGATGATCTCTCAGGTCTTTTCCAACCTAATTGATTCTGTGATTCTGTAAGATGAAAACAGGTGGCACAAGAGGGGAATGGAGGACACTGAAAATGTCTGAAAACAGTAGCTTCAGCATAAATGCATTTTACTCCTTTCCAAGATTACTTTCCCTTGAGATGATGTCTTTGGAATTCATGACACACCATCTAACTTTGTTATTATAATTGTATTGTATTCAATGCTTCAGCAAATAAGTAAACTTGTCTCACAGACCTGTTACTCATCTGTGTGTCTTCCAAAATGGAGAAAGGAACTTACCAGAAATGAAAGGTTGAAATCCAGTAATAGTTAGAACATGTAATTATGGCCTGGGTTAGGGTATGTGTGTCCTGTCTTTCAAAGAGGAGTGGATGCATTTTGTTACATTCTTACATAGCTATATGAACCTTTATGTCAGTGATAGTTTCAGCACGAGCTTAGAGACTACTATGCTCATTTCTCTGTATCTTCCTGATATACCTGCAGGTTTTTCTATCTAGAACATACTGTACCATGGCACATTTTTTATTATTTTCTACTTGTTTCTTTTAGGTGAATTTCTCAGACACATATCTTTAAGTTGTTCGTAGAGTATATGAGCTATGCCTGGAATTCTGGGCTAATTTTTTTCTTTTCTGTTGCTCCTAGGAAGTGTGGTCATGTTGGATTGAGCTGCTTCAGTATCTTGATTTAGAAACAGCTTGGCTAAACAATCTGGAAGAAAGGGTGCAAATGACAGGAAATCTGCCTGATAAATTGGATGCTATCAATGATGCTCTTGAGGTATAATGATTCTGTCAGATGAGTAACTTTTCCGATAGCCCTGTTTAAAAAAAATAAAATTCTACACTTCAGTAGCATACTGGAATGTGCTGAGTATTCTGATTCTTCACATTGAATGAACATATTACTCTGAATTGGAAATGGATATTTGTAAGATCCTCCACCAAAAGTGGATTTTTACTGTATGTGATAGTGCCATACTTGGTACCGTGATAAAATGCTCTCTCCTGGCCTGTGTAAATTGATGAATTCTTTCCAGGGCTATAGTCATATGAAATGGTGTGAGTACGCAAGAAGTGCTGTTAAGTTTAATTATCTAAAGTAAAATCACCTCTGTGCCATAATGCCATGTGCCATTATGAATTAAGCCATAACTAATTTATGCTTTTAGAGCACTCTGAAGATGTTTGAAGTGTTAAGCTTGCATATGCAACCAGATTTCCAGCTCTGAAAATACAAGAATATTCAGTGTCTTGACCTTTAAAACTTTTTCTCATTAGTCCCTGGAATCAGTCTTGCGTCACCCAGCTGATAATCGAACCCAGATTCGGGAACTTGGGCAGACATTGATTGATGGAGGGATTCTCGATGACATCATCAGTGAAAAATTGGAAGCTTTCAATGCCCGCTATGAGGAACTGAGTCACTTGGTAAGAACTTGGGGTTAGGGTTGAAGTAGACTTCAGTTTAAGTCTGAGATAATTCTTGTTAGCTGAATTCAAAGCTGCCAGACTGCAATACAGGAAAAGAATAAAAAGCTTCAGTGTTGACAGCTGTTTTCAATTTGTAAAAATATCCAAAGAGCAAGATGCTTTTCTATTTTTCATTACATGAGTCAAGTTTTGTTTTGCAAGCTTGCACTGCAGGGATGCCCTGGTATTTTTCAGATAATTTTGACAAAAAGGCAATTCCAAACTCAAGGAACAGCTCAATATTAACAATTTAATATTGCCTTGCTACTGCCATAAATACTGGGGTCATTTTCTCACTAACTGTAAAAATGAGGAGCATAAGTGACATTTTCACTCTCAGAAATAGCTGGGAAGAAGTCACACTGAAATAAAGAACAGAAGGAAAACATTCTTCTCATTACTCCTCTATTAGGTTGTCCTCTTCCTCTTCTCCTACTTTCCTTCTCCTCTAGTCTTTTATAGATTTAATTAGTAGAGGAAGACTAGGAATTTTTCAGGTAGCACAGGTTTGTAACTTGTGTTCTGTATCCTGGTAATACAGGCCCCTGCCGAATTGTAGAATGGGAGTTGTTTTCTGTCACTGATGAAATGTAATCATAGATGCTGTTGAAGGAAGAGGGAATAAAGGGAAAAAACTGTGAACTTCTGTTTTGACAGTATAACTGAATGAGTTTATTGCTTTGAAAGGGAATGTGAACATTAACATATCAAACAACATTGATCTGTGGTCTATTGCAAAGTTCCTGTTTCCCATTGAATAGCTAGTTTTTGAAACTAGTGTGGTTTTAAAACAGAATTCTTTCTTCCCAAGGTGATAGGAGAGGTGTGTTTTCATTATCTTATATGTACCTAGCAGCAGAACTCTCCTTCTATTCCGCTGTTTGTCAGTTACTGGTTCAGAAGCCACAGCAAGCTTCAAAAATTGCTGCTTTCTAGGATTCTTTTTAGCCAGTCCTCCAGGTGCAGAATTTTTTTGGGTGTCTCCCACCTTGTTTTGAGGAAGTCTACTATAATTTGTAGAATTATAGTATTGAATTACTGCTCCATCTCGTCTTACCTTTCTGAATAAACCTGGCGGTGAGCCGACAGATCACCTTGGAACAACAGCTTCAGACCATGCGAGAAACTGACCACATGTTGCAGGTCTTGCAGGAAAGTTTAGGAGATCTGGATAGACAGCTGACATCTTACCTGACTGATAGGATAGATGCCTTTCAGATGCCCCAGGAGGCCCAGGTATGTCTGTATAGCTCTTCACTACAAAACTTTTGGAAATATTTCATGGTAGTGTTCAGCCTAGACTTAGTAGTTAATTTCAGTCCTGTGCTGATGCACCAGGTGTTACCTTTTGAAATCTGGAGTGTTTTCTTTTTTTTTAAGAAGGTTGTATTGAATAACAGCAGCTTTCAATTTAGCAAGCTGTCACTGAAGACAGAATACTTAGAATAAACCTGGTGGTGTTTAAGTTTTACAGAGTAGATTTACTTCTGGTGGGAAGTAAGAAAGCTCCCCTTCCTCTCTCTGCAAGCAATTTTGTAATGTATTTTTTTCCTGTTTCTATGACATGGCAGAAAATTCAAGCTGAGATAGCAGCTCACGAATCCACCTTAGAGGAGCTGAAGAAAAGTGCTCGCTCTTTCCCTCCTGCTTCTCCTGAATGCAGGTCTGCCCGTGGTGGAACTCAGCTGGATGCTTTGCAGGTAAAGACATGAGAGTTGCACTTACACACTGCTGTGTCAGCCTGTAAATTGTTTGGTGCAGTCAGCTGAACCTCAGAAGAAAATAGTATGTGCTTTTATGTGCTTTCGTAAGGAAACAAACAGCCCTAGATGAATTGAACGAGGAAGCTTAAATTTCACAAGTGTCATGGGATAAATGCTGAAAGTCAGGAAGTCTCTGGATTTGAGTAGAATGGGTATTTTCAAAGCATATGATATAGAATTTCATCTCTGTTGCACCTCAGGCAGAGATTAGGAATAGGTGATGGCAACGTTATTTGCCAAGCCAGTTCCATATATGTATTGATTTGTGGTGGCATGATGAATTATAATCTGTGGTGGGAGATGTTTTAAATGCTATTTTTTGAAGTGCAGGTACTAATTTAAAACAATCTTTTGACATAATATTCATTAAAACAGAGAAAGCTCCGCGAGGTATGTACAAAGTATCAGCTTTTCCAGAAACCGGCCAATTTTGAGCAGCGCATGTTAGATTGCAAACGGGTGTTGGATGGTGTAAAAGCAGAACTTCATGTCTTGGATGTGAAGGATACTGACCCAGATGTAATCCAAGCTCACTTGGAGAAGTGCATGGTATGTATGCAATGTTCATGACTCTTGCTTAGAGGTGCTTTTTTTTTGGGTGGTTCTTGTTGCTTAAACTCTCTCCTGAGGAGATTTTGCTTAAAGCCATCATGGAACTATTGCAACTCATTGAAAAGTGCTAACAGAGCACTTGATAACTAAAACCCTTGTATTCTTGTAGGATGTAAAAGTAGTGGCCTGTTGATCATAGATATGGTGGAACAGCTGAGTTTTCATAAACTCCCTTCCGTGGTTCATCCCTGTGTTCTGGAGAAGCATCACAGTCATTAGTATTTGAACAAAACAAATACTGTACATAAGATAAAGTACAGATCACGACGTTAGCCTTGGAGTAAACACTGTTAAATTGTTGATCTTACTCATTTTTGAAAATAAAAACTAGAATAAAATATAGAACATCAGGAGTTTGGCATCTTCTTGTCAGATATTGCTATTAATTCATAGCTCAGAGTTTAAGTGCAATTTGAAGTTAAGGTCCTTGAAGCAGGGTCAGAAAATCTGCACTACAAATTGATCACCAATATACATATTTGTGCTTCTAGAAACTCTATAAGACCCTCAGTGAGGTGAAATTGGAAGTTGAAACTGTCATCAAGACAGGAAGGCAAATTGTACAGAAACAACAGACAGATAATCCCAAAGGGATGGATGAACAACTGACAGCACTGAAATTTCTTTACAATGACTTGGGTGCACAGGTAAGAAAAATAAATGTGTATGAATGTTTGTCTGCATGTAATTTCCCTTCTTTGTTGTTAGATAGTGCTTTAAGTTTGATTCTAAAGCTGATAGTATGTAGGCTAGTTGTTGCATCCGGGAGCAATCAGTTGAGAGATTAAAGATTACATGTACCTCCCTGGAGGAGAGGTAGCCTTGAAGAAAGGAAGGCTCACAGAGTTTTCATTGCCCTGGCAAAGCTGACCTGCCATTCATTAAAGTCCTTCAAGATAATTTATGGTCAGATTGTCATGTGACAAGTGGGAGTCAATCTGAGTTTTTTTAGGAGGTGTCATGATGGTTTTGAATTGTAGTCCATCTAAATGGTTGCTCTCAGTATGAAACAAAATGCAGGCAAACCTGTATTTCCCGTGAACTGCATTAAATTTGCATAGTTTTCTCATTAGTTGAATAGTTACTTATCCAAGAGAAATGTTTAAAAATGGCTTAACCCTTACAGGGCAGGTAGGACTCTCTACCTAAATTAAGATGGAATCCCAAGTGGATTTATGTCTAGGCAGTGCTCCATGAATGAACTGTGGGTAAAGGGTCAGATTACAGTGTTGGAGTATCTTGGAATGGATCCTAGGAAATATTTTGCAGTTGTAAAGCTGAGAACATTCAGGAAGGTGTGGATTGTAAAAAGCACGTAGACAAGAGATTAGGAAAGGATAGAAGGGCAGAGTTATTTGCAGTATAACATTATGATTTTTCTTTTTGAGCTGAGAACAGAGCACTATTTTTTGAAATGTCAGTTGATTCTGACTACTATGCTTGGAGTTAGTCTCAAGTCTGTGTTAAAATTTGACCAGACTAATTGTGTAACCAGTGTGAAATACAAATGATTATACTGCAGCAAACATCAAATTCCATATTAATTTTACTGATATGGTTTCAAGGGTAGACTAGATTTTCAGTGAAATTTTTCTTTACAGCTTTCTGCTAGCAGGCCTTTCAAATTACTAGGAGGAATTGAATTTTACCTGTGTGTATGAGTGACTGACTGGATTCTACGTTCGCTTGAGTTTCAGCTAAAGGATCATAATAAAGTGATAAACATCAGTTTGGTGATTGCTAGCTATAAATTGGTTTGCAGGTTTCTTTATCTTCTTTAAGCGTATCTCAGTTTAAAATTACTCGTATATATTCTCTGTTGTATAGTAAGACACAGATGTTTATAAACTTTCCTTTTAGGGTCATTCCTTAAAGCAAGAGAGTTTTAAGATATGAGGATTTTATATATTTAGGTGGATATTTTAGCTGGCTAGAACTTTTGCGTTTGCTATCTTTTAAAATCTAATTTTTTTTCTTTCCTCTTAATTTAATTTTTTTTTTGGTAGGTGACAGAAGGAAAACAAGACCTCGAAAGGGCAACCCAGCTGGCACGTAAAATGAGGAAAGAGTCTGCCTCTCTGTCAGAGTGGCTGGCTACCACTGAAGCTGACCTTGTTCAGAAGTCCACTTCAGAGAGCTTGCTTTCTGATCTAGATGCAGAAATTGCCTGGGCCAAAGTAAGCACGGTTACTAAATATTTGTAGAATAAATTTCAGACATTATGGCAATACTATGTGGGAGTGGCTGTGAGTTTAAATCCCTGTAACTTGTTCCTAAATCTCCCGCATCCTGAAATTTCAGTAGATTCAGTAGTTCACATTCAGTACCTTACTGAATCTGATCTGTTTCATCTTGGGCATCTTGCATCAATCTTAAATGGCCAGTGAAATATTTAAGATATTACTATATATTTGGTCCTAATAGGTATTTAAGACATCTTGTATCTCTTACACATTTCACAAGTATAGTATTCCTAAAATTATCAGGAAATATAATTGTGGACTGGATCAAATATTTTACTAGTAGAGCAAACCGAAAGTGCATTGAATGAAAAGTGCATTTAATGAGATATTGAGTTTGTAACTTTTCATTGAAACAGCTTTGTCTTCAAAATTGTGACTTTGCAAAACAAGAAGCTATTGTAATTCCTTATTTTCTTTCACCTACAAGTTGAAGCTTTTAATTGAAACAGGCAAATGTGTTAGCTACTTTGCTTCAGATTTTGTTTGTATTTTCTCACGCTGTAGAAATTTGGATATTATTTAGAGTTAGCAACAAGTATCAGTTGATGCAGTTCAGTAATACCGATCTTTCCAGTTTTTGATTTTTGTCTCCTTTTACTTCTGGAATGGGTCTGTCTGCAACGTTAAAACTTGAAAGCTCACCAAATTGCAAACTCATCTAATATAACCTGTTCTCATGCATTTCAATCAGGATTAGCAATTATTAGCAGTAGAGTTTTGCTGTGGCAGTATCCCCAAGATTCCTCTCCAGACAAATTTTTAAATCCTTATTGGAAGTATACTTACCATACATTTGTAAGCCATGCAAATAATGACTCTTATGCTGCACCGTCAGGACGACAAGTCCTTTATGTTGCATGCAAAGTTGTCCTTTCTGTTTTAAGGTTTTCTAGAGGCAGTTTTAAAATGTAGTAACTTGAGTGTTTGTTTCTGTTTCTAAGACAGTAAGTGATGATAAAATAATAAATTATTTACTTCATAGATAATAAGATGTTCAAGGAGCTCTGGACTCTGGTTGCGATTAAGTGCATTCTTTACCACACTGTACACTGACATCAAAGAGCTTTCTAAGTAGGCAGATATCATCAATAATAATGGATGATCTTGTGGGGCAAGAGGTCTATTTTCCACATGGAAGCCGTGTGCTGATACTCAAGAGATGACATATTATTTAATTTGCATGTCAATATGCATACTTTCAAATAAGATGGGTTTTTTTAGATTAAAAAAACTATTTAAAAGCAGAGATGACTTGGAAAAAAGGGTAGAGCTAAAGATACATATATTTACATATCTGTATATAGATAATATAACAATAGGGATTCTGTAATATGTAGCCAGTGAATTGAACATCTGCAGTAATGAGCTGTGATGGTTCTCAAAAAAACATTCAGCCTTGGCCCACCGTGTTTCTCATTGTTGCCGACTGTAAAAGTACTTTAATAGGAAAAGATACAGAGGAATCCAGAGTGTCTCTTGAAATTTGTATTCTGTGCTTTACAGTGCAGAAAACAACCTTTTAAAATTGGACTTACAATGTAGTGTGATTGTTGTGGTTTGACGCTGGCCCAGTGCCAGGCACCCACGAAAGTCGCTTGCTCACCCTCCCCTGCCACAGCTGGGCAGAGGAGAGAAAGAAAAACGTTAACGAAGGCTCCATGAGTTGACATAAGGACCGGGAGGAAAAAGAAAACTCTTCAAGGGGAAAACAGGCTTAACTTAAAGTTACAAAGTGAACTTATTGCTAACAGAATCAGAGGAGGATAATGAGAAGTAAAATAAGCCCTTAAAACACCTTTTCCCCCCAGCCCCTCTCTCCTTCCCACTGACAGCACAGGGAGACAGGGCATGGGGGTTTGGTCAGTTCATCACCAAGATTCTCTTCCACTGCTCTGAGAGAGGAGTCCTTCCCCTCTGAGGCTGTGGGGTCCCTCCCACGGGAGACAGTTCTCCACGAATCTCTCCAATGTGGGTCCACTCTCACGAGCAGCAGCCACACCGCACCTGCTGCAGCGTGAGCCCCTCCCA